>QODF01000306.1:695123-801852 GCA_024372805.1 Oostethus manadensis | reverse complement strand
CCCCCCCCCCCCTCCTCTCCCGAAGAGGTTAAAAGGACAAACGTGCCATTTCTGCAGTTCCCACCCCTTGACATCCCTCAGCAGCAGCAGCAGCGCACAATGGAGTCATCACAAATGTCACATGGAGATGGTGAGCATCTTAAAAGGTAACATAATCATCCGAGAGCGCTCATGATAAAATGTTTCTAGTCAAGTTTGACATGAGAAGAAAATCTCCTTCGGCTGAAAGGAAAGGAAGACGCAGGGACAATGAAAGCGGGTGAGGGCAGGCAAACAGGAGTGGGCTGTAGGATGCCCGGGAGACGACCAATATTGACGGCCTAAACGCAAACTGTGTCACAACCTAATATTTGTCTTCTCAGACTGGAGCAGGAAATGACACACCCATCACTCCGAACCTCACAGTTGCATCCTGCACAGCTCTGCACAGCTCTGCACGCAGTGACGACCAGCGGTGCTGAGCTCGTGGCCCGCCACACAAGCAGCAGGCAGCCAGGCTGCAGCTATCTCCACACAAAAAAGCCCCCCAGTCAGCATTTTGCCCTTCTGTAAAACATGCTGTCTGTGCTAATGAGTGTAGCCCCAAGCCAGAAGAGGTTCATCCCAGGATAGGACTCAACTCCCCCTTTCATTTGCCGGTCTATAAAAAGGGAGCTATTAACATGACGACCTTCTGTTGTGGCGTTAACTAAATATTCATTTGAAGCAACAATATGATAATGGCCTCCTTTACTTACTCTTTACTAGAACCTTGCATTAACATTGGCATTGGAGCTAATTGTCTAATTACATTACATTATTATTATTATTACATTGTTATTAATAAATATATTTTATTTGAATAACATTACAATCCAAATATTTTATTGTATTATAATTTTATGGAGGGCCACACAGTGGGCGAGTGGGTAGCACATTGGCCTCACAGTCAGGAGGTTTAGGGTTTGAATCTCCGTTGGGCATCTCTGTTGTGGAGTTTGCATGTTCTCCCTGTGGGTGCGTGGGTTTTCTGCGGGTACTCCGGTTTCCTCCCGAATTCCAAAAACATGCATGTTGGGTTAATAGGCCAAATTGTCCATCAGTGTGAATGTTTGTTTGTCTACATGTGCCCAATGAGGATAAGCGGCATAGAAAATGATTATTATTAACTATTATTATTAATTAATAATAATAATCTTTCAAATAAAACTATATTCCAAAAATTGTATTGCATTAGGATTTTATTCAAACAAAAATATATTATTATTAGGGATGTCTGAAAATATCGGGGCCACCAATGTTATCAGCTCAATATCAGCATATCGGTAAAAATCAGTCAAAAAATCGGGTTTTCCCCAATAATAATCAACTGATGTATTAAGGCAGGGGTCGGGAAGCTTTTGGGCTAAGAAAGCCAAGAAAGACACATTTTTTCAATGTGTTTCTGTGGGAGCCATATCCTTTTTTTTAACAGTGATTCCAACTAAAAGCATGCACTTTTAAGCAAGTAATTACCTTAATAATTAGTCATTAGTCTCTGAATTGGATGGATCAAAGGGCTGAGAAGGTTTTATATTTTGAATGTTATTTCTAACACTGATTACTGTCATGTTTTACTTTAAAATGTCCCAAAAAATACATTAAACATTACACAAGAAAAATGTGTATTTTTAATTGTAATATTAGGACTTTATTGCCACAATATTTAAACTTTATTCCCATATAAATTTTTCCCCAACCTAATATTACAAAAATTGCAACTTAACTTAACAATATAACGGCATTTAACAAATAAAAATGAGCGCTACTAATTTGCTACTAAAATGACATTGTTTTTACTCATAACATTACAAGTTTATTCTTCTAAGATTATGAGTTCTTCACTCTAATGCTTTTCACTTTCTACTTGCAAAATTACACCAATTGTTTCAATTTCTGCTGTTATTTTAAATGTTCCATTTTTTCAACTTTTCTCATAATTATGACTTTATTCCCCTGATACTGCAACATTTTCCGCAACCTAGTTTTATTCACTTTTTTGGTTAGATTACAACTTTTTTCTCCTAATATTTTGACTTTATTTTCGTAAAATGACTGCTGATTTTTCCCTTTTTGTTAAATTGTATTTTTGGAATGTGTCGCGGGCAAATAAATCTCTCGGACACACTTTGAACACCCCTGTTGTAAAGCAAGAGATGTTACACATATTTTAAGAACAAAATTAATTAAAATGATTAAATGTTATGGAGTTATTGCGATGTCAATAATACAACCTCACTTGATTTGACTTTAATCAGCCCGAATCCAACACTTGGACGATAGTGAGTGCAAGTGACAAGGGAGGCAGGGCAATGCATAATTCATCCCTCATATAAGTGGAACAGTGGCCTATTTTTGCACACATTTTGCAATGAAACCCCTAAATTATATTTAAAAACGTGACTAGTTTGGGAGGTAGCCATATTGTACTGGATAGCCAGCTCTTAGAAAGCAATGAATCACCGCACACACGATGGATGTTTAGCATTCATGGTGAGATTTTGGTCACGGGACTGTGCAGTAAACAACATATGCACAAGCGGAGAATGTAGGGGCGCACACCGACAGCGACATACAAAGTAAATCTTCACATTTCCTCTCATCTTCACTGTATTACTGATAAACACTATTAATGCCCCTGGCTGGCAAAATAGCTCATTACTGTCAACTACTGGGCTGAAGCGGGGAGCAGACGATCGTCAAGCAACAAAAATATTTAATAATAATAAAATATCAAATCCGCAAATCAACCAGTAGGGTTGCCAAACTCTGCAAAAATAAAATAAAATAAGGGGGATACCGTGTTGGCAGGGCCAACCAACCTGACTTTTTTTATTTTTATTTTTGCCTTTCTATACTATTTGACACAAACACGTCTGTTTTGGAGTAATACTAATACAGTACATGGGAAATTCAAAGTCACAGAGTCCGTGGACCAGAGGCTAGCTAGCGGCCGCCAGGGAGACAAAAGAGAGGCAGGCAAAATGTGTAAACACAGCTGTGTGATTGAAACATGAGCGATCACACACACACACCGGCATGGATAAGCTTAGACTTCCGTCAATCAACTATTTACAGACTATTTTTCATTCTCATGATAATAAGCAGGGCCTTGTGATTTCCACGGTAACGGAATGGCGGAATTGGCCAATAGAGACGTAGCTTACTGCTCTAACTGTAAACAAAATAAAAATATCTCGCATATGCAGTTGGAATTGCACAGGCGACTACATCTTCCTTAATGGCAAGCACGGGCTTTACAGTTTGTTGAGGATTTTTTGTAGCAATCCCATTCGAAAAGTTAGCCAAGCTACATACATTTCTGGGTAAATTGTCCATTGATGGACTGCATCAGTAAATGCACATTTTTTCAATCACACACGCATTACGCTGGTAAAAATACGTGTAAAATGTAAAAAAGGTTACAAAAAAATTTGAAAAAATTAAAACAGAAAAAACTTAATTTGGGGAAAAATAAAAAACATTTTATAGGGCCCTAAATAAGGGACAAAGTGCGTCCCAAGAGGGGACTTCTATCTGGAGTAAATGAAAAGTGTACTCACAGTGTCTCATATTTGAGTCACAAAATATACGTATATAAATGTAATGTGTGTGACTTTACTCTTATGTTCCAAACTAAAATGCAATCTGGTGGGTCAAATACATTATTCTGCTATATTTAGTAGCTTAAAAAAGCTTCTCAACAGAAGAGCAGCACACTGGCAGATTACTATCACTGTCCTGCTCCACTGACAGACCGAGAGGATCATTGGTCCCCCACGCCATTCGGCTTTTTAACACAACAGAGGGGAAACGATAAAAACACACACAGGACTGGCCATTTTGACCTAATTACGTATTTTTGCACCACAAGTGATCTCCCCTTCCTTGGCTTCTGTTGTGTTTCTGCACAGCTGCTGCAAATAATAAAGTAATAATAGTAATAAATTAATCATATACTTTTAAAGAGTGCCATTGTCATGCGCATAAATGGGCTTTTAGAGGGAATATTTTGCAGTGTGTACGCAATAATATTTGTAGATGCTGCTAGCCAGACAAAAAAAGGGGTGCAGACGCTATAGATGAGGGAAGGCATCGTCTGTCCCGCCGAAGCATCCCTGGCTGCCAGCCAAGTCATTGAAGAAGTTGATTACATCTTGTTAGCTCAGAAAAATGTAGATGTAAAGCAGCAGCTGTGCTTGAGTATATCAAGAGAGCGGCGAATAAGCCACATTTACAACGGTCGAGGCTCATTTACCATCAAAGACATTTCCATTTTGAGCACCACCAGCACCAAAATGGAAGCATCTGGGAAGGAAAATATGTTTGGCAAGTAAACGTGAACATGCGTGTCTTCTGTACTGATGCGCATTGCATATTTGAGAAAGACAACCATGCCGACGTTAACGAGGGAGTCGGGTGCATGAGGCGAGATGACTTCCCTGCGCAGTCACGGTGCCCGCCGTTTGCATCTGGTGTGCTGACGTGACACACGACAACTCCAGGAGGGCATAAGACGAGCAAAGAGTACCGGGGGGAAAAAATCACAGACGGATGCAGAGATCCCTTCCCTGTGCAGTTAAATCCTCTGCAGGAAAATTCCTGCATACGGCGCAATGAAGCCTGTTTGCATTATCCTGAGATTTATGTGTTATACAATGTCACAGGTCGCCCTCTTTTCACACGCACAACATATTTGATGTTTACATAACCCCCTGACAAGTGTCAACACGCGTCCGTCGCCATGGACTGGAGCCTCTCTGTTCTGCAAAGACTTCCTGCTTCAATGATTCGCTCTTATTGGGCGTCGTCTTCTCGCTAGACTGTTGCTCTATTTCCATGACAAAAAATAGGCCACGAAGCAAAAAGGCCTTCTCTCCGGTGTCAAACTACTAACCAGCGCAACCATTTCAAGCAAAACTGCGCAAGAGGAGAAAGAGAATATTTTTTTATCAAGATAATCTCTTGCCCAGGGATTAAAAACAATAACGTCCTATGCTTTATCCTCCCCAATTAGGCGACACTAATGCTCCCAGTAGAGAGCAAACAAACAAGTAATGGCCTACAAATTCAATTAATGACTGCTAAATCCGTTTTGCTCACGCCTGTCATATGATGCAGGCGCCTTGCAGCGAAGGAGCTCTTTAATGGCTTCTTTGACCCAAATCCCCGCTAATCATGAAAGGCTATTTTAGGCCGACTGTACTATCAATTTCCCCGAGCGCTGATATGGAAAAGTTGCCGTAAATGCAACGTTTTAAGCTACAGTAGCTCTCATTTTAGCATCTTCATCGCCATCTTGTCAAGTGCCAACACTACTGTATAGAAAGGACTATACTTTGCATGCGCTACATGTCCTGTATCGCTTTCACTCTAACCAGGTGACATTGATGTCGACGAACTCCTCGACGTTCACCCACTCGCCCATCTGTTGCCCACCCGATCCCCCGAAGACCGAGTCATCCCAAGCCCGAAGCCCACTCAAGCCTAAATATGCACTGGCTGAACAAGCGGCGCATTGGAGTACCGGGGAGCCGCGCGACGTGTCTCCTTGGATTATTCTCAGGTCTGCGGTTGTCGACTTCAGAGCCGTCTAGTAACACAGCTGGTTATCACAGCAGCGTGTTCTTATTTTATGCCTCTGCACGTCACCTCTTCTTTTGACTACTTTCCTTCTGTTCCTATCAAAACTCACAGCACTGTCTCGTCATACGGTAGCATCCTTAAAAAAGTACTACTTTTGTACCTAAACAGACTCTTAGCTTGTGGTTGGGGAAGGTACCCCTAAAATGTACAACTTTTCTACCCCATCAGCATATTTTGGATTAGAAAGTTACTTGCCATTGAAGAAGCACCCATACAATGAACTGCTGCCTATTTTGGTTTACAATTGGAATGCCATTGAGGAAGTGCCCCTAAAATGTATTACTTTTTTACCCCAACAACAGATTTTGGGTTATAATGGCTTGCAAATGAAGAGGTACCCTTAAAATGAACTGCATTCCAGGCCTTGTTCCTTGGGAAGTATCCTTACAATGTACTGCTTTTTAACCCTAACAGCATATTTTGGAATACCCTTCCTCATTGTTGAACAAGTATCCTTAAAATACACTGCTTTTGTGCCCCAACATCATATTTTGGATTGCAAGTGGCATGTCATTGGGGAGGTAGCCTTCAAAATGTACTACTTTTGTGCCCCAACAGCATATTTTGGGTTACACGGGCTTGCCATTGAAGAAGTATTATCAACATGTACTACTTCTCTACACCAACAGCATATTTTGGGTAACAAAGGCTTCTCATAGAGGAGGTATTGTGAAAATGTACTTCGTTTGTACCTTATCAACCTATTTTGGGTTACAAGGGTTTATTATTATGGAAGTATTTTTAACATGTACTATTTTACTATGATAACATCACATTTTTGGATACAATGTCTTATAATGGGATAAGTGTCATAGAAAATGAACGAATGAATGTCTTATAATTGAAGAAGTGGCCTTAAAATGAACTACTTTTATATCCCAAAAGCATATTTTAGATTACAAATGGCATGTTATTGGGGTAGTATCCTTAGACATATCTTAAGAGCATGATTCTACAACTATTATAAAGAGGAGCATTGCTAACACCCTTTAACTATTGGGAGGTTGACCTACCCTAAGGCCCGCCTGCAAATGCATTTATAGCAACGCTCCCTGACCACCACGCCAAACCTCCAGAAATTGCACAAACAAATAAATGTCATGCAGCCTCAGAAGCATCCACGTCCCCTCCGGCTAACTCACAACACCCCCCTTCTATGGAAGCTCTTCCACTTCATCAATACTCATCCGGTCATGCAAATTTAACACGTCCCGCTCCGCTAATGAATACAGCCATCCAAACACGATCCAGCTGTGAGCAAAGGAGGTAGGTTATTACAGCGTGTGTATTTTGGTGGGTGTTAATACTCCCTCCCTCTCCCCCTTTCCTTCCGAACCAGCTAGCCGGGGCCCGCCATCATCGCTGCAGGGTGCTGATGCTATTAAGCCACCAAAGTATAGGGAATCATCCGGGATGCTAATTGTGTTCAAATCAGCCAGGCCGCTGTGCCCACATGGGATGGTTCTGGTGCGTTCCAGTGAAATTCAAAATAGAAAGAAACACAGCTAAATTGCACAATGGAGTGCGCGCAAAGCTACTGAGGGGTAAAAGTGCTCGCGCATGGCTAATATTTGAACCATGTTTGTACTACAATAACTGGGGGCTGATGCACAGTTGGAACACATCACACTCACATGATGAGTTCAAGTGTCCTTGTGCTGGCATGCACTATTGCAGCGCATGCACACCATCAGTCCGTCATCAAAATACACAGCACACTAGCATTTGTTGTATATGTTGAACATGACCATGCCTTCATCCTAACATCTGTTTATGTTTAATTTGAAATTAAATTAAATGTCTTAAGGAGGCCATTTGGGTTTTTCAAGGCACATCCTACACCTTTGCACCCAGGGGTAGAAATAGTAAAATTGAAAAATTCAAGGGCACAAACGGAGTCTCTGTGGGTAGTGATGAGATTGTACACAATAAAAAAATATATTTTTCTTTCAATTTTTCTCCCAACCTTAGAGAATGTACACACATGCAATGTTTTGTTTTTGTTTTTTAGAATAATTGCTATCATTTTATCATTGGCATAAAAACTATTTTTTCTTATTAACGTCAATATTTAATAGGATCAACAACAAAGACTGCTCACATATGGGGATCATCCAGCACAGAGATAAAAGCCCATATGTCTAATATCTGCCCCTTCTGCGTGCGTAATGACACGGAGAAACGGAGCTACAGCTGGCGGGGGATGGATGGAAGGATGGATGGATGGATGGATGGATGAATGGATGCACCGGCCGGCAGCAACAATGAAGCAAAGCCAATGTTGCTGCTGCTACGACCGCAACCTCCTGCAGGGAGAAGAAGCTCATGCGATGCTTTTCATCCCTGTTGGATACGCAACACAATGCATATTATCAAAATAAATGATTTAAAAAACATGCATATTGCACCAGGGGAGCCAAGTCAATGCGTTATGCACTGCACCATTATTCTCAAGCACAGCCCAAATACAACAACCACGTTATTACTCACTGTGCGCTGCAAAGCGGCTGTGCCTGTCGTCCCTTTGCCCCGGATTAGCGCTCTGATGCCGGTGATGGTGCTGCTGATGACGCCAAAGAGGGAGCCTGTCCGGCCGGCCAGTGTGTCCGTCCCTCTCGGCCTCTGCAGCAGCAAACTGTGGTCCTCCTCCTCACCTCCACTCCACCCTCCCCACCTCGCAAGCTCCCACAGCCAACATGCAAAAAAAAAAAAAAACATGAAAAACATGCAACTGCAGCGACCCCATGGAAGTGTGCGGCAGCAGAAGGGACTGCAACTGCACAAAAACCTCTAAATAAGTGATTAAGTTTCATTAACTATTAATGAGTGAAAGAAATAATACGTTTTACCCTTTTTTGCACAATGAATGTTGCTTGAATCCAGGAAAACTCAATATTTGCTTCTTATTAGCAGTGAATTCACGTGATTCGTATGCATGCATGCAGTGACTGGCTACGGGCGAGAGGCCTATTCAACACCTCAATGTAGATTTACACAGAGATGTGGCTGCAGACAGTGTTGACATTGACGCAAGGCTATCGGCTGAAGGTTGTTTTGTGTGGGTGTCCCTACATGAAGTGACTGGTAGAAGTATGCTGAGAAACACCCAAAAAACACTTTAAATTCTGCCACCCATCAACCTACAGTGACTGTTTTGCACATATCATGTATACAAGTTGGCAAACTAAACATTTTTGACTTTTCCGGGGCCTGAAGACCAGTACTGCGTACCTAAGAACCAGTCTGTGGAAGCCAGGATGTAACTGTGACAATGACCAGACACCTGCTGCCCAATTGCTTTTGTTTACGCGAAAAGACTATTAGAATAAACTCATAGCCGCCTGCATATCCATAGCTCTCCTATGAAATGGAAGCTGGAAAAGTGCTGGTACTCCAGTCATGTTTTTACGGCAGCTCTGATGCACGCTTCTGACCCCCGTTGCATGCATCACTGCAAACATCAACACAATCTTACTGTCACTTGTTGGCCCCCTCACGCAGCTAAATAAGTTGAGCAATCCAAATTGGAGCATACGTGCATTGATAAAATTGCAGTTGCTAGGGAACGCCATGAGACCATCCTGGCCTGGTTCCCTCCCCCATCACCAAGGCGTGGGAGGGAGACAGAGATCTCCCGGCCCTTGCGCACACTACTACGAATAAGAAGGAATGAGTGGAATAGCTTGTACGTGCAACTTTGTCACACCTCGTCATGTAAACCTAGCCTGGCACTACATTACCTTCGCCTCATTTGTCTGCATGGCTGCTGCAAAGACACTCAAGGCCTCATGTTTGGCACCTTCATCTGCAAAAGAAGATCAGGCTTGGAGGAACATGTCAATTAAAATGGTAATTGTAGCATCAGTTACCTTACCAGGTGCACTTCTTCCACTTTGCACACGCAATCCATCCACCAGGCTGACCCTTTTTTGCGTCAGCGAAGAAAATACGCCACCATATAATTCTTAGGTATGACTCCATGTGGTGTCTTGTTGACAGTGACACTGGCATAAATGCAAAGGAATTTCAGTTCAGGTTTCAAAAACAAAGCAGAAAATCAAAGTGTACATGAAGGCACAAGCCATTCATCATCAGGTGACACATTCCATTCTTCTGCCAACAAGTAAATAAAGTGTGCAAAGATGACAAACATTTTTAACAGGGTTGAGGTTTTATTATTTCATGATTTAACAGTGATGGTGGGGGGGATTTAAGGGAGCGAGGTTCGGCAAATTGCGCTTAAGATGATGGATTCGGGCTCCGGCAGGACCACTAAATAATAAGGGCTGTAGAAAGTACAACTGCCATCTTGTTGTCATTAAAAATGCATCTAATTCAGTGTTAGACTGTTTTTTCTTTGATTCTAAATCGGTCCTGTTTGCCAGCTTAGTTGTGGACTGTATGTTGTGGCAATTTGCAGGTGTCCTAAATAATTATATGCTACAGGGTGGGCCAAAATTTGGGTTACAGTTGACACTTTTCCATTTATTAGACATTTATTTCAGCACTTGAGAAATTCAATATTCAATATGCAATGTCTAATATGTAAATATAATCTGTGTTAACTGTAACCCTACTTTCGGGATATATTATCCCGTCTTGTTCATTTGTACCCTCCCCCCAATAAAATACAGTAAAATGAGCATGTTAAACCCTTAATTACAAACAGTCATTAATCTTGATTAATTATCTTGAAAACTATGATTCATTTGATTACACATACAGGGGCGTCTTATATGCAAGACAATAAGGATATGCATAAAAGGGTGAAGAGTCTTGGATGTGCTTTGTGTGTGGGGCAATACCAGGGGTGTGCAACATGCAGCCCGCCGCCCGCTGGACATTTCAAAATGACTTTTCTTTTGTAAACCTTTAACATCAAAACTGTATCTGGCAACATGACTTGCAGCGTTACTGTGAGTGACAGGAAATTGATGCAATCTCTAGCTTGTATAAAAAAGCCACCCAAACTCCACAACACATCAATGTAAGCTAGCGACTGCACCGCGTGGGCACGCAAATTAACATCTACACACAAGCCCCATGCCAACATGACTCTTTCCTCAAGGCATTCTGGGTAGCTCTCCCAACATGTGGTCGTGTTTATCACATTTTGATTGCAAAACAAGTTAAGGTCTTCAGGGAGGTAAAGGAGGAGACTTTCACATACGCCACAGTACATATTGTTGTTACTGCGGGACTACCCAGCATGCCCCACATAACAGTTTGTTACATGTTATGTTTAGCACTTAGTTGTTGTTTATTACCCACGTAGTGGCAGTAGTTAATTTATCTGCTGTGTAAACCCTGCTGTGGATGTGTTATTTTCTTGCACCATATGTATGTCTTTGGATGACCATTTTTTTAGACAGACCCACGGCCAACTTTTTTTTTTTTTTTAAACGCAACGTGGCCCGCAAGTCAAAGTTTGCCCATCTCTGGGCTATAGTGTATGTGTGCGGGACTTTACATGCTGCTACGGTGAAAGAGTCAGTACTTGGAATTAAATAACACATCAACTATTATTTCCTTTTTTTCCTGTGCAATGTTTTAAAACAAGGCGTTCTTGCTGTGCAATTATGCAAATTGGCGTTTCTAGTCTCTAAAATGTCCCTACATGACATTACTGACATCAGCAGTCACTGCATGCTTGTGGTTAAAATCCTAATAAGAGGTCTTGTTATTTTGTAAGCTGATGAGCATGTAAACATTAGGAATATCATTCCGACATACTTTTACGTCTAAACGTGGCCCCATGTTATTTTACCTTGCCAGGTTAACTACAGTTTAGAAGAAAAGGGGCGGCCCTCGTACATGTCTGCCTTGAGCTTTGCCCACTCAGCCAGTTTCTGTATGCTGCCCTTTTCCTGAGCGAGCACGCTGGCCGCCTTCTTCAACTTGGAGTCATTGCGGTCCAGGTAGCGCTCCCCCTCGACCATGAGGAAGTTCAGTTTGTCCACTCGGCTCTCGTTGAGCGGCACGTCCTCGCTCAGGTGAGGGTTGAAGCGGAAGTAGGTGTCGGGCGGCAAGAGGGCGTCCAGCATGGTGTGCACCTCTGGAACAAAAGAGTGTCTTAATTTCACAAGATCTTGCGAGACCCCGGATCACCATAGATTGTGTTTGTCGTGTCAGTGAATTAAATGGTTGTTAAATAAATGCAAGGTCCTGACATTTATTGATGCAATACATCACTCAACAATTTTGCCCAGCATTTCACAAATTGATGTGGCTTTGCTATATTTTCTCACTTTTCATTGCTACAAAATCATCAACAAACATATACGTGCTTGATTCATGTAAGCTATTTTTATATGACACCCTTATTTTATAACCAGACAAGGTTGCGCGCCGCTCTTACTTTGAAGTCCGAAGTGTGGTGTTTGTTTTTTACTTGTGTACATGTATTTTAACTCTGGCCAAGTGATTCCTTATTTCACACAGAACTTCCACATAGTCAGCAGGCATCCTAAAACGCTTGGTTACATGAGCCTTGACCAAAAAGTGCCACACACACACACACACACACGCATGCTCTGCTAAACTAAGCTAACCCAGCCAGTTTACACTGGTCATTGCTGTATGTGAGCTCATGCTCACGCTGGATGACAAGAGTTTCAAATGTTTTTTCACCGACTTTGCCGGAATTTTGGGTTGTCGCCTCGACATGTTTAGCTGGTTAGGTTTTGTGAGGATGTGACCTATGAATGAGTGGTCCACACACAAACGTTCCTTCTCCTCACTCACACTTTCAATTTCTGTGAGATTCCATGTTTAGCAGTAGAATCTGTTTTCATCCGGCTATTCCGCAGAAATTAGAGGGCCCTACTAAAACCAATGAAATGGTGATTTTTGTAGCTTTGTGTTGTAGGAGACAACACATATTAGTGTAACCGCTGACATAATGTCTTAAGAATAATTAATATTCTGAGGGTGAATAAAAACTGAGCAGCGGGCCAAAAGTGGCCTCTTATGTTCTCCTTGGCCTCCAATGCTTTAGCTACCTGTACTATAAAAACTAGGGATGTCCGATGTTGTCCAACATCAAATATCTCCAGTCATGGAATTATCACATATCTGTTGTATAGCTAACAAATACAGCATCAGCAATTAGCTTCTCGACGGGGCAGTAAACAACATTGTACAACTCGCGTACGCAAACATCTGATTAATACTGCAATTGGGCATTGTAAAGCGTGACTCGAGGTACTCCACAAGTCACGACGCCTCCCGTCTATCCAGTGTGATACAGTCCACAATTTTCAGATTGACGGCTTTTGCTCTGTGAATTAGAAGTATTGAAGGAAGAAGTCTTGGTTCCGTCTTGCATACCCGTCGCTTTGCAGATTGCGAGTTTAATAACCGAAGGCGACACCACAGACTTAACGTTAGTCATAGTAAAGATAAGCGGCATAGAAACTGGATGGAAGGAGAGACATAGCCTGCTTGTTCCTAAACACCCAAGGATGTTTACACGCTTTAAACGTGGTTTGATAAGGTCATCGTTTGTGCGCGGGGGAATACAGGAGCCCATAGGCCTATGTACAGCATTTTTAATCAATTTTCATTATAGGGAAAAAACCCAATACCAATCAGTATTACATTTTAATGGCAAAATATGGCCAATAATTGTCAATGGACCAATATTATTGGACATTTCTAATAAAAACTGCTATTTGGTGCATTATACCTTCAGTATCTGTTGCACTGCTGATGACGTTGGTGAGCTTGGTCTTAAGGCTTGTGTAGGCGGTACCGTTCTTCCCCACCGTCTCATGGCGTCCGGTGCCCAGAGACAAAACGCACTGGAGTGGCGTGTTCGGCCATAGGCTCTTGCACTCGTGGATGGCCAAGGCTGTTGGGTTGTTTATCAGGAGACCACCATCCTAGAAGAAGACCGAAACAGTCTGCCACATGGATAGATGTCTTCTTCTGCTCTTTCCCAGTCTCTCCCTTCGTTTAGTGTTTTATTATTTTTCTTAGACACATAAAAATGTGAGAGAGCCAAGAAAAGTTAAAGGTAAAAAAAGGTCAAACATGGAAAACAAACAAGATGTCAATCCCTGATATTAAAGTCAAGTGGAATTGTCTATTTGTTACAGGAGAATTCTGACAAATACCGCCCGTTGTGCAGAAAACTAGAGCAGATGTGTGAGAGCAGTGGGCGTCGGTGGCGCTGCCTCAAACTGTCAACGAAACGGCTCTACGTGAAATGTGGCGGGCAATGGACAGAGTCATTGCCGCTGGAAAATGCAGAAAAGCGTCAAGTGCAAAGAAATGGCAGGGGGAGAGACAGACAATGAGGGCAAGGCTAATTTTGCGCAAGTAGGTTGTGAAAATGAATCTAAGCCTTCAGCCTAATTATTGCTCCTAAAAAAACTATTTGGCCTCATTATTGAAGAAGCTATGGCTCCAGGCAGTGTGTCAAATACCCCCCCCAGTCATGTCATGGGAGTGCAAGGTGTTTGATATGTTGTTGCCCTGACCAGCTGCAAGCACCCCATTCTCGCTTCTAGCAGACATGTAATAATAATGTGCATGATGACTGTCTTCATGTCATACCTGATGGAGATCTTTTCCCAGCACAAACTCCTGGAAGTAGCCCGGCGCCGCGGACGAAGCCCTGATCGCCTGCCACATTTTGTGTTTGCAGTCTCCAGGGTAGTGTGACCTCACTCCTGGCATGAGCCTGTAGTTCCGGAACACGTAGGCCTTCAGAGGTAGACCCCGGTTCACGATGGTGCTCACTGCTGACACCTGGTGGACAGATATAACGCTGAGAGGACACGTTCCAAAAAAACATTGATGATTGCTTATGTGAAGCCTACTTTGGGACAGTTTGGATCTCTGGCACTTTCGATCATGCGTCCTTCACCCATGCGCTCCCTGAGGAAAAATGTCAGACTAAGGACAGGGCTTTTTGGACTTGCATAGCCTTACAGTATAATGATAGGGGCTGACTTGAGGATGTGTTCCCATATTTCGCTGTCATAAAATGCATGGCTCCATCCCATCTTGACGGCCCCGACAATAACGTTCTGCTTGAAGACATCTGAGCCCAGCTTCCTGTACATCTGCTCGCACTCTTCAAGGGGGATCTGAAAAATCCCCAGCATGAAGGCCAGGATGGCACCTATGGCCAAGAAAGAGACTTGTTGATGATATTTTTTTGCATGTCAGGATAATGTGTGATACCTGTGCTTACGCCGCAGATGTAGTCAAAGAGCTGGTGGACTCGTTTTCCAGTCAGGTTCTGCAGTTTGAGGAGGGTCTGCAAGGCCAGCAGTCCTCTGAAAAAAGGGACATTGTAAAAAATTAAAGAATCAGAACAGGAAGCAGACTCAAAAATGTCCAAAACCCTACAAGTAAATGCACATATAAGCTTGTAAAATGCTACATGTTGTAAGCTAGTGTGAGTGCACACAAGTGGAAGATGTGGGCCAGGGCACCGCATGATTCTATGCACATAACGTAGCCATCACAGAATAATTGTAATGCAATCGTTCCTCGCAAGTTCAATAAAATAACTGGCACATTTCTTAATAGAAATAAAATACAGTGACACAAAATAATCCAAAAGTCAAAACCCACAGCATTCTCAATCACCCGCAATTACATTTGCGTGCATAAAAAAATCATAACTTTATTGATGCAATCACTCCTCTGGCAAGTAATTAATCACAGTCACCACCGTGCACAATAGAAGTAATCAGAAGGACTCTAAATAAAACATTAACTTTACCTTGTACCCCCTCCATCTATGGCCAGCACCCGGATTCCTCTGCCTTTGACTGGATTTGTGTAGCCAATCAGAGCGAGCGCCTCTCTCACAGCAGCCTGGAGGCGATGGTCCGTGGCCTGGCGTAAGCGCAGCAGGCAAGGCAGTGCCCTCTCCTGCAAAGGGAACCATCATGACAGATCACAGGAAATGAAAAAGAACTCTGGAAAATAACTCTTCTTACATTGATGGCCACGCCACGCGTCTCGGGGAACTCCAGCAGGTGAAAGCTGAGCTCCTCTACTCGGCTTGTGAGGAGCCGGATGTCAGAGACTCTCTGCAGGCCTTTCACAACAGTTCTGGTTCTGTTATCCACACTCACCCGGGCTATTATCTGCAGAGACAACCCAATGTGCATATCCAGAACAGAAAAATACACTTCTTCATTGGAGCTGCCATACCTTCTCTCTTTGAGCCAAAAGCTGCTGCTGCTTGGCCTCATCTGCCTTTTCATCTTCATTCTCGGCCTTCACTTCCTCCACACTGGCTGCCGGTAGCTTGACTTTTGCAACGCTTTTGGGATCACCTCTGAATTTCGGCACCAGCGGGGCGATGTAGTTTCCCACAAAAGCCTGAACACTCGGACGAGGGTAGGAGAGATAGTGGGTGAAACCCTTTCTGGTGGAACTAGAGAGAGCTGGAGCGGTGCTGTCCATTGGAGGAGGTGATTCGCTGCTTTTGGCTGCTGCCACTGGAGATAAAACGGGTATGTGGTCTGCAGGTTGCTGAGGATTGGTCTCACTGTGCTGCTGTGGCCTGCTTTCCCCTTCTTCCCCCATGCCAAAGTAACTATTAACGTGCTGGGCCAACGTCTTGTAGGTCTCATCCATGTTGGTTGAAAGGCCTGCAGGATGGAACAGCTGCATTGTTTGTTTTGACGTCTCAGAGACTGAGCTGGACGTCTTGGCAGCAACAAAAGGCGTCTCTGTAAACTTGTCTTCTGCTGTGTGCTCTTCCTCTATGGTGGCTTCGGGAGGCGGTGAAACATTTGGCTCCTTAGATGTTTCGGTTTTAGACATACTTTTTTCCGCATGGGTGCCGTCGACCGCAAGAGTGCCCGGCTTGAGGCGGGAGAACTTGGAGATGAGGTCTGTGCTTCCTACTGCCTTGGTGACGTTGTCTATGGTGGTCCTGATCCGCGACATGTGTCTGCTGGCTCACTGGGAACAAGACCATCCATTGTTTATATAGTACCGTATACTTCGCATTATGTTGCAATTATAATAGAAGCCATTTGGGGGCGCGGCTGCACTTGCAACCATTTGGGTAGCCATAGAAACAGACCAAACAAATGACCTAACACGCTTAACCTCTGGCAATATGGAACACAATCAACCTCCACCTCTTTGGAATTTACC
Organism: Oostethus manadensis; assembly: GCA_024372805.1. Lineage (NCBI taxonomy): Eukaryota > Metazoa > Chordata > Actinopteri > Syngnathiformes > Syngnathidae > Oostethus > Oostethus manadensis. The sequence goes on along the minus strand of QODF01000306.1, from coordinate 785,055 downwards.
TGCAGAGTCGTGGGAGGTTATCAAAATCCTGCGTGTGAGAGACTTGGAGCCCCCTGATGATCCCCTCATTAAGTGGGTAGCCGCCCAGGACTTCACTGTGGACGTGGGCAAAGAGCAGCTTGCGGAGTATATCCAATCATGGGAGCTGGACCCAAGCTGGATCTATAGCTTGGACTTCCTGTGTTCGACCGAGGAGGAGCATCGACTCTTCTACCACTACAGGGCTCGATTTAGTACCCCTTCCCCGGAGAAGCCCATCCAGGGGACGGCTAGTGTGTACTTCGCTGTGAATGTAAGCAAGGATGCATCGCCAAGCGAGCCAGTCGAAGTGCACTTCGTAGTGGAGTCCAATAGGTCTGTGCACACGGCCGGGAGGATCCACTTCACAGACAAGTGGTTGGTGGATATTATTGACAGCAAGCTCGCGCTACGAAAAGCATTTCACGTCTGATGTTTTTGGACCCATTGTACCGCGGCTCAAGATGGACATTCTGGTAGCATCTCGGTCCGCTCAGAAGGCTGCTAAACTGCAGCAAACGCACTGGCTAATGATACCAAACGTTATTCACATTTCAACGGCACTCAGGTTACAGACGATACACAAGGTTAGAAAACACACACACACACACACAAAAACCGTCGTTCTTACCTAATAAAACAGGATAAAAACATTCATTCGCTGCTAGGCTGCTAGCAATGTTAGCTCTTGTTCGGAAAACAGGAAGGAGACCGGAAGTGGCGTCATCGGGTGGGACTGAAGCTTCATTTATACCAATAGATGCCAACTAAAATAACGTTGTTACAAATGAAACACGGACTAAATTAGAGAAAATATGAACAAATAATAATATGTGATCGGATGTTTGTTTGCCAACAAGATGACACATCATTTGTAACGGGACAGTGCTCTTATTACACGCCTTGTAGCGGTTTCAACAAGTCGAAAGTACTCACAGCGTAACATGAGTTTAGTTTACCTAAACGACCACAGCATCAAGCTAACATTTAGCATGACTCGTCACGTGCTGACCCGTGTCTGTGCTCTCATAAATGGCTTTTAAACATTACAAAATAATTACGTAATTAATGGCGTCGAGCCTATTTAAAACCTGTTCTCTTAATGCACAATGCAAGCAAGTTATTCGTGGGGCGATGTGGGTGGCTGCAAAAGATTTCACGGTGGAAGTGGGCAAAGAGCAGATTGCTGAGTACATCCAAACATGGCAGCTGGACCCCTGCTGGGTTTATACTTTGGACTTACTCTACTGGACCGAAGAGGAGGATCAGCTCTCCTACCACTACAAGGCGAACTTCAGCGCCCCATCACCGCAGAAGCCCATTTCGACTGCGGCTGGCGTGCACTTTGTGGTGGAGGTATCCAAGGTTGCACCACAAACCGAGCCTGTGGAGGTGCACTTTTTTGTGGAGTCCAGAAGGCTAGTCCACACTCCCGGGAGCTCGCACTTTACAGAAAAATGGCTGTGGGACATTGTGGAGAGTAAGAACGCATTAAGGCAAGCAATCACCATGTGAATGGTGTGCCCAGGGAGTGTCTAGCATGTATAAGAAATGATGTTCTTATACTTTATACATCAAATAGAACATTGGCGCAACAGCCATGCTCATGGTCAAGTCTCAGGTGTATACCTGTACATCCTCCAGGACATGCTGCCCATCTCAATTGTATTATTTGACTTACGTGAAGCTTTAGCATGAATGTTCTGCCTCATTAAAAATACAAAATTGCACTAAGAAAACAATGCAATGTGGGCACAAATGCCAATTGTTGACTCATATCATCCAAAACTTAACACCTAGAGGAACACAGATGATATATAATCTCCCAACGCGTGCTCTCGCTCTTTCAAAACGGCCCCAATCCTTTTTGAGGAGTACCAACTCCATCTCCAAAGCATGTAATTTTGCCACAGTGTTCTCTTCCCGGTCATGCAGCTGCAATCTTTGCACGCAGGCTCGGGATTTTACTCCAAAGCTGATCCCAAGCCGTGTCCTGTCTGCAGTAAGAGTGTTCGTAAATGGGAACTATGTGCTTTTCCGCAAGGGGTTCTCGGCGTAAACGACAAGTACTGGCTTCCGACTACGTACGGCCCGTCGTTTGGAGTCTCTACTTCCTGAATGAGCTGTCTTCTGTGTGTGATTTGCTGAGCCCGACTGGGCTTTTTCGGAAGTTCTGCCTAGTATATGTTGCCTCCTCCTGAAAGATCCAGTGGACTCACTGCCGAATGTCTCTGGGCTTATTTGGATGCCACCCTGAGGTAAAAAGAGAAGGTGGATTTAAATGAATACTCTTCTTTCATTTTGGAATTTTGCCCATCATCTACAATCCTGATGTGAAACGTGAACACACATTTTCTTCCTTTTCTGTGTGTTCTACATGTTAAAAAAGAGCTAGCATGACGGAGCTAATCATGCACCCAATGGGACACACCTCATTCGACTATAAAGCCCTCTAAAAAACCTCCAATGATGTTTTATGATTTTATATACATGCTGTGACCAAACAGTAACATAAGTATTCATGACAACGTGCAATACTTGCAGTATTTTAATCAATTTAAACATTATCACTACTTCTTTCCTGGATCCAGAACCTTATCTTTTTCTATACAGAGGAGAAGCTGCAGGTTTTAGAAGCTGAGCCGGCAAGAAGAGAGAGTGAAGTGTCAGAACAGATGTAGGGCAAGAGAGTCAGGACTGGCATGACTTGGTGGTGTACATCAGAAATGGAGTGTTTCTGCCGCACTGAGTAGCACACAGTGCTATCATGGACGGATAGGCCTTGTGTATATAGCGAGGAGAACGATGCTCAAACGAATCCAAAGTCAACCGGACCAGGGATACTGATAGTGATACATGGAGCACATGATATCACAACACAGTCCATGTAGCCATGTATAAACAACACATGGAATGTGGTCTAATACTTGACATATCACTTGGCTGTCCATTCGTACTTGTACACTACGCCAGAAAAAAACAGTTCTTTGTGTTAGCTGCTACAATAACAATGTCGCAGTAGCATTATTTATATTACAGGTTAGTTATGTAAATAGAACGCTTTTGCTGTTTTTTGGACGGATTTTTCCCGTTTATTGTCAAAGTTGTTGTGTCCCATTAGATGTATTTTAAGCTCTCTGTGTGGAGTTTGTATGTTCACCCCGTGCGTGCGTGGGTTTTCGACGGTTTCCTCCCATATTCCAAAAAAACCCCATGCATGTTAGGTCAATTGCCGACTCTAAACGGTCCATTAGAGTGTGATTGTTTGTATGTCTGCCCTGCGATTGACAGGCGACCAGTCCAGGGTGTAATCCGCCTCCTGCCCAAAGTCAGCTGGGATAGGCTCCAGCATACCCACGACCCTAATGAGGATAAGCGGTATAGAAATGGGATGCTAGCTGTTTTTCTCTCTTGAGAACAGACAAAAAAGAGAATATGTGTGGTCATGTTTCACATAAGGATTGTGGTAGACGAGAATAACATCCCACAAAAAGTGCAGCTTTTTTAACGTAAGCATGTGGAATACTTCAACAACCTCACATGCACTGTACATACATGAGAATGGTGGGGATGGCCGTGTTCTTCAGGTAGCGAATGCCCCAATATTAAATTAAATACTGTTCTACAATGAAACAAACAACTCAACTTTGGAAACAAAAACTCAAGTTTTTTGTTGTTTGTTTTACAAAAAAGATAAAAATACAAGTATGACAGTGTATTAGGGACACATAAAAAATATATCTCAGATTTTAAGATTAAAAGTTGTAATGTTACAAAAAAAGTTGTAATATTACCTTTGACCCAGGCCAAAGGTCACACAAGTCTTGTATTTATAGCTGTCTCAGGCAATGCTTGTTTACGACAGAGCATTAAAATCATCAGATTTTGAGTCGTAAATAACGACATTACGGTTTTACATTTGAAAGAAAGAGCTTGTAATATTATGAGAGTAAAGTCGTAGCTTTACGAGAATAAAACTCGCCACTTGACTTTACGGGCTTTGCCCAAGACAGCTATAAAACATGGCCCCCTTATGTGGACGGGGTGGGGTACTAGAGAGTAGCAGGGAAATGATGCTAACCTGTTTGTGCCCAACTATGTTTTGCTGTCCCATTGTCAATAAAATGCTATATTTTACCTTTGACACGACACGTAATAGTCTGACTTTTTTTCTCATTAAATTACAACTTTTATTCTCATAAAATTACAACTTTTTTTCTTGTAGAGTTACGACTTTTAATCCCGTTATAGTACTTTTTTTCTCGTACAATTACACTTTTCTCGTAAAATTACAACTTTTATTGTTGTAATATTACAACTTTTTTCTCATAAAATCACGACATTTTTCTCATACATTTACGAGGAAAAAGTGGTAATATCACGTGTCATTGTGTCACACGTGTCAGAGGGAAACGGAACATAGCTCTTCAGGCAAGAAAGGAAACTTTCCTCTTGCTTCAGCAAGCTTTTATTTATAACGGGACAGCAAATCAAAGATATTAGCTTGGTTTACCATCACCTCACCGCTACTCTCTAGTACCTTTCCATCCACATAAGGCCCCCGTTTCATAGCTGTCTTGAGCAATGCCTGTAAAGTCGAGGTTTTTCTCATAAATGTTATTTTCGTAAATTTCAGACTTAATTCTCGAAATCTAATGATTTAATAATCCATCGCAACCGGCATTGCCTGAGACAGCTATAAAAACAGGAGACTTGTGTGATCTTTGGCCTGGGTCAATGGTAATATTACGACTTTTATTTTTCTTGTAAAATTACATTTTTTTTCTCTTACAATTACAACTTTGAAGCTCAAAATTTCAGATTTATTAAAAATGTGGCCCTAATACGCCGTCGTAAAATAGTGCCTATTAAATAATAAAAGATAAAATAATAATCTACAGGCATTTCGTATTATTTGTAAGGAGCAGTATAGTGGTAACTAGAATTATTGCTTGGGCTACAAGTGCACAAGGGAAGGTGCGTTCCATTTCTCACTTCCACTCCTCCCACTTCCCCTTCGCACGACGCCGGCAATTATGTCATAGCAACTAGGGCAACTCAAACTGCTATTGGAACGCAGCCTATCATTCACTAGTCTGTAGCCAGTCAAAACATGAAGCTAGCCAAAGAGCACCCATTTATGCTACATAATAAACACGACGACCGTCTTCTTACGGGTAAAAGCTGATTCTCTTGCTGTCTCGACTGGACGCAGCTCCCCCCGCGGTTACTGCACACTTTGACGGCGCAGTAACGCGGCATAACCGGCAGTGGAACGCCGTAAAAACATTGACAAGGCTGACTGGTTTACGGGCGTTACGAACATCCGGGCTTCCGGGATGAAGGCGGATGTGACGTAACTAGTTACGTTTATAAATGACGACAGAGCAAAACGCTCACGTCACAGGTATGTTCCGCGAGGGTTAATTAAATATATAGTTTAAAATGAAAACATCTGCCAACTGGAAAGAATACATACGCATAAACGCGTATAATGAAGGTTTACATCGAGTGAGAGGAGAGCCTGAAAGTAAGCGAGTACAACTCATTTTGGCTAACGAGCGCCAACGTGGTCTGTTTCGACCAATCGCAGGGCTGTGAGTCACTGCATTTGAGGAGCGGACCAATGGCCTTGCGAGTCGTGGTGTTCCGGCTCAGGAATGCATTTCGTCAACAAACCTTTGCTTGTGGTTTTGCGTCAGCTGGAGCTGTCATCCGTCCCGCCATCAGCGCTTTCGCCAGGTAATGTAATGCTAACTTTCCATCGTTTATAGCACAGGTTATTGCTAACAAACACAGTCAGGAAGCTGTCTAGCGCCGATAAACGCTCTCACTTTTCAGCTTAAGTTCTCTTTCGCTTGTACACGTCATTGAGAGTCATTCTTTTGGGCCAATCTTTGACAAGAGATTGACAGAATATATGAAGTCTTACTGACAGATTTGTCAACGTCCACAGCCACCAACAGAGGGTTCCCCAAAAAGAACCCAACAAGGCAGCCATGGCCACAGTTCAGTGTGTGTTGCTACTTGCTCTCCACATTCTGCTCATCTCGGAGTTCATCCTGGCCAAGAGGGACTACTATGACATCCTGGGGGTGCCCAAGGACGCCTCGGAGCGCCACATCAAGAAGGCCTTCCATAAGCTAGCCTTAAAGTACCACCCTGACCGAAACAAGGGCCCAGACGCGGAGGCCAGGTTCAGAGAAGTAGCGGAGGGTAAGTCCCACAGTGGACATCCCTGCACTACATCATCTATGCTGCCTCCCGCCACCGTGGGACTGTGTTTCTTTCCCTGGCAGTTAATTGAACCCCTGATGTTTTTCCCCGACAGCATACGAGACGTTATCGGACGACAAGAGGCGGCGAGAGTACGACCAGTTTGGCCACGGCCCGTCTCCTGGGTCCGGACAGGGCGGCGGCGGCGGCAGCTACAACTTCCGACAACACTACCAGTCGTTCAACTTTGACGACATCTTCAAGGACTTTGACCTTTTCAGTCAGCAGCAGCAACACTTCCACTCCCACCACCATCAAGCCCACCAGAAGAGATTCTTCCGCGATGCCTCTGGGAACGAACAGCAGCAGAGGAGGCCCTTCAGAGGTGGACTGTTTGACGACATGTTCGAGGACTTGGAGAAAATGTTCTCCTTTAACGCGCACAGGACAGAGGGCAGGTTCCAGGGCTCGGCCAAGCAGCACTGCAGGACGGTGACGCAGCGTAAGGGCAACATGGTGACCACCTTCACCGACTGCTCCTGAGGACAAAATGAAAGAGACTCTGCTTTTTAAAATTGAATGCTAATTTATCACGTGTGTGTATGGAATTTATACTCCAAGAACAAACAAACAAGAAGTGGGCAAATCTCAGGAATGGGCATAAGCTCCTTTGCATTGTCTCCACACAACAGTGTTGAAAAACTTTTGCATAACAAGCACTTCAGTTGTATATTTTTTCATGCTACGCTTAAAAATACAAACAAAAACCTCAAGTTTGTTAGTGAAGCTGACCTATTATGTGCAATATTCAGCACCTTCATGTTGCCTATCATAGACTGAATATCATTGTCTAATGTCTGCACTTTGTGTGTGTGTGTGTGTGTGTGTGTGTGTGCGTAATGATGCTGCTGCTGCTTGAAGATTGAATAAAGGGTTGCAATACCACATAAGACTAGGGAATTCTGATCATATCCACGAACGGTGGCATAAAAATGAACGGCACAGGAATCTGTTTATTTGTAAAATATGTCCAATTTAAGTAAATACGCAATTTGCAATCTTTGTTTCTAATAATAACAATGGATTGATTTTCTGTCGTGCCTTTTTACAAGGTGCCCAAATCGCTTCACAGTGAAGTGGGCCCATTATTCATTCACTCCTCAGTCACAATCTAGGGGTGGTAAACTGGACCCGTAGCTACAGCTGCCCTGGGGTAGTCTGGCAGAAACCTGGCCGCCAATTCCCGCAATTCACATTCGTGTATCTGGACGGTCTCCTGAGCCGATGCCGCCATTTGTGTGTAATGCGGCTCCGTCTAAACAGTAGTGCTGACTAATAGGAAACACGTGCACGTCATGCCAAATAGACAACCAAAATAAGAGCCTGTGATGTGGAAAATGAGTCATATTTTTCAGCTAATATCACACCTCAGAAAGAATCGCTCTTATCACTTGCAGCGTGACGGCGTTTTTCCTACAACTTGTATTGCATGTTGTCGTATTTTACACAAATAGTGTTTATTTATGTACTGTATCCAGCTGTGTCACAGTAGAAGACATTAGTTTGAGGGCAGAGCTCTCTTTGAGGGCACATGTTAGCATCTGTGAGCAGCAGTATGGTTTTATGCCAAGTACTACAGATGCAGTATTTGCTTAAGAAAGCTTATGACAGGGTGCCCAGACAGGAACTGTGGTATTGTATGAGGAAGTCTGGAGTGGCAGAGAAGTATGTTAGAGCGGTGCAGGACATGTACGAGGACTGTAAGACGGTAGTGAGGTGTGCTGCAGGTGTGACAGAGAAGTTCCGAGTGAAGGTAGGACTACATCAGGGATCAGCTCTGAGCCCCTTCTTGTTTGCTATGGTGATGGACAGGCTGACGGACGAGGTTAGACAGGAATCTCCATGGACTATGATGTTTGCAGATGACATTGTGATATGTAGTGAGAGCAGGGAACAGGTGGAGGAGAAGCTTGAGGGGTGGAGGTTTGCCCTGGAAAGGAGAGGAATGAAGGTCAGCCGCAGCAAGACGGAGTACATGTGTGTAAATGAGAGGGACCCAAGTGGAAGAGTGAGGTTACAGGGAGAAGAGATAAAGAAGGTGGAGGATTTTAAGTACTTAGGGTCAACAGTCCAGAGCAATGGAGAGTGTGGAAAAGAGGTGAAGAAGCGTGTGCAGGCAGGCTGGAATGGGTGGAGAAAAGTGTCTGGTGTGATGTGTGATAGAAGAGTTTCAGCTAAAATGAAAGGAAAGGTGTACAAAACTGTGGTGAGACCAGCGATGTTGTATGGTTTAGAGACAGTGCCGCTGAGGAAAAGACAGGAGGCAGAGCTGGAGGTAGCAGAGATGAAGATGCTGAGGTTCTCTTTGGGTGTGACCAGGATGGACAGGATCAGGAATGAGCACATCAGAGGGACAGCACATGTTAGAGGTTTTGGAGATAAAGTCAGGAGGCCAGACTGAGATGGTTGGGACATGTCCAGAGGAGAGATAGTGAATATATTGGTAGAAGGATGCTGAGGTTTGAATTGCCAGGCAGGAGGCCTAGAGGAAGAGCAAAGATGAGGTTTATGGATGTAGTGAAAGAGGACATGAAGGTAGTTGGCGCAAGAGAAGAGGATACAGAAGACAGGGTTAGATGGAGGCAATTGATTGGCTGTGGCGACCCCTGAGGGGATAAGCCCAAAGGAAAAGAAGATTGAGCATCTACATGAGAATTTTTATTATGATCAGTTTTCCACACAGGGCCATGCAGGGTTGGTTTCTCTCTCCCTTAAAAACACAAGGATTGCATTCGTGTTCAGTTAGTAATATTGACATTTGTTTGATGAAACGTTGAAGTGTGACAAACGCGCATTAAAAAAAAAAGAAACCAGGAAGTGGGCAAACACATTTTCACACCACCGTATGGGAACAGCTTTGGGAATTAACAGAACAGGGCAGAAGACGCAGCACATGACTGCCTCTGACTACACAACCACAAAGGACTCGGTGGTGTCATCGCTGTCTGTAAGTCGATTATATGCGGAAAATCTCCACTGGCTTTACGGAAACATCTGATAAGAAATGATGAATGCACAAGGCAATAATGTAAAGACAGAATGTTGCGATGTACCTGCAAATTCCTGGAACGGGTCAGGAATTCTTTCATGGAAATCTCGTGTCCTTGTTTCCTAAAGTTTGTCGCGCCTAAAAGGATATTTGTTGTCATGCCAGTAATGGCTCAGAACTCCAAGTAGCTACGTTATATATGATTATTGTTGTTGTTATTATTAGGACGGAGAATCTCAGTGCACCTCATGACACGACACATCATACATGGCTCATGATGATCTCAAAGCCCCACCCAAAAATAAACCAAACTAGCAGTCTATTGAGGTTTGAAGTTTCGGGGCCATTTTGTTTTTTTATTACTTGGTGTTCTTAGAACATCACTGCAAGAAATGGACAAGTTTGACATCAGTGCTTCAAGACGTGACTCGGACTTTAGTCTGATGACTTGAAAACACTGGAGATGAGAGTGTTGAGTAAAATGTGTCCCCATTCAAAGCATTCCTGTTGCGTCATTTCCAGCAAGATGTAACATATTTCCCCACAGAATCGGCCTCCTTGAATGCATCGACTAACGTCCAGTCAAAAGTAAGGCGTGGATGATGGGCCAAATCACGGAAAAAAAACTTCGTAAACACACATTTTTTTCCTATTGATGCTTTTGGACCTGAAATTTTAGGATTAAATTTTTTTTTTTACCTTTGAGGCACATTTTTGATTTAATTGCAACACTTTTGGGCAATAGAGTGTTTGATCAATGATTGTTTTGACCAATTAAAAGCATTTTTCATGCATTTAAATGCACAGTATGACCCCGATGCTCCACTTGTACACTAAACGTTTGGTCACACGTTCTCATTCATCAGCACGATGGCGTGCGTCCATAATGGTGACTGGTATGGTAATGATACATGCATGCAGCATGTTAACTACAGCGAGATCAATTGGGCCCTTGAAGCATTGCAAAGAAAATATTCACATTACCGCTATGGCCATCGCACCGATTTAGTAGCAATTTGAGAGGGTGAATGCAGACAAAAGAATGTAACATTGCAAACGGACATGGGCGTGCACATGAAAGAGCGCTGGGGACATGTTTGTCTCTGTGCAGCATCAGCTGCCTTTCCACAGGATTCCATATGCAAAGAAAGGTCAACTTAAATGCCAAAGTGGTGAAGTTAGTACCTCGCAATATTGTACTCCCTAGCTGCTTTTGCAACGTCCGCAAATGTCCTCTCATCACCTTGCAATGAATGAACATTGATAGAGCAAAAACAACAAATTAAAAAGGACAATAACCCAACTTAAACCATTTGTAATGGTATATATAATATACTGTATGTAGTGCAGGACTGAAGATTATTGCAGCCTTTTGAGGCTAGTTTGTATTCTGGAAAATTCCCCAAAACAAATCCAACTCACCCAGACAAAGACTCGCAGCAAAAACGTCAAACTGAAGCCAGCGTGTAACAATCAAAGATAAATACAGTTAAGCTACTTCACGGAACCCGACCATTAACTGTATTGTGCCGAGCAGCCAATCACAAAAATATGAACAAAAAGGTGCACTGTATTCAGCCCTACGCTCTGAGCAGCCGGTCTGTGCATTTTGAAATGTTTACGACGCTCAAAAATATCTTATATTAATAATTTTTGACCCCAAATAACCATTTGTTATCATAATAATAAAAAGACTACTAATAATACAGCTGACTGTTTTTGCGCTTATCTACTTGTCTTTGTGGGCTGTTTTTCCCACTTTTGCCGGGTTTTTGTTCATTTTCTTTCTGCAACGAGACACGTTTCTCTGATGGCCGCATCTGGAACAGTTGAGATGTTTTATCCAAACTCTGCCTTTTTGGCCCTGCTGGTCAGGGGCTGGGTTGCATTGTGGAGGGATTTTTACAGTTTCAGACTTGCACTGGACGGCGGTGCGGAGGTTTAGCTTGAGTGTCTGATTCTTCACCTTGGTTGGTGGCTTGTATTTAAATACGGAATAGACGCATGAACCACGCTGCTATTGTCAACAGTGGTATCTTATTGTTTGCTCTCTTATTCCACTTTTGTGGGGTTTTATACTGCCTTTCTCCCAGTTAGGCTGATTTTTTTTTTTTGGACAATCTCTTCTGTGAAACCCATCATGCTACCCGTTAGAGGTGTTCTTAATTTTTGTTTTGCTGCAAAAAGTTTATAGGTCAACTGTAATCACTTTTGTTTGAAATCTCCGCCTCCAGGTCAGCCCTCCCCTTGTGATAGATAAATAGCACCAGCGCTGCCATGAGTGTACTGTGGATGCAGCACTCCCTGCGGCAATAAGGCTGAAGACCATGTCCGACGTGATTCCTGCCATTACGCTCAACAACGGAGCAAAGATGCCTTTTGTGGGTCTGGGGACATGGAGGGTAAGCCTCGTATTTGAATCATTTTTATCTAACAACTGCATTTTAAAGTTTTATTTCCGCATGACCACCCTTGGAAGCACAGGGAGACATTTTCCCCGAACAAAAAGCCTCCAAAATGTTGTATTCAACCAGCCAGTAAGGGTGGAAAGGCGTTAAGGCAATTGAATTTATGTCTCGGAAAAAACGGTTTAAAAATGTGCTTTCTTGTGTTTTCCGTCCCCCTTTGCCCCTCGTAGGCCGAGGCAGGACATGTCGCCGAGGCGGTGAAAGTGGCCATAAACGCGGGTTACCGCCACGTCGACGCGGCCTACGTGTACCAGAACGAGGAGGAAGTCGGCGCTGGGATTCAAGCTGTGATGGAGCAAGGAAACGTGGAAAGGGGGGAGCTATTCATTGTCAGTAAGGTAATTATCACATCACTAAATGCAAAGACAGAGTTTACTCTAAAAGGTAGACGGATCCGTCACAGCACATCATCAAATATGGGGGAGCCACAAAGTGCCGCCGTTTGCCATCATGACGTGACGCGTATGCGTTAATTACAAAAAAAATAACGTAGTAATAAAATAATGTCATAATAAAGCAATATTTCCTCTCATATGTCGTCTGTGAAGTTGAGGAATTGGCGTTTGTTTGTGTATTTTCTCACTAGCAATTCCTACTGTCTGTCAAGCGCTTACCGCATTTCCTGAAAGGCTGGCTTTTCAACTGAACTAAAAAGCAGCATTTCTTTCGCCGTGCCTTTCATTTGTTTCATTTCTTCTTCCTTTGCCGACCAAACATGTCAGGCTTTTCCCCCAGATGGGAAAATCGGGCCTGGTTGACATGTTGGAGGTGTTGTCACTTTGAAATAAATTTGGCATACTGGCTCCTTTGCGTTGATGGGCTTTATTATTCCCACACGGGGGCTCTGGCATTTGGCTTTGCACACTTTTTTTCCCCTCCTAATTTCTACGTTACCTTGCATTGCGCCTCGCGGGCCTCCGCTCTTTTGCTGTGTGTATGCTAGCAGCCCCGCCTCCCCCACAGAGACAAAGCGACGGTGGAACTGACAAGAGGTCTCACTCTGTTCGGTTTTATTTGTTGTTTTACGAACCGTCTCGGTATGGAATAAATGGAGTTAATCCTCCTCTTGCCCGTTTGGCGGCAAGGGACGGGGAAAACACAAGAATCCATCCATCCATTTTCCTCCGCTTATCCGGGTCCGGGTCGCGGGGGCAGCAGCTTCAGTAGAGAAGTCCAGACTTCCCGGTCCCCAGCGACCTCTTCCAGCTCCATCGGGAGGACACCAAGGCGTTCCCAGGCCAGCTGTGAGACATAGTCCCTCCAGCGTGTCCTAGGTCTTCCCGGGGGCCTTCTCCCGACTGGGCATGCCCGAAACACCTCACCAGGGAGGCGCCCGGGAGGCATCCGGACTAGATGCCCGAGCCACCTCAACTGGCTCCTCTCGATGTGAAGGAGCAGCGGCTCTACTCTGAGCTCCTCCCGGATGGCCGAGCTCCTCACCCTATCTCTTAGGGTGAGTCCAGCCACCCTACGAAGGAAACTCATTTCCGCCGCTTGTATCCGCGATCTCATTCTTTCGGTCATGACCCATAACTCATGACCATAGGTGAGGGTGGGAACGTAGATCGATCGGTAAACAGAGAGCTTTGCCTTCCGGCTCAGCTCTCTCTTCACCACGACGGTCCGGTACAGCGACCGCATTACTGCAGACGCTGCACCGATCCGTCTGTCGATCTCACGCTCCAACCTTCCCTCACTCGTGAACAAGAACCCGAGATACTTGAACTCCTCCACCTGAGGCAAGACCTCACTCCCAACCCGGAGGGTACAGTCCACCCGTTTCCGACTGAGAACCATGGCCTCGGATTTGGAGGTGCTGAGTCTCATCCCAGAAGCTTCACACTCAGCTGCAAACCGCTCCAGTAAACGCTGAAGGTCACAGCCTGATGAGGCCATAAGGACCACATCGTCTGCAAATAGCAGAGACGAGATCCTAAGGTCACCAAGCTGGACTCCCTCAACACCTTGACTGCGCCTAGAAATTCTGTCCATGAAGATTATGAACAGAATCGGTGACAAAGGGCAGCCTTGGCGGAGGCCAACGTTCACCGGAAACAAGCTCGACTTACTGCTGGCAATGCGAACCAGGCTCCTGCTTCGATTGTACAAGGACCGAATGGCACGTAGAAGCGGACCATCAATCCCGTACTCCCGGAGCACCCCCCACAGGACACCACGAGGGACACGGTCGAATGCCTTTTCCAGGTCTACAAAGCACATGTAGACTGGTTGGGCAAACTCCCACATACCCTCGAGTACCCTTGCAAGGGTGTAGAGCTGGTCCAGTGTTCCGCGACCGGGACGAAAACCACATTGCAGCTCCTCTAACCGAGGTTCGACTAACGGTCGTACCCTTCTCTCCAGCACCCTGGAGTAGACTTTCCCAGGAAGGCTGAGGAGTGTGATCCCCCTATAGTTGGAACACACCCTCCGGTCACCCTTTTTAAAAATGGGGACCACCACCCCGGTCTGCCAGTCCAGAGGTACTGTTCCTGACTTCCATGCAATGTTGTAGAGGCGTGTCAACCAACACAGTCCTCCAACATCCAGAGCCTTGAGAAATTCTGAGCGGAACTCGTTTACCCATTGCCATTGGGGAGTGGATTTAACTACCCCAATGACCTCAGCCACGGTGATAGAACTGTCCACGTACGTATCCTCAGACTCTGCTTCCTCTACGGAAGGCATGTCAGTGGGATTGAGAAGGGCCTCGAAGTATTCCTTCCACCGACCAGCTATATCCACAGTCGAGGTCAGCAAGCCCCCGTCCGCACTGTAAACAGTTTGTTCTTCTTCTTGTTTTTCTGATGTACTCGACTCATGGCTGTAGTCGTCCTCCTCCACCACATTTTGTTCTTGTTTTTCTTTTGTTTGGCATTGTTGCTAGGCAACAGCTCTAAACGTCAGTAATTAGCCGGTTAGCTCGGCTTCCTAGCAGCTTTCAGCACATGTAACTCATTGCTTTCCAGGAATCTGTACCTCTCGCCGATATAAGTTGAGGATGAGGGAATCTGCAACCAGTTGCGATCTTGTGTTCATGAAATGTCTTCAGAAAAGCACCAAAGTAGTTGCAGTTTAGAGTATCCTCAGCAGAGCCCTTGCCTTGTACATCTGCTACAGTCAACAAAGGAAAATACACAAAAAGTGAGACACATTAGCAAATTCAAGAAAATGACTCTGCAACAATCACGTCTTCTCAATGAAGGTACAAATAACCTTAATGCAGTGGTTTTCAAACAGCAGGGCTACCACGAACACGTTCCATTATTAGCGTGTTCCGATGGGAGGGCGCACAGAAAATCATCTATCTCCACAAGGAGGGCGCTACAAAAAAAGTTTGGGAACCACTGCCTCAAAAGGATTTTTTTGACATGAGGTTGTATGACATCCCCATCAGTGGTGCGGTACAGTGGTTATTTTATGTCATGGCCCCCCAGGGGACAGCAAAGTTTTCTTGCCCCCTCCCATTTGACATATTATTGTCAAACTGATATCTATTTATTTATGTGTACTGTACAAACTGAACTTGAAACCAAAATTAGGAGCGTGCAAAATGGAGAGCTGTGAAGCACACAAGCATAATCAAGAGTCATATACTGTAGCTTGAGTATGACACATTTGGACATGTCAGGTCTGCACTAACGTTTGAAGTACTCCCTGCTTTTGCACCCCCCTGACACTTCACCAACCCCCCTATTTGAGAAGCACTGCCTTAAAGGGATAGTTGGGATTTTTTTGACATGAATATGTATGACATCCCCATCACGAGTGTACATCAACAGTAACTTACCCTCCAATTTGTCCCATGAGTCCAGTTCTGGTGGGATTTCGTGAAGAAGAACACAGATCCGGTTTGTTGCTGTCTATACTTACAACAAAAGTTATCCGTTCAGTTGTAGCGGCTAGTTATGTGGAAAAAAAGTCCATGGAGTTGCTGGGCGTCCTAAACTCCACTATAGAAATGTGTTTTTTTACACGTCCGATTCCTCAAGTATTGTTTGATCGTGACTTGGAAAATGTGTCCATTGCCGAAAGCCTTTTAATTTGTTGCCCTGACTTCGGCTTTTGGGTAATCCTTCTCATTCATTGGTTTTCTACAGTTATGGTGCACCTTCCACCTTCCGTCTCTGGTAAGAAAGGCCTGCGAGAAGACTCTCTGCGACCTAAAACTGAACTACCTGGACATGTATCTCATGCACTTCCCTATGGGTGTCAAGGTTGGAATTTTCTGAAGTAAAAGAATCTATACTGTATAATTTCCAGTGCAATTTTAAGGTTGTTATTGCAAAAATGTGCAGGCCGGGGATGAACTTTTCCCCCTGGACGACCACGAGCAGGTAATTCCTGACGGCGGCAGCTTCCTTGACACTTGGGAGGTGAATGGAACGTCTCATTGCAAAACCTGAGCGCTAAATAAATAAACAGACATGTGACACGACACACATATCTGTTAAACAGGCCATGGAGAAGCTAGTGGACGCCGGCTTAGTCAAGGCCATCGGCGTGTCAAACTTTAACAAGCATCAAGTGGAGGCTTTGCTCAACAAGCCGGGCCTCAAGCACAAGCCGGCCGTAAACCAGGTTAGAAACCGAGACGAGGAAGTCATAAACTCTGTGCACCCATTTGACTCGTGGGCATCCATGCTTGCAGATCGAGTGCCACCCATTCCTGAACCAGGAGAAGCTGATCGATTACTGCCACTCAAAGGGCATCGCCGTCACTGCTTACAGCCCCCTAGGATCCCCAGACAGACCATGGTAGGACGTCAGGTTCCTTATGAGATGTTCGGTTGGAACATGTCTGACGGTTGACCAGACAGAATTTCGAGTGTCACCGTATGCCATTTGTCACTCAAAGGGCATTTCCAGACGAACCTTCGCTCTTGGAGGAAGCTCAGGTCAAGGAAATTGCTAAAAAGTATAAGAAGACTGCAGCACAGGTAAGGCCCGCCCGCCGTAAATGCAGGGGTGTCCATACTTTTTCCACACATGCAAAAGAGTGAAAAAAAGCAAAGGCCAAGTTTTTCACCTTTAATCTAAGTATGATAAAATACTTAGATTGTAAATCATAAAATAATACATTAAGCATAATAGATATATTTTAAAATTATATATAAAAGTGTTACAAATTGTATTTTTCTTATAATACTATGACTTTTTTTGGTTTTGTTTTTCATATTATATATTTTTTATTAATATTTTACGCTTACGCTACCACAGCAATACAGCGTGCACGAGGCAGAGCAAGATCTTCAATGAACTTTATTAATGTCTGCGAAGCGTAAAATCACATGTAGAACCACTAAACGATCCAGTGACACAGCACGTTATCGCCTCCAGGTTCTCATCAGGTTCCACATTCAGCGGAACGTGAGCGTTGTCGCCAAGTCAGTGACGCCCCATCGGATCAAGGAGAACCTCCAGGTATTCCCAACATCACACAATCTGTGAAAGCGTAATTGACCTGGCAGTTTTCCTCCTTCTGGTGTGGCATCACGACGGTAACAGACACGGGACGGCGCCTGTCTGTCAGAATGCCGGAAAGGTCAGACGGGTGTGAAATTGACTCACTTCTCCCCGCAATCTTTTGCCCAACAAGTATTTTAAATGCAACATGAGACACTACTAAATCTGGGCCCGTGTTCACAAAGCTTCTCAGAGTCTTTGCAAGGAATCTTACTTAAGAGTGATTTAGGAAGTTCCTGAAAGCTTTTCAGGACGTGAAGTAGCTAGAAGACACCAGATGACATCATCTAATTTGCATATGATGTCAAATTCTGTAGGCAAAAAAGCCGACCCTCGTAGGAGAGAGAGAAAGTATTTTTAGAACTATAATTAAACTTTATTCTTGGTTTGTCAATTTAAAATTCTCTATTATTTCATCAAATCCATCACACGCTGGCTATTGAGGGCACGTCCAACCGGTAGGAAGACCCAGGACACGTTGGAGAGACTATGTCTCTCGGCTGGCCTGGGAATGCCTCAGCATCCGCCGGGAAGAGCTGGACGAAGTGGCCGGAGAAAGGGAAGTCTGGGCTTCCCTGCTTAGGCTGCTGCCCCCACGACCCGATCTCGGATAAGCGGAAGAAAATGGATGGATGGATGGACAGCCAATACCTGGCTCACATTAACATGAATCAGTGTGATTCGTGAGTAGCACCTTCTTCTGGTGAATATGCAGAATAGCAACTGACCTTCACTTTAAAAAGAAAAGAGTGGAAATAGACTAACAATAAAATATAAACACTCATATTGCACATAGCAGATTAACATATATTTGAGTAGTGAAAATTAGGCAGGTGCATCAATTTGGGCACCGTTGTTTTATTGACGTAAATACCTTTAGCACAACTATTGGAACACGAAGTGTGTTTGGTATGCTCATTGACCCTTGACCTACATACACAGGTCATGAGAGAAAGCGCATTTAAGGTGGCCAATTGCAAGTTGTTCTCCTCTTTGCATCAAGTGTGGCAACAAGGGAGCCTGAAATCAACTGTCAAATGACCCGAAAACAAAGATTGTTCAACATCATGGTTTGGGGGAAGTATACAAAAAGCTAGCTCAGAAATTCCAGCTGTCAGATTCCCCTGTGAGGAACATAGTGAGGTAATGAAAGAGCACAATCACAGTTCTGGTGAAGGTCACCAGGTCTGGCAGGTCAAGAAAAATTCACCAAGACAACAACCATAAACACTGCTCAAATCCTACGAAAGCATTCATGCAGAGGAACAAGTACAACGTTCTGGAATGGAATCTCAGTCCCCAGACCTATATCACTGAAAATTTGTGGTGTGATTTAAAGCGGCCTGTCCATACTCGGAAACCATCAAACCTGACTGAACTGGAGATGTTTTGTCGTCAACCAGAATCTAGACCACGGGTGACGGCCCGACCACCAGGCGCTCGGCTGTGAGGCCCGCCCCCAGGCCTGCCTCCAGGGTGAGGCCACAGTATCCTGCGTCCGGTCCCTCCTCTTGATTTGTTTTCATAATGGTCTTCTGAATAGCTCATTGTCTGGCCCGTCACCGAGAACCCGTTTGCCTTGGGACACCCTACCAGGGCCATAAAGCCCCCGACAACATAGCTCCTAGGACCACTCGGGCACTCAAACCCCTCCACCACGATAAGGTGGTGATTCACAGAGGGGTCCTCTGTGGGAAGAGTTTGAACACGCCTGGTCTGAAGTCTGTAGTGGTTCTGCCCAAAACAAAAACACTATCAAGTTAATGTCTTATATTGATAATACTTATTTCTGTTCTAAATCAGCACTCAACCAATTTTCCACATTAATTATCTTACTACGCTATTATGTACTCCATTTTCCAGTACATTAAAAAAGTCAAAAGTGTGCAAACTGTTTGGTCACAGCGCACGGACTATGAGAACATGCGGACCTTCGGAATCTTGTGGAAGAAGAATCCAAGCCAACTGTGCTGCATGCTGGTGGCAATGTTGTGGGGTTAATGTGGAGTCAATTTGTGGCCTGGGGTGGAGTAAGACCATTAAATTCCCATCAATCCGGCCATGGAGATGGGACATTGCAATTAGAGCGAGGAATCGAGTCACATTGTCTGCTTTTTAACCCTTGTAGGTATTTGACTTTGCACTAAACGAAGAGGACGTGAAGAGCCTGCTGAGTTTAGACAGGAATTGGAGAGGTTTCCCCATGTTATGGTAAGCACAGATTAGGCTATAAATAGCACAAAGCGCAACTTTGGTCATTGCCACCGCGACGGTGCGTCCTTACTGACTTTCTTTCCTTTTCTCAACAGGGCCTCCAAACACAAAGACTTTCCACTAAATACCGAATACTAACCCACTCTACTTGCACTTTCATAGATGAATATTGTCTCATAGCTGCCCGCCGATATCTGTGATATGAATATGATGTATTGTATCTTTGATGCTCGTGGTAACGTGATGCATTTCTATCGTCCTTCAATAAATCCCTTTTATGACCATTACACACACTTTACAGCAGGTCACAGTTATAACATTTTTGGATTTAACATTCGACTTGACTTTAGTTGTAATTTACAATTACACACTTCCAGGAGAAAATCCAGTAGCTACTAAAGCTACTTTTATTGTAGCATGCTCACAATCACAGGCGCAATTTTCTAAATTGTTTTTTAAATGTACTTTTTAAAAAATGTCTTTGAACATTTTTTGACTTGACTCTGGTTTCTTGACTTCTTTTTTTAACTTTTACTCTTACACACACTTCGCAAGACAACATGAGGCAAAGTCCAGGAGCTAGTTAAACTATGTTTATTGTAGCAGGTTCACATTTAAAAAGCTAATTTCAAAATGTGCCGTGTCATTTACACTTCTCTTCAATAAAAGCTGTTTTTTTTTAATTTGACTTTTTTTTTTATTCAATGATTTACGATGACAAACATTGGAATAGAAAATTAGACAAAATCCAGTAGCTACTAAAACTACTTTTACTGAAAAAAACCTGACAATTAAAGAGCAATTTTCAAAATTTGTTTTTTGATGTAGATTAAAAAAAACATCTTTTTGACTACAATGTCTTTGACTTGACTCCGGTTTTCTTTATAACTTATTTTTTTTTACAACAACACACACTTTGGAATACAAAATGAGACAAAATCTAGTCATGACTTCAACTACATTTATTTATTCTCACAATTAAAGCAATTTTCAAAAATGTGTTTAATTTTTTTATTTCAAAAATATGCATTTTTAAACTTCTCTTTTTTTTTAACATAAATATAGATTGCTGACTTTTTTTATATTTTCAATTACACACTTTGCAATACAAAATGAGACAAAATCCAGTTGTGTCTTTATTGTAGCATGCTCACAATAAAAAGAGCTAGTTTTTTAAATCTGCTTTTTGATTTACATTTCCTTATTTGTTGTTCTTGGCACATGACAATGACACCTAGTGGTCATTAAAACCACAAACAGTGGCACTTTGGCACATGAGAGAGTAAAAACAAAAATAGAGGGATTATGGTCACATGACTCAGCCAGAGTAGTCTAGCTTTCAAAGTAAAATCGCAGTCCTTTGTAAACGGCTAACATAAAGCCCATGTTTAAAACCTGAGAGCAAAATAGGAGTGTTGATCTTGATTTGTGTCTAAAAAAAGACAAACTGGAATTCATTTTTGGGGTTGAATTGGTTGAAGGAAGGCAGTTTTTCCCACCCAAAATGTTGAAGGCCACAGGTAACAATACTATAGTAGTGCTGTAATAAAGCGGCTCGCCTTGACTCCCAGCAGCCGCTGTTGGGGAATTCTCCATGTCAGAATTCTGCGTGGAAAGGATAGTCCTTGTGCTTCTTGTTGCTGGAAGTCAAATAAAACAGAAATATATGTATATATAAAAACAACACCAAGAATAACAGATCATTTTATTATTAGACCTGTCAAATTATTACAATTTGTAGTCAAAGTAGTTTGTTATTAATTAATCACACTTAATCACCGTTTGCAACTACGTGAGAAATATGCACTTTTTCTGTATCTTATGAACAAAAAGCTAAATGGCAACAGAATTTTTTATACCCAAACGAGGGCTGTCAATTAATGAAAATATTTGATTGTGATTAATCACACTTTGTCCACAGTTACCTCCTAATTAATCGCAGGTACTTTACTTGTATTTGCCATATTTTTACACAATTTTTGTTAATTTTTTTATTTTTTTTTTTATTGTTTTTTTTTTTTGTTTAATTTTTTTTTTTTTTTTTTTTTTTTTTTTTTTTTTTTTTTTTTTAAATTCTTTGTCTTTTTCTTCTTCAATTGTGCTACTGTAACCAAGCAATTTCCCTTGCAGTTCAATAAAGTCTGTAAAAGACTTTTTATCTACAGGGATGTCAATTTCTTTGTGGCAAACGATTTGATATGCAACTACATCAGATTTTATGTAAAGGGATATTGATCTAGAAAATACGGGCTTTTCTTTTACTCAAAATAATATTCAGTTAGAAATCCCCCAGTTATTTCACGTGTTTCATGTTGGATGCGAGTGGCGATTTGTCCCACAGTTTGATGATCCTTGAACTCACCTTTTTCATTCTCATACGCTGCAGGACTACTACACGGTGTTTTTACACTTTTTCTTTCACCCCATACTTGGTCCCAAACGCTGATTCTATGCGGGAATGCATCAAGGTAAGATTTGATGACCTCACTGAGTGCTAATGTGCATATTTGTGGTAAACAACTTCCCTGAAAAACGAACTCCACGTGGATGGTGGTTTTGTATTCATTTAGTGCTTTAAATTTGATGTTACTCCTGTCATAGTTTTGCACAATCCCCACTAAATCGGATAAATTAGATGGCTATAATGTATGTACAACTGTTATACTGCTAGTGTCAATGACACAGCATTAGCCAGGCTCCCAAATAGTGCTCTTCCGGTCACTAGCAGCTCCTAGCCTAAATTTTAGCAAGCACTTCTATTACTATTTCATTGGACTTATAATTTACGTATAATTATTGCTACTACCGCTATTTTTGACAGCCCTCATTTTTATACACAAACTCACATGAGAAAGGCGCAGATTCTCCAGTTGCGATGGAAGCCTAAGATGGTCTTCATGTCCTCGCCGCTTAGTTGAAAGTCAAACACCTGCAAATGTGGTTGTCTTTCAACAAAAAGTGCAAAAGCAAAACCTTAGTTTTGTCCTTACCTGAAAGTTCTCCTGGATACGGCGAGGGGTGATGGATTTGGGAATCACGATCACATTCCGCTCGATGTGGAAGCGGATCAGGACCTAGAAGGTGGTCTTTATAGATCAACCGTCTGCATATTTAAAATAATAATATCGACGCTGTACCTGAGCAGGTGTCTTGTTGTACTTGTCAGCGATTGCCTTGATGTCGGGATGCTCCAAAAGTGATGGGTCATCTGGCTTTGCCCTGGAATGCATTCGAACGTAATCAATGCCTCAGGATTGCGAGGTTGTGATGCTGCATCAAAGAGGAGCACAAGGCACACCTACCAAGGTCTATCAGAGGAGCCGAGGGGACTGTAGGCGGTCACAGAGATGCCTTTGGAGTGGCAGTAGCTGATCAGCTTCTCCTGGGTGAGGAAGGGGTGGCACTCCACCTTCAGGTACACATGTTCACACAAGTGAAGCCGCCGTTTCGCAAATAATCCGCGTAAAAGTCGTGGGGCACCGGAAAACGGATTCACTATATAGCGGCGATTTAATGTCACACGCGTTGCGGGGATTTGTTTACCAGCCGTGGGCCTCAGGGTGTCAATCTAATGCTCGGCCGGACACTGACGGTTAACAGGCTAACATAATTAGCCTGGCTTCAGGGTAAACAGCAACAGACACTTGCATTGGAAAATCATTTATCTCCCTTCTTGGAGACAGGGTAATCGCATCAGGCCCTCTTTTGCCCCAAAGACCACAGTATTAAGTACTATCATGCTGGGAAGGAAAAAGAAACTTTCTGGTTTTAAATAAATGTACCTGGTTGGTAGCAGGCTTGTATTTGAGGCCTGGCTTGTTGAGGAGCCGTTCAGTCTGATCCCGGTTGAAATTGGAGATCCCAATCGCTTTAACCAACCCGGCATCCACCAGCTCCTCCATTCCCTACAACAACCAAAAATCTGAGTAGGGGTGTCACAAGATCTTGCAAGATGTGAAGCTGATAGAGTTTCTCGTTCCGTAAAAAACACTAAGAACACTAAGCCTGGGATGATTGATGATTATAAATGAATTAATTAATTAATCACACAATAAATTTTAAAAAAAAAGGATCATTTTGCCTGCCTCAGCATAAAGTCACGTCTGTGTGTCCGTTTTCCTCATCTCCTGCCTCCAAACAGGCAGGAAGAGAGTTCACTCTGGGCATTGCTTTCAGCACTTTGGAAGGGGTGTTCCATAGAACAACGGCATGAACGGAGCGTCAGTCGTACAGTCTCTCTGACTTGGCGGGAGTAGGCGGGGCCTCAGGCATGCACGCAACAGTAAGTAACGCAATAGAAGAGTAAGGAACAGACTGCAATACGTTGTTACATTTTTTCATTGTATTTTTCTTAAAAGTAATCTTGTGTGTCGTCTCGTCTCTACTTTTAGTAGAAGGCAGTGGTTCTCACCTCAACTGGTTTGACTGCGGGACCCACCATCACCCGTCAATGACAAACCACTGGTCTAGCGTGTGCCACACGGCTCTGTACTAGATCTCCCCAGTTTGATAGCCAGCTCAGAAGCATTCTAAACCGTGCCTGTTTTGTTTAATTAACTTACCTCCCATGTATCCAGGAAGTCCGAATTATCAGAAATCGAGTCACCGGCGCTGTCCGTCGGAAAAAGGTCGCTGCCAGCCTGTGGTGAAACACGCAAAACTGAACTGTGACATTGATGTGGTTAAAAAAAACACATCTGCATTGCCCGCTGTGTTTACCTTGAATCCCATTGGCCAGTGCACCAGATACAAATTGAGATAGTCCAGCTTAAGGTCACTCAGTGTCTTCTCACAAGCTTGTCTCACCATGGACTTGTTATGGAAAGTGCACCATAGCTACAGGGGCAAAAAGGGGATACAACGTTTTTCAGCATGCAGCTTATTGATGCTGATCCACTCCAATCCTGTAGGTGGTAGTAATTAGCCTAATGGGTATAAACAACACAAAAGTCTCACCTTGCTAACAATGAAAAGCTCCTCCCGCTTGACCACTCCGTCCTTGATTGCCGCCGCTATCCCCTCGCCAACTTCGGCCTCATTCTGGTAGACGTGCGCCCCATCGATGTGCCTGTACCCCGCAGAGATGGCGGCCTTCACTGCCTCTGCCACGTTTCCAGGAGCAGACTACAGAACAGAACGTAGTTGGTTAACAGGGGTGTCCCGAAAATCCTCCGCAATGCAATCCAGACCAACAGAGCCAAGAAAGTAGAGTTTGGACACAATCCTCCGTCGCCTTGCTGCACCACGCCTAACTGGCAAAAACATGCATGGGTGTCCAAAATGTGGAGCAGGGGCCGTTTGTGTGATATAATATCTTTGAGCGGCCATTTGTGGTATTTCAAAATGCATCTGCATTGTTTTGTGACTAAGCTCAGCAAAACAAAACCTATTTGTCCAGTCACATTTTTTCCTTATTGCGCTTTTCTTATAAGCAAGGTTAAAATCTTCTCGTTGTCGTGGACCCAGTCTTGTGCATCGTTTCGTTTCCTGACACCCCTCATGTTAACGAGTAATTCTGCAGTGGAGGCAATATGACCTTATTGCCCGAACATAAGACACTCCCAAGAAAGCCGTCTGCAAAAACTGGTCGGGGTTGACAAGTTTGTGCAGACACATTTGACAGGGCGCTGCCTTCTGACACACATGCACGAGCACGCACACACACGGGGGCGTGGGGTAGCAGACCTTAGCAAAAGCAGGACTTTGTTTCCCAGGAAGATGGGTGCGGTCAGCAACACAAGCCATAGGAAAGAAATGCGGTGCCATTGTGGAAAGTTCTGGACGGTTCCCTTTAGCGTTAATCCAAAACGATGGCACAATGACACACACAATGGATGATGCAAATTAACATGTCTGCTGTCGTAATTTCAGTCGAATTTTGACTTCCTGTGCCCCCATTATCCTCGTTGAGCGGTTGCACATTAATATTCAATAAACGAAACCACAACGTGTCTTTTAAAGTTGGGCTAGTGATTTTAAAAATAAATCATGCTTTTGGAGCCGACTTCTTCTTACCGCCACCTACTGAACCGGAGGTGTACTGCAGTTTCTTTCATTAATCCCCCCCCACGCGCACGCTGTGTTGCCAGAAGTACGAGAATAAATGCATCCCCCTGTGTGCGATAATCTCACTTCTTCAATACCTGGCTGTAAGCAAGCACAAAGCGGTCCAGTGCGAGTTTTTTGTAAGTCCAATTGCAATGGTTCGTGGCGGTGGTGGTGTTCCACGGCCGCAGGTGGTCCCGAGAAACGCCGAAACGGTAATTATCCTCAACACACGTTAATGGGAACCGACATTGTAGCTTCCCACCTGGCAACACGCCCGCTTCCACGTCAAACTGGCAACATGGCAAACACTGCGCAGTAACAGTAAAGAGACATTTGCCAGTATACCACAGCGCCCTCTGAACAATATTGGCTTATCTCAACATTTCCATGGCAGAAAAAGACTTTGAGGAGGAAATAAAGAAGGCAGGAACTATCCGTGGACTGTGGCACGCGCCAGTCATGACGTCAGACCACCGAAGCTAAATCTGTGTCGCATTAGCTTCGGTCGGTTAGCAGTAGCTAACAAAGCGGCGTTACTCCTAACAGGTTAAAATCACTGGCAAAGTGCACGGAGTAGCTTAACTGCTAACAAGCCATGCAAAGCAGTGTTGACTTTTGACAGCATGACCGCCACGCGGGACGTCTGTCGCGTGCTGTGCCCGGATGCAACCAAAACGAAAGTACATTTTAGGATTTTATGTTAGCATTCTGGGAAGAGACCACTCACTTTCCAAGTCCCCAGCCCAACAATGGGCATTTGTGCACCGGTGTTGAGCTTCACGGACATTGCCATTGCTTCTTCTTCCAGACGAGTGTGGGTTCCTCCGCTAACGGCTTCAGCTTTAAAGCGTCGAGCGATCGTCGATCGATTGGTCATGCCTCGCAGGTAGCCCGAGGCATGAAATCAGCGACGAGCGGAGTTTACACCTAAACAAACACACAAAAACACAGTAAACGCCGCAGTGACACACAGATATATACAATAACATAAATGAAGCATTAAATGTGACACACCTGGAGAATTACGCTGCGATTTAGCATGCCGGTTCAGCCTGATTTATAACATTACACATGCGATTCAAAATATCACCACTAGAGGGAGACATTACCTCAACCAATGCAGGGTAACTCATGATAATACAATATTTGCCACTCAGATATATTTAAATTAATAAAATGTAAACATTAATATGCACCTTTAAAACAAAAAAAATGCCATATTACTAAAATATTTGGTGCATTATTAAGCATTTACGTGGTTTAAAGTGATAATTTGACTTTAGTACACTTTTTTTTTACATCACATAAAAGTACAACATAGGACTACCGAGTTTCATTTTTTTCCATTTTGTCTACTTCAAGTCTACGCTTTGGCTCAAATCAGATAAAACCTCACAGCTCTTTAACCAAGCAGAAGATAAGACCTGATGAGAAAAGTGATTTATATATTTTTTAAAAACATGCAAGGGGAGAAGTTCTAGGAGATGGTGTGCTGTGTACCTCACAATGGCTCTTTTTTATTTTATTTTTTTCCCCACTCCTCTGATCTTCTCCCCTGCTGGACGTCTGTTTCTCGCGCCTTTTCCTCCTCGCCTCCTCTGATCTGACTTCAGACGGGCCTGCAAGCTGTCAAAGTGGCTTCCGGAATCAAACAGCGTCGCCATCAAAGGGCCGCAGGTGAACCAGACGGTGAGGAAGACGAAGACGCGGCCGCACAGTCCTGATTCCGGAGCTCCAGAGCAGTTTGTTGCAAGTGATGGTGTCCATTAGAGGAAAAGGCCGAGGACCACCCCCTCTCAAGTACATCAGCTGACAAATAAATCCCTAAATGAGCAGTTTAATTTCATGTCTCTTCCTCAGTCTGGCAAATAGAAGCAAGAATCTTGCAGCGTGCATTCCCGGGCCGCACGGATACAAATTACTTGACGGACAGCGTGCATTGGTCATTATTCGTATGCGGATCGATACCAAAATACCGATACTTCCGATACCAGCTCTCCCTGCTCTGAAATCGACTGTCACACCAAAATATCGATACTTCAGTCGTTTGCGGTAATGTTTGTCTGAAGCGCTTGCCTGTCGAAACGGATCCTAAAAGGAAGCCATTAAAGAGTGGAAGAGAACAAAGTTTTCGTTCTTGTAGTTCTTGATAATGAATCCTTTGTTTGAATGGTTTCATGATTTGACTTTGTTTCCGTTTTTAAACGCAATTTGTCACATATTTTGTAGGATTTTCGGCTTTATTGCGCATCACTATCTCAGTATACGTCAGCGTTTTCAATTAAACGAAAGACTAAGATTATTTAAATCCATTTCTCCATCCATTTTCTATGCCGCTTATCCTCATTAGGGTCGCGGGGATGCTGGAGCCTATCCCAGCAGACTTTGGGCGAGAGGCGGGGTACACCCTGGACTGGTCGCCAGTCAATCGCAGGGCAGATTATTTAAATGAATAGTAAAAAATAAGAAGGAACTTCCATTCATTGTTAAAGTTATTTACATTATTTATTTGTTTACACTTATTGAATTAATAGTAATTTCTTTAACTAATAAATTGCTAAAATGTCTTGCATTACTAATGATATATATGAAATACTTTATTGAAATTTTAACACATTAGGTAAATTAGGATCAGTATCGCTGATACCAGCCTGAATGTCACTCGGTATCGGATCGTGAACAAAATCTCCCCTTTAGTTGTCATTTGTTTGCATTTGGAATTGTTTTATGCATGCAAAAATATCATTATCCAACTATTTTGTGTTCATATTCTTCCGTCAACCAACGGGTGCGGCGTAGCTAATAGGATGCTAGCAAGGAGGGACTTTTTCGGATCAGAAGATACATGAAGAACACAGACGGGCTCACGTGGCGCACCAACAACAGGCCATATTGTGGGCAAAGACCACGCTACCCGGGGCGGGCGCTATTCCCGTACCAAGGCGGGGCTTTCCAAGTGGTGCCACTCTAAAACAACACACTTTGTGGAGTGCACGTGAGCAGAAGAGGCGTCTCCTTCCAGCACTTTCTGGGGCTTGATTGAGCACTTCTCTGGAAGGCGAGACTGCCGGAAGAAGAGCGACTAATGAAGTGCTTTGGAATCTGCATGCAGACGCACACACGCGCTGATGCTCGTCTGTTTGTTCCTTGCCAAGAGAGAGAACGTGCTATTTTCACAGGCGGTGGACGAGTGCCCATCCAGCCTCCTCCAAATTGCTCCTCCATCGGCCGAACAAACACAATCGACACCAGCGGAGGGCGACGAGCTCCTGGCCGTCATTATGCAGAAGGCAGCGTGACCCTCAAAGCCGTAGTGTGGTCACAATTTCAAAGTCAAGCCCGTTTCTAGCCGGCGTGACGGCGAGATTGGCATACAAATGCGGGGATGAAATAATGAAAACCGATAAATAGGCGCTCCAAACGATGACCTCATCAGACCGCGCCTAAAGCAAGTCAAAGACCGTGGCTTTCTACGCCGCCTGCCTCATCCGTCGCCTCCAAACAGGCGGGTGGAGGGTTCACTCTGTGCACGGTATTTGTTCCATAGAGCAACGGCATGAACGGAGTGAGCCCGTCTCTTTGTCTCCGTGGGCGGAGGCGGGGCCGCTGGCATACGCACAGAGTGTAGAAGAGTGTGGGAGAAGTATTGATAGTATTTAATAACAACATTAGCTCCTTCTCCTGCACTGCTAAATAATACTAAGTCATCCTCCTACTTAGCTTTTCTTCTGGGCTGTTCTGTATGAATGGCTTGGATTTGTCTCTTTCGTTCTTAAACAGGCTTATTTGTTCATGCTAAGTGTGAGTTTTGGCCCTTAGTTGGTTTCCATTTCTGTCCCCGTGCCCCACTTTGGTACATTTGTTATCTTTGAGAATGATTTGGAGTGCATGAGAAAGCTCTCTTTGACCACATGGCTATGGATTAATAAGTCTATTGCATGCAGAGCTATCACGAGGCGCTGTAAAACATGTGATCCGTGTCAAGAGAACAACAAAGTGGCACCATGACTTGCCAGAAGCAGCATCATCATCATCATCCTCATTTGGGTCAAGAACATGGGCCACTTCCCTTTGCACCCGGCTCCAAGGTGCCCGAAAAGAGGAAACTCTCATGGCTTTAAATCTCGGGCCCTTTCACTTGCCCGAAATTCTAGGAATGACCAAACGTCAACAGTGCAGAAGAAACCCGTCAGCCTCCAAAAACTGCAGGTAATGGAAATCCATTTTTCATACTCTTATGATGATGATGTATGTTAGATGCCTTGTTGTGTACAGACCAGCCTTGCAAGCTTAGTTGGCTTTACTCTGCCTACAATAAAGCTCAGGGGCAAAAAGGGTCTCGCGATGTTAGGGCGGGAGTTTGCTAAACCTAATTATAAAAACAAAATATGAACATTTCATTTCAAATAAATTATGTACATTATGTTAACAACCTTCAACTACCTATATTAACTGTTATATTATTATATTATATATATCAAATATACTATATATACATACTGTAGTTAGCACCACTTGTATAATATATTATATATACATATGTTATATATATATAATATATTAACTAGGCGTGAAAACATTTAAAGCTTAGCTTGCCTACATTATTGCACAAAAACAATAAGCAATGTGTTTATTGTAGTTGAAAAAAATGTACAATACAGTAGTCATAAAACATACAACACACTTGAATAAATGACAACAGTGCTGTCATTATTATTATTATTATAAATATGTTTCAAATCCTTATTTAGAAATCCAATTCAATCATTTGTCTAATTGGATCCATCCATAATAACCAGTACAAATTGCAAAACTAATGCAAAATTCTTACTGGCCATAGTTTCATAGTAATGATAATAATAATAATTAGAAGGTTTCCATCATTATTTATATTAGGAATCCTATTCAATCATCTGGCAGAATATGTGTTCCATAATAATCAATACATAAAAATAAATATCAAGTTGCAAAACTAATGCAAAATTCTTAATGGCCATAGTGCCAGAAAAAGAATAAGAATAATATATAATGAATAATCGTTATCAAAATAATAACAATAATATATAATAACAATAGTGCTACCGATAATAATAATTATTAGATGGTTTCCATCATTATTTATATTAGAAATCCCATTAAATGTTATTCGTAATAATTAATACATAAAAATAAATAGAAAATTGCAAAAATAATGCAAACATCTTCTTGCATTATTATTATTATTATTTAAATGTTTCCATCATTATTTCGGTTCACGTTATTCTACCCTTTGGGGCATCTACAGTAAAACCGTGCAATTCTGTTGCATGGTGAGGAGAACATCCAGGGAATCCATCTGTTTGCTTTAGTCCAGTTGGGTCAGAATGACACAGCAGGAAAAGCGTCCTCCTCCAACTTCCTCTTGCCCGCTGAGACTTCCTCCTGTCAAGTCACCTGATTTGATTTACAATCTGTTGAAGGGCACTTCTCCAGTCACGCAGGCCGCCTGTACCACTGCAGTCATCTGGAGATGATTTTTCAGCAGCTGGAGAACATTTGTGGCTTTACCTCGCGTGTGTACATGAAGCGCCGTGCACGCGCCCGCTATCCTTTGCTGTCCTTTCAAAGTATGATCACCTTCTGTTGAGCTGGGATTGTACGCTATAATCCTTTTATTTTGACACTCAAATTCATTCATTGCTAAATGGAACCCTAGGCTGGTGCTGCTGTAAAAAACAAAAACACGCTGGCTTTTCCTCTCTATGGAAGGACGGCAGCGACAAGCACAGCCTTAAAACTTCAGAGCCTACATGTTTTGGTCATTATTGTCTGATTAGATAAGACTAATGGCACACTTCCGGTAAAGACATTACACAGGCCGTGGAAAGTCACAGTGTAGAACCCGGGTAGGTTCAGCTCGAGCACTTCAGCCGAAAGAAAAAATGTATTTGATCAGGAAATTCTGCATTTTTTACTTATGTTTCTATCACAAACAATTGGAATCACACGGGAAAAACATGCATAGTTGCTAAATGGACAAATGTGAGTATTTTTAAAAATCTTTTGGGATTATGATGCCTAACATGACCGCACAAAGTCGTGTGCAGCATGGATTTTTATTTGGATTCTTTTGCACTGGGCACGCAGTGTTTGTTTGGCAATCCGGGCCATCACTCATGTCTGAGTCACGGCTGGATTGCCAAGTCATACACTCACGCCCAGTTGATGTCACGCCATGAAACAGGAAGGGGAAGGAAGCACATTCCCAACTGGGACAAGTCACGGGAGGGGATTTAGCGCCATCTTGTGGCTGTCTCAACTGTTGCAGTTTTTTGGGGGGAAGGGTTGAACTGAAATAAAGAGTATTTACCTTCTGGATGAATCCTGCCAAAAAGCACCCAAAAAACCCAAACATAAAATGCCTAATAGAATTATAGAAGACTTAAATATTAAAATACAGAACAAAATGCATGGATGAATGAATAAATAATGGGTTGGGCGCGCAAAAATCCCTGCAGATTCCCTCTTTTTGAAACATTTTTGAACGTTTGCTAAAACAAAATACATAAAAAAAAAAATAAAAAGTGTAGATTTGTGGGCACTGACCACTTTGTGGTAAAATTTGCCAAAATGAAAGCAAAATGAAACAAAATAATGCACTCAAAAAGTCAATAAAAATGTTAACAACATATGTGACATTTAACAACAAAAACCGATCAATGAGATTAAATAAGCTCTGCTTCTCATGCTTCTTTGATGCTCTTTTGATTGCGGAAAAATGTTCAATACTAGGGGAATAAAGTCATAATATTACAGGAACAAAGTCATACTTATGTTGAAAAAAATGGAAAGTAAAAAAACCCCAGAAGAAATAAAAAAAGGCTCTAATTTTACGAGAAAAAAGTCAAAATTTTATGAGAATAAACTTGAAAAAACTTGTTATGAGTAAAAACGATGTCATTTCAGAAGCATAGAGTTCATTTCTATTGTTTAAACGTCATTGCATCACGAGAAGCAAACAAAACAATTAAAAGTTGTACTTTTTGGTATACTAGGGTGGGGAAAAAATAATAACAAAGTTGAAATATTGTGGGAGTAAAGTCCTAATATTACTATTAAAATATAAATTTATTGTATTTTTTTTGCTGACATTTTAAATAAAAAAAGGAATCACAGTGTTAGAAATAACATTCAAAATAAAAAACCTTCTCAGCACTTTAATCCGTCCGATTCAGAGACTAATTAATAATCCTTAAAATAATGACCTGCCTAAAAATGCTTTTAGTTGCAATCGCTGTTGCAAAAATATGATAACGCTCTCACGGAAGTACATGTGACAATATGTGCCTTTCATGGCTCTCTTAGCCCAAACGCTTCCCTGAAGTAACCCTTCTGCACATCCTAAGCCCAACAGCAAGGGAGACACGCTAACAGGATCAGGAGCAGAACAAGCAATCAGACAACCTTGGTTTTTTCTTAGTGTAGTTCTGACAACGTCACCGGCGGCCGAGCTGCTTCGGTTGGCATCCTCCTGCGAGAGAGAGGAGCGTATTGTTGGGCTGACGTGCGCGAAGAATGTAAACATTGTCTGCTCGGAGGCGCCGCTTCAAAGCCCCCAACGCACGAACCTTGAAGCGACGACGATTGAAAGCGAATGCTCATCCACGGTCTGCGGCCTTTTCCTGCGACGGCTCTTTGAAGTGGCATAATGGATCTGATTGACCGGTGCAAGGAGTTGACGGGGAAACAATCCTTTTTGCTGTTTTCCCCGTGGAGGGGAGACAAAAACGTTTTGCTTATAAGAAAAAAAGGTGTCCCAAGTGTGGCCTGGCGGCCGTTAGCAACAGCAAAAACCTGCAGGAATTTTGCAGGAAAAACGTCAAAATACTAAGAGAAAAATGTTGTGATCTAGCAAGAAAATGTTGTAGTTTCACAAAAATAACGTCGTGATGTTATAATAATTAATAACAGCATTTTAGTAGCAAAAAGTTGAAATACTAGAGAAAAAAGTAAGTTGTAATATTATGAGGGACAAACAAAGCGATGAACATTAGATTGCAGAAATAATTTGAACGGAACGAGAATAAAGTCAAAATATTTTGGGAGTAAAGTCAAAATTACAAGAAAAAACAGAAAAAAAAAACAGCTGTAATTTTACAAGAATAAAGTCAAAATATTGAGAGAAAAAATTCGGATTACAACAAGACAAAAAGTCGCAATTTTAAGGAGAATAAACTTATTTATGTCATGCCCCCCCCCAAGGGACTGAAAACTCAAACACTGTCTTAGTAATGTAGAGTTAAAATATCAAAGAAAAAATATGTTATATTATGAGAAACAAATAAAACACAATAAAATTGTATTTTTGGAAAAAATTGGATGGGGGAAAAAATTTAAACATTATGGAGATAGAAGTCAAAATATTCCAAAACTAAAATTTATGAGGATCATTTAAGAATATTTTTTCTGAAAAAAAAAAAGAAAAAGTTGATACTATTAACGATAGTCTCTTTTACATTTATGGCAAAAAATTAATAATGTGTTTATTTATTATTATTATTCTAATGTATTATAATATTTTGCACCCTTTGATTAATTATTTAATGAAATCATTTATTGTAATAATAATACAGAATATTTTTTTTGAATATTTGATGAAATAATATTTAGCAGATGCAGTTACGTCCGGAAACTTGACTTGACTATTTTTCTTGGTCACGAGACACTTGTTGCTAGGCAGGATTCATAGGGCTGGTACGTAACTGCCCCATGAACCAAGGGAAAACTAACAATCACTGCTTTCTATATGTACAAAACGGTGATGAGACCAGCGATGTTTTATGGTTTAGAGACAGTGCCTCTGACAAAAAGACAGGAGGCAGAGCTGGAGGTAGCGGAGATGAAGATGCTGAGGTTCTCTTTGGGTGTGACCAGGATGGACAGGATCAGGAATGAGCACATCAAAGGGAGCACATGTTAGAGGTTTCGGAGATAAAGTCAGAGATGGTTCATGTCCAAAGGAGAGATAGTGAATATATTGGTAGAAGTAAGCTGAGAGGGAATTAGCGGTCAAAGCAAACGGATAAATAGCTGCTCGAATACGCCACAACAAAGGCGAGAAGTGCGGACCAGAGCGAGTGGGCTACGGAAGCCTTGATGAGAGCATGCGGCGGCGCTCAAGAGGGCGCTGGAGTGGAGGTGATGATGAGTGGAGAGATGTAAAAAACACAAGTTCTTTGGGGAGAGCTTTTAAGGAGGCAGACACTCCGACTGTGTGTGTGTTTGTGTGTGTGTGTGTGTGTTGTCATGTGTGACACGATGATACTCCTCACTTCCTGTCTCCACGTGGGTGGGAGAGCATTTCAGGACTGCATAAATAGTGGAAGAAATAAAGTTATTAACTGAGCTTTCTGCTGCTTTTAAGGACCTACTGCAAAAACGCAGAGATGTTCTATTTCGTAGGTGCGCTCCGATGTTTTTAAGCACCACTTAAAAAATACTAGTCAAAGATTTTCTATAAAACAGGGGCAATGTATTGTACTTTTTTAAGGACTTACTGCAAAAACGTTAGTCAAAGATCCTCTATATCACAGATGTGCTCCTATGTTTTTCAGGACTTGCTGCAAAAATATGAATTAAAGATCCTCCAACATTTTTAAGACCCTATGACAAAAATGCTTGTCAAAGATCTTCTATAAATCAGGAGCACTTTGCTGTGTTTTAAGGACCTGCAAAAACGCAAGTCAAAGATCCTCTATATCACAGATGTACCCGTATGTTTTTGAAGACCTACTGCGAAAACACTAGACAGAGAT
This sequence comes from Oostethus manadensis, assembly GCA_024372805.1. Classification (NCBI taxonomy): domain Eukaryota; kingdom Metazoa; phylum Chordata; class Actinopteri; order Syngnathiformes; family Syngnathidae; genus Oostethus; species Oostethus manadensis. Next base: position 749,782 of record QODF01000306.1, on the reverse strand, counting down.
TCTTTTTTAAACAAGAGTAATCTGCTGTTTTTTAAGGACCTACTGCAAGAATATGAGTCAAAGATCTTCTATATCACAGGTGCACTCAACTGTTTAAGGACCTGTGCCAAAAATGATAGTCAAAGATCTTTTATAAAAGAGAAGTGCTGTGCTGTGTTTTAAGAACTTACTGCAAAAGTGTGACTCAAAGATCCTCTATATCAAAGATGTGCTTCAACAGTTTTCAGGACCTACTGCGATAATATGACTCAAAGATCCTCTATATCACAGGTGCACTCCAACATTTGTAAGGACTCATGACAAAACAGCTTGTCAAAGATCTTCTACAAATCAGGAGCTATCTGCTGTGTTTTAAGGACCTAGTGCAAAAACGCAAATCAAAGATCCTCTATATCACAGATGCGCTCCACTGTTTTTAAGGACCTGTGTCAAAAATGGTAGTCAAAGATCTTTCATAAAACAGTAGTGCTCTGCTGTGTTTTAAGGACCTACTGCACAAGCGTGAGTCAAAGATCCTCTATATCACAGATGTGCCCCTATGTTTTTCATGTATGCTACTGCAAAATTATGAATCAGAGATTCTGTATATCACTGGTGCACTCCCACGTTTTCAAGGACTTATGACAAAACTGCTTGTCAAAGATAGTCTATAAATCAGGAGCACTCGGCTGTGTTTTAAGGACCTACTAGAAAATCACAAGTCAAAGATCCTCTATATGACAGATGTACTTTTATGTTTTTTGGTCAGGAACGCCCTGCTGTTTTTAAAGACCTACTTCTAGCCAAAGATCCTCCGTATTGCGGGAGCGATCTGCTATTTTAAGGTCCAACCACGAGAATACTAGTCAGAGATCCTCTTTTGGACAGAGGCACCCTGCTGTTTTTAAGAACCTCCTGCTAATGAAAGATCAGGAGCGTTGCCAAAGAGCCCTCGGGATGCTGCGGAGGCCCCACGAGAAGTCTTACACCTTCTACCTGAGCCTCGAGGCCTCCAGTTTCACAGAAAAACACACTGAGATAATAGATAAAAGTGTCATCACTAGCTCAGGACATTGTCTTGGCGTTGTAAAACCATCCCGCAGCCGATCGGTAATGGAGCACGCCAGCTAATGATAGCCAGTTAGGCTGGAGGCCGGAACACCTCAGGCGTTTTGCTCTGATGATGTCGGTTTCTCACAGGTAGCATGCCATTCTTGGTGTGTGGAGGCAGTCAGAGAGATGCCCCCGAATGCACAGACAAAGCACAAGTGGTGTTGTTGTTGCGCCGACGTAAACATTCTGACGGGAATGCAGCGTGGTGGGCAATTTCTGAAACTGATTCCATTATTTTCAGACAGAAATGGCCTGGCAGAGGTAATCTTGCAATGCTGGTGTCGGGCAGAAGAAAGGCTCTTTTTATGACAGAAAGGCCTTCAGTGGGGAAAAAGAAGGATTTGATACCTTATTGATTTTGTATGTTTAGCCAGAGAGACATTTTAGATTTAAAAAAACAGCGACGGCAAAGTGCACTGTATTCAAGCACTTGCTCCGAGCAGCCGGTGTGCCGCTACGGAGGTCAGGAGAACCACCAGAATACAGAGCGGAGGGCGCCACCTGCTGTTGCCCAGCAAAGTGCACTGTATTCGGGCACTCGCTCCGAGCAGCCGGTGTGCCTCTACGGAGGTCCGGAGAACCACCAGAGTACAGAGCGGAGGGCGCCACCTGCTGTGGCCCAGCAAAGTGCACTGTATTCGGGCACTCGCTCCGAGCAGCCGGTGTGCCTCTACGGAGGTCCGGAGAACCACCAGAGTACAGAGCGGAGGGCGCCACCTGCTGTGGCCCAGCAAAGTGCACTGTATTCGGGCACTCGCTCCGAGCAGCCGGTGTGCCTCTACGGAGGTCCGGAGAACCACCAGAGTACAGAGCGGAGGGCGCCACCTGCTGTTGCCCAGCAAAGTGCACTGTATTCGGGCACTCGCTCCGAGCAGCCGGTGTGCCTCTACGGAGGTCCGGAGAACCACCAGAGTACAGAGCGGAGGGCGCCACCTGCTGTGGCCCAGCAAAGTGCACTGTATTCGGGCACTCGCTATGAGCAGCCGGTGTGCCTCTACGGAGGTCAGAAGAGAACCACCATCGTATAGAGCAGGTGGACCTCCCTTGCTGTACTCGGGCACATGCTCCGAGCGACCCACAGCGAGTTCTGACAGCGCTGGTGTTTTAGGTGGCTGATGAGGTTGGATGTCTGAGCTAAGTGTTTTTGGATACATCAATATGAAGTCATCATTTCCTGATGATTTTAGTGCACCCCTAATAAAAACCACGAACTAAAGGTAGTCTCAAAAAGGACTTCTCCATTCATACATTGGGAAATCACAACTGATCAAGTGATGTGTGTTAAATCTCCTGCTGTTTTGTGTTTCTTGCCATTATGTTTGTCCTGTTAGTATAATCAAATCGGAGCCTCCACGCACTCTGGGATGCAAATTGAATCACTGGAATTAAAACCCCCACAAATGAGAAACTGTGTGACGTGTCCTTTTTTCCCCCCTTGGATCTCCCACGCTGATACTGTCCCTGAGTTGAGTGAAGGTAAAGCTGATTAGACACTTGAAGCCCCGGCTCTGGATTTATTACTAAAGAATTGCCTTTAATTCACAGATTGTGAAGAGATGTTCCCATCTGGCACATATGAGCAGAGTATGATGCGTCAGAGAGATGCCAGACAGGCTTTATGGGACTCTGGACCGCGGCCATGTAGCTGGATTCAGTTCTGTACCACAGGCCATCGCTTCCGGGCTCAATATCCTTGTCACTACGGTGGCGGAGTGCAAGCTCATGCTCTGCAGCGCTGCCAAAACACATGGAAGGTAGGTGTGCCACTGGACGTTCACATACTGTAGTATATAATGACCAAATTATCCGGCTACATAAATATCATATCCATAATCTGGGCACTGGACATCAGTAATGTTACACTGATGAGTACCTTACATTAGATTACCTTAACACAGCATGTCATAATGAAAAGAAATCTCCTCCCATTCCATGTGGAAGTGGTAAGTTGTCCTTCTTCCCCACTCCATTTGAAACCCTTTCTTAACTTTCGAATACAATACATGAATTGGAGGCTAACTAACACCAGGCATGACTAATCGACTTACGCCAAATCCAACTGTTACAAGGGCAACATTTAATGTCTTTATCAATAAAAAAGCTAAAAAACAAACATCCATATAAAGCCTGTGCTGTGCTTAAATCCCATGCTTTATTTCCCAATATCGATTCAGTCGATTTAATTAGCTTTCAAACAATGTTAGATCAAGAATATAAATCCGTGCATTTATGCAACGACTGAATCGTTACATCCCTAACGTTTATACCTTTTTGTACAAGGAACCGAAGAAATCTGAAAAATTGAGTCTGACTTTGGTAGCGGTGGCATAAGAGGAAACACCAAATGACTCCCCAGATTGACAACAGCGAGAAGGGGATAGATCTAGATCCACGAGGCCCGTATGAATCCCATTTCTGGAGGAGGAGGAAGAGGAAACATCCCCGACGTTCGATGGCTGACTGATAGACTTCAAAGCATTGCTGGGGTATGCGTTTGGCTTCTGTAGGAGGTCTTTCATGTGGTAAAGTTGCTCAGGTCAGTGTGTGTGTGTGTGTGTGTGTGTGTGAGAGGCTACCAGCCTGGAGGTACAAGCTGGGCCTTTCAAAAGGTTGAGAGGTTGGCCGGGCGCTTGGAAACGGATGCTAATTTCATATTTTATAGCTGTCACTTTGTGAGAAATGCAGCCTGCACCCCAAAACCTATGGGGTCGCAGGAGTGCCAAAATGAATAGCAAACAGATGTGGAAATATGAAGGGGTGTACAAATGCAGTCCTATTCTTTTCCCGACTGCTCCCGTACTTGCAGCCCACCTTCGTGCTACTTGGTAGTTCTGCTCGACCTCCACCAATGCACTCAATTCCACACCCAAAGTCTCCGTAAAGAAAGTCTCATCCTCTGTAATTTCCGCGAGTGATATACAGGAGTGTTCAAAATATTAAGCACTGTTATTAATACATTTTTATTGCTACATGGCAAACAAGTTACCAGTAGGTGCAGTAGATTCTCAGGAAACAAACAAGAGCCAGCATTCATGACGTGCATGATAAGGATGTCTAATTGGGCAATTAGATGGAAGGGGCGTGTTCAAAAAAACAGCAGTGTCTGCCGTTGACGTTACAAACTCAAAACGATTTTGTACGAACTTTTTTGTTTCTAGGATTTGGCAATCCTAATATTTAGTTTTTTTTATAACTGCTTCACATCCGTGTGGCATGGACTCAACCAACTTGGCGCATCTTTCAGATGTTATTCCACTCCAGGATTCCACATTCCACAACTCAATAACATTTCTTGGTTTTGCTTCAGAAACAGCACCACAGGTTCTCCATTGGATTAAGGTCTGGGGATCGGGCTGGCCACTTAACATAACATAACAAAATAAGATGTTGCGGGTTTACTAGTGTGTTTGGGGTGATTGTCTTGTTGAAACACCCATTTCAAGGGCATGTCCTCTTCAGCATAAGGCAACATGACCTCTTCAAGTATTCTGACATATGCAAACTGATCCACGATCCCTGCTATGGGATAAATAGGACCAACACCATAGTAGGAGAAACATGCCCATATCATGATGCTTCACTGTCTTCACTGTGTACTGGAGCTTAAATCAAGAGTTTGGGGGTCGTCTCGCAAATTCTCTGTGGCCCTTGGACCCAAAAAGAACAATTTTATTATAATCAGTCCACAAAATGTTCCTTTGTTTCACTTAATGCCAGTTGTGTTCTTTGGTAAAAAAAAAAAACCTCTTCTCCACCTGCCTTTTTTAACAGAGGGACTTTGCAGAGGATTCTTGTAAATAGACTAGCTTCACACGTTTTAGACGTTTTCTAACTGTCACAATACTTACAGGTAACTCCAGACTGTTTTTGATCATCCTAGAGCTGAGCCTTTGCCATTCTGGTTATAATTTGATCCATTTCCATTGTTGTCTTCCGTTTTCTGCCACATGTTTCTGGTTTTGCTCTCCATTTTAAGGCATTGGAGATCATTTTAGCTGAACAGCCAAACCTTTTTTTGCACCTCTTTATACGTTTCTCCCTCTCCAATCAATTTTTTAAATCAAAGTACCCTGTTCATCTGAACCAATTGCACAGCCTTAAGAGCGTGCATATCACGAATGCTGGGTCCTGTTTGTTTTCTGAGAATCTACTGCAGCAACTTGTTTGCCATGTAGCAATATAAATATACTAATAACAGCGATTCATCTGGTTAGTCACATTGCACTGCAGTTATTTTGAACACTACTGTACCTGTACTGGTGTAGTGACACCTCCCAGCTCCCAGCAGCTTCGCCAGACACAAGTTTAGGCTAGAATTTGTTTTTCTGTGTTGCAATGTCAAATCAATGCACCAAGGAAGTCTTACTAATGCTGAAAACGCCCACCGTACCGTAAGTATTGCAAGTTATCTCCTGTTACTACATGCTACATGGAAACTACATGGACCACATGGAAAGACACGCTTCAAGTCTCACATAAGGATTGTGGGTAATGGACAAAATTGGAGAACTTTATAACGACGTGCATGCAAATGGTCCTTGAAGAAAGGTTCCCTAGTCCTGATATAATTCATTCCAAAAACTAAACAAACAGTCCGAATAAATCCACTTTCTTCCGACTAACTTCAAAGCATTACGTTTTGCATGAAGTCCTGCTTAAGTTCCAAGGAAGAATATGGCGCCGCTACGCTTGGGACAACCACTATCTTCTTGCTTTAAGATGCATGGCGGAGCCTGTAGGTCACGCTGGGAAGCCGGCATGCCATCAGGTGCTGTGGGACAAACCGAGGTGAGCGAGGGGTCAAAATACCAATCAATACTTCGCATACTGTACTCAAAGCAATTATTATCACACAACAAACCGAAGTAAATGAAGCGAAGCGAGGAGGAGGGCGCGGCGGGGACATTTTTAGCACTTTAAAGGCCCAAAAGCATGAGTGCGCTACATGCAGGACTAGTTTGGGCCACCCATCTGGACTGGCTGAGTGCTGGGGCTGGACTGGACTATCTGAACCTGAACGGACGAATGAATGGAGGCGCAGCGTGCAGTGACTCAGGCGGTGCGGGAAATACAAAATAAAAGCAGTAAAAAATAACATCCTGTTGCAATGGCGGCAACAGGCATAGGTTCCATGTGTACTATAAAAAATAAATAAATAAAAATACATGTGTACTATGCAAAAAGCACAACAGCAAAGCGACCCCACCATCGTAGTTTTTGACTCTTTGGCAGGGCTGATCACTGAAAACTAACTAAGCTAACGAAATCAAGCGAAGGTGATCTACGGTGCCACCGGGGGGGACAGCAACTTTGACATAAAGAAAAGTCCAAATAAAGCAACACAAGGTAATAAGGAAGTGAATTACTTGGTTTCATTTTCCCCTAAAATGCAATTTACTTGTAGAGTTTGGACGTCTGTCTTTGTTCCTGCACACACACACACACACACACACACACACACACACGCACACACACAACGTTGACCTCTGACTTTTCCTAAAGTGGCCGCTCCGAGCCACCAGGCTCACACACTGAACAAAACAAAACTACTTCTGGATAAAACATATCATAATCCCTGATGAGGAGGACGGGGGCATCTGTGGGGGCGGGTCCAAGGCCACCAAGACAGCTATTCACAGTGTCCAGACACACGGAGAGACCTCCGGGAGAGAAAGATGTTGTGAGGCGTTGGTATGAGACTCCCTATGACACCTTGAGAAGAATGGTGATCAGGAGCTAAAGAGGACAGATAACATTCTAAAGCACTAGCATGGAATCTAAAGACACACGTTAGACATTAAATGAAGGTTTTGATGCCATTATTCTGACATTTCATTACATCTTCTCAAGACGCCATGCTATAGCAATAGAGCCTGTATATGTTAGAGATGGCTGGTATTAAACAATACAAGCACTGTCCATTGAACTTTGTACAAACAGGTTGTGTGACAACCTTATCTGCTTTCTGCAGCTTGCCTTACTTAGAAGACACACACATGCCCTAGTTGGACACAAGCTAGAACTAGTGAGAAGCAGACACATAGCCACCCCACTGATACATGTAGGGGAGCAGTCCCACCCCTGTGAGGCTGGAACCTGAGAATAGGATATAGCGCAGTTACTTCCTAGTTCGAGGCTTCTTCCTCCGACTATTACGGTGGGTGGACTGAAGCCCCAGCCCTAAGCTTTGTGATTGAAAAATACTTCACTGAAAATAAGATATCGGTCTCCATCCATCCATTTTTTATGCCTATCCCGGCTGACTTCGGGCGAGAGGCTCCAGATAACCGCAGGGCGCACATATAGACAGACAACCGTTCACAGACAATTTGGAGTCACCAATTAACCCAACATGCATGTTTTTGGAGGGAGGAACCCAGGGTAGCAGGAAAAAACCCACACAGAGATGCCCAACAAAGATTCGAACCCAGGTCTTCCAGATCTCTTGACTGTGTGGCCAACATGCTAACCACTCGATCACCATGCGGCCCAGAAACGTGCCCCTTTTAGCAAAAATAGCACTTAAATAAAAACCACATTCACAACCAAAAACAAGAAAAATAGTCTTCTTTGATGGCCCTGCCTCCATAGAGCACATTCCTCTTCAGCAGATATTTGCAGCTGTGTGTCGCCAACCACTGAAAACGACTTCTCGACCCTCTTTTGGGTCATGACCCACCTCTACAGTATATAGTACTGAAACGATATACCGTATAAAGGGCTTTCGGTGTAGGGGTTTTGTGATGTACTGCATTCTTTATATCTCTGGTCTAGCCTGGTCTCTGGTTTCACCTTAGACCTCAGCCACGTCTCGAATCATGGGGATCTGGAGTGCTGAGAAGTATGCATTGCACCTGGATCGCTGTTGGAATACGCTTACTAGAGCCAAGCAAGCATTGTATGTCCGACAAGAAGGTGTGAAAAAAAGTTCTCCCTTTTTGTGTGGAAGTGGTAAGTTTGTGGCATCTTCAACACTCAGTTTTAAACCCTTAAGTTTGGAATAAGTGGTTGGAGAAGCTAACTAGTTAGCTCGGTAGCTTGTTATGCTTGTGGCGGCCGTCTCTTATGTCCTAGCAGTGGTCCGATCCCGTAGACTGTGCTTTAGCAATGTGGCATGAAGAAAGAATAATATGAGTGTAAAGGTGACCATAGCGGTGTTATTTCATGTGTACAGGGTTCTAATAACGGTACAAACCCATATTTAGAAAGTCAATAACGGGTTCGCTATGCTCTGATTATAAGATGCTGTTTATTAATATTAAATCCAACTTTGAGGAAAAAAAAAGTTTAGTAGAGTTAGTAGGCAGCTTCTATGGTAATAAAGAAAACATAAATAAACACAGGAGCAGTAAATAAGTGCAGAATATACGATGAACAACTCAAAATGATGACGCGTTCACTGACACTGGCCGCATTCCAGGCCTTTTACTCCTCTGAAGCTTTTGGTGACATTAATTCCACGGCTGGAGCAGGTGTTGGGAAAAAAAATCCATTCCCATCTGAAAACTCCTGGCCCATACCAGCGTCCTAATCCTATTAGGCCTAATTGAGTTGAAGTCGAAAGTCTTTTTCAGTTAAACTATGCTCAGAGACTAATAGGATTCAAAAGGGGGTTGGGGGGTGAAAAGGTTCAACGCCAGGAGTCGTAAACGGCGGCGGTGGCGGTGAAGAGGACCGCCGGGTACCGTGTGTTGCTCCGTGCTGGGTTCGGAGTTGTGTGCTGAGGTGGGAGGCTGTGCAGTGGGCCGGGGGTCTCCCCGGAGGCTACATAAGCTGGAAGCAGTGGGGTACAAGATTCACATAATTGGCATTCAGGGCCCCCTAGTGTGTCTGTGTGTGTTTATGAGCCCTGTGGTTGGAAACAATGGCTGCATATCGTATGTGCGCGCCACAACGTACCGTTTGAGGTCACAGCTTGGTTAAGTGTGACGGGACAGCAGTTCTGCAAAACATTCGGGAAAAAAATTGGATTCATGTTGGGTTGAAATCTAGTGACAGATGCGTGATCTTACGTTCAAAGTTTGTTCTTACTCCTTTGCGGACAATGCAACACTGTCGAGCATGAATGCAATCCACAAAATGAAATCAACCGTGAAGCTTGGTGTTTCTTGGCCTTGTGACCACGCCATGAGGCTATCTTTGTCCCGCGTACACCCAGGAGACAAGATGCACGGCCGTGATAAGCTTCACGCACATTTAAGGGAGGTCAGAGTGGGACAGCGTTTTGGCCGCTAGGGGCACACAGACGTGGGCCCGGGAGCTAAACTTTCGGGGGTGCCCATGGCCACAAGGTCTCTTCTTTGAAGAAGACACATCCCAAACGGATTGTAGAGACAAAAGAGGATGAGCGTTGACCTGATGTGCCCTTCCTCAGGGAAAGGACGGAAGCATTGCCTGACGTATTTCCATCCAATTGAGTCACGCTACATACATGATGGAATGGCCAAAGATTGCGTAATAAGACCAGCCTGAATGGACACTCGCCAAGAAGAAATGCCATTCCTATGACACGTTTTTTCGAAACTATTAGGACAGCGTATTCGGGCCACATTAAAAAATCCAAACATTATAAGATTTTTTCAGGATAGAGAAAAATAGAGGATAGAGATTGTCGGCTTCAGACAATCTTTTCTTTATAACCGGACAACAAAACACTCGAGTCCAAACAGGTTAGCACGGGTTAGCATCATCTCACCGATACTCTCTAATAGCCCGCATCTCCAGATAAGACCCCCCCCCGCTTCATAGCTGTCTCAGGCACTGCCTGTAAAGTCAAGTAACCACTTTTATTCTTGTAAAGTTATGACTTTACAAATGTTTTTGTCGTAAATGTACGACTTTATTCCCCAAATCTGATGATTTTAATACCCCATCATAACAGGCATTACCTCAGACAGCTATAAACACAGGGAGCTTGTGTGACCTTTGGCCTTGGTCAAAGGTAATATTATGACTTTTTTTCTTGTAAAATTATGACTTTTGATCTCATAAAATTACAACTTCTTTCCTCGCAAAATTCCAACTTTCAATCTTGTAAAAATTACAACTTTTTTCTCATAAAATTACAACTTTTTTCTCATAATATTATGACTTTTTTTTCGGAATTTTCCAATTTTTTTCTCGTAAAATTACAAGTTTTTTCTCATATTATTACTTTTTTCTGATTTTTTTTTTTGGTACAATTATTTTGATTTAGTAAAATTAAAATGATTAATCTCATAATTTTACAACTCCTTTTCTTGTAAAATTCCAATTTAGAATCTCGTAAAAGTCTGACTTTTTTCCTGTGCAATTAAGTTTTTTTCTTCATAAAATTACACCTTTGTTTTCTTGTAAATGTATGACTTTTCCTTTTAAAATTTTGACTTTTAATCTAGTAATATTACCACTTTTTTCCCGTAAAATAACAACATTTCATTTCATTTCAAAACCTTAGATTTTTTTTTGCATGTGGCCCTTATATGCCGTCGTAGACTATGACTTTCTGAGATTGGCTGAGAAGCAGGGCCGCCATCGAGCAAAACATCTTTGCAGGGACACGGGAGGGACAGCTTAATGACATATTTGGGGGATATAGACCCACATGCTACTTTAATAGCGAGGCTTTTCTGACTGGTGCACAACGTTACGGAAATATTTAAACCCCAAACATAAGCATTGATTACAAATTGCATCTTGCTGCGGCCTAATTGCAAATAATAATTTGGAGCTGAACGGATTAGAGAGCAACCAGAGTATTTTTAATTTATGTGACGCGGCTAAGTTTGCTATTTTGCAGTTATATAATGCAGGAAGTTCCTATGACGATTCCCCAAATCAAAGAATGCATAAATACAACCTGACACAAGCGCCTGCATTCATGGGCGAGATGAAGGGAACAAGGGTCTGAGGCGTAATGAAACCACGTCTAGTTTGTAATCACATTAAAGTGGAATTGCCATCATATTTTTCCTAATCCAATTAGATTCTGGTTTGACTGTCAGTCTTTTTGGAGACGCACCAAGAGGGTTAAAAAGTAGCGCCAACCTTAAAGAATGCCACACGGGCTTGCTTCTATTGCTGCTGATGTGACTCACAGTCATCCATGTTTAGCCTAAAGTCAGCAATGCGTTGCCAATGGCGCGTTAAAAGTGGCTCAGACTGTGAAAAATCCAGGGGCACAAAGTCTTCAGTGCAGTTATGGGAACCTGCTGATATGGAAACAACGGCCGTTGGACAGAAAATGTGTTCATTTCCTCATCATCGTTAATTTGTCCCACAAGGTCCGACTTTCACTGATACGTACTCTAACCAAATGTTTCCCGTTAGAAATAATGGAAGTACAATTTATTTGGGCAGAAAGCCAAAAACCAAAGACATTTAATAAAATAAAATATATACTTGCTTTTCACATGGGTTACCTTGCAGGACCACCAGGAAATGGTGAAAACAATGAATGGATGTGTCTATTTTTGACACAAGGCTCGCTCCCCACCCTCCCATATCGTCCTACTAGCTTGGAGGCGAAATTCTCCTCCAATTTTGCACTAACAGGTATAATAAAAGTGACTGTTGGAATGATTAGATTCGATTTACAGTATCTCCAGAACCCTTCTCTCTTCAATTGCCATTGTTCCCTCACACACTTATTAAACACATTGAATGTACAGAATGTATATTTTGGACATCAAAAAATTCCTGACTACAAAGCTGCACTCACCAAATAAAAAAAAAGCACACTGTCCATAAAAGCCGCATTAGCCGCTTTATAAGATGGGATATTTACACAGAAAGACACGCTATAAACCTTGCAATCCTTTCTACATTTGCTCCCCTTGTTAGCTCCGTGTTTTGTTTTGCTTATTTCCAGCTGCGGTGGTCCAAGCAGTTTAGGCGGAAGCTGTGTTTTCTACCTTCAATTAAACTTACTTAAGATTTGTCAGATCAAAACACTGCTGCATGAGACTACATTACCGTCCGCTTAAAAAAGTCACTACTTCCTGTCTCTACAGTAAGCATCATGGTAACTGTCGTTCCTTTAGCCATAAATCCTTAAGCCGCAGGGTTCAGAGCGTGTGAAAAAAGTAAAGTTGCGTCTCAGCACACAAATACGGTGCGTTTCATGGAATCATGTGGAAATATAAAGAGAAGCTATCATACAAAAATATACAAATATAGTCATAATGTAATTCCATTTTGCCATAGCTTTTTGTGTATTGTCTTTGTTTTTTCCTTCTGCATGGTAGTCCCATCCAGGCTATTAGCAGCCTCCATATGGACTCCATCGTGTGAGACGTCCACGCAAGGTATGTGCATGGGGGCGTGACAGCGATGTTACTTCCTGTCCGTCACCCGCTTCCGGCTAAGCGCTACATTTAAACATAGCTGCTACATAGCCGCTGCAAGCAGGAATCGGGTGATCCGGTATTGACTAGTCAACCTGGCAGAAGGATCCTTGACTTGACATTGCTTTTACCAGTTAGTGTCAGGCATCAGGTAAATGCAAAGAGGAAAAACAAACGCAAAATGAGCTCTGCTTCTTTTTGGACACCATTGTCATTTTCTTAAGCGTGCACGATGCAATTTGAGAAATGGTCGCAATCCAAAGCGGCACAGTCAAAAGTGCCAGTGCCATGTTTGCGCAATTGGGCACGTGACCCCCTGACCCCCGCTCGGAATAATTAATGAATAACAGAGGGGATAAAGACAAAAGGCGCAGAAAGGCAAAAGAAAAGCGCTCCGTCTCGAGCTACGCCAGCTAGCGCATAATACATCCAAGAATGCCGTTAATTGGCCCTGCGGCTTTCATTCCTCTGCCCTATTTCTTTCAAATCATTGACTCAAAATAATGGGTTCAAGTTCATTATCAACAGGTCAGAAGCTCTGGGAGTGCCCAAATTCTACGGCTACGAATCTTGCCAATCAGGGCTCGCCGGTGCATGCGGACGTAAAAGTCCTGACAAAACCACACGGGACAAAACTTTGCATGTTTGATAAGAAGTGGCGGCGTGTGCGTGTTTTGGCTTCGTTTTGACACAATGCTGGAATATAACTGGTACGGGCAGGTACGTAACCGGGACACGCCTACTTCAGTTCCACAGCAGATGATGACAGGATGCTACATAATACTAGGAGATAGTGATGTCCTGCTGGGTTTCCGCATCAGAATAACTTTACACGGGTGTCATGTGGCGGTGGCTGTGCGTCACAGAAAAAAAAGCAGCTATGTGATATATTGTTGTTGCTTTCTTTGCAATGAATTTACAGAATTCACATGTGTGATATTGCAACTATTTCATCCTGAAGACTTGATAGACTTAATGCATGACTGTTAATGTATTGAAATGTAATAGCAATGCTAATCATACTACTAATACAAATCCTAATAATGATTTTAATAGTGGTGCAATGATACATAACAATAAATAATAATAATTAGGCAAATAACATGTTATGTTTTTATATAACATGCTACCACTACACTATGTGATGATTTTGTTTTGCTAGAAACATGCATGTTAGGTTAATTGGTGACTCTAAATTGTCCATCGGTATGAATGTGAGTGTGAATGTTTGTTTGTCTATATGTGCCCTGCGATTGACCGGCGACCAGTCCAGGGTGTACCCCGCCTCTCGCCCAAAGCCAGCTGGGATAGGCTCCAGCGTACCCGCGACCCTAATGAGAATAAGCGGCATAGAAAATGAATGAATGAGATATTTTCAATATTTTGGCGCATATTTTGGATTAAAAAAAAGTAATCATTGTTCTGGTCAATATGTGTGTGGGCATTTTTAGAATTTGGTTGTGTGTTTTTTTGTCCTATAAATGCAGAGTTCAGAGTTCATTGTTTGTTTGCCATTCCCTATGAGTACACTGGGAAAAGCGCACACATGTGATGTGATATTACAGAAAGTAAGCAATTGAGGGGGGGTGTTAGACCTAGTTAGCATAACCCGGAGCGTATACACCAAGACACGTGACTCGCTGCATCATAACATGACACAAACGTCTGCAGCGGCGTTGTTCTCTCTCCCTCCCTCGATAGAGTCGGTATAATTGCCGCATGTGCAAGGTTTCCCATACCTGGGTGAGCCATGTCAAGCAATTAATACCCTGAAATACGCCTTTTAAGTGAGTCTTTTGGTCTCTCGGGCTCCCCCCGTTGTGATGAAAAGATCTGTGTCGTCTCACGTTAGCCTCGCCCAGGTGCCCCCCCACCCACCCACACAAGATCATTATGGTAACCGTAGATGAAAAAAAAGTGACAGTGGGAAAAACATCAAGGCGAGGAGATGAGACGGAGATAGAGTAAAGCGTGCAAATGTGTAAACGGAGATATATTTAACAATTAGGTAATGAGAGAAGTTTGAGAAAGTTGGAGGTCAGTTGAGGTTGTTTTCTTGTTTTTTTGCCGCATACTATGGCTGTGGGAGTGTGTTCTGTGTGGTACCTTGGTTAAGGTCATTAATCCGTTCAAGAAGGTCCAAATCAAACCAAACAGGACTCTAACCAAGGCAAAATTTCCCATAAAACATCATGTAAATCCAATGAATCTGTTCCAGACACCCAAAACACAGTTTATAGACAATTATTACAGTCTTACAAGCGGAGAATGATGCAAACATGGTTACAACTGAACATTTAACATCACTTCTACCTAGTTTTGTTGGCACCCCCACCTCCGAAATAAACACACCGCTGAACTGACGACAGTCTTCTCTTAAAATTCAGAGGTCTTGCACCCTTCTTTCGGTGCGGTCCATCGCCTTGCTCTTGCCGTGTATTTTGTTGCGTTGTCTCTTTCTCTCTCTGCAAATTTGATACCAACAATGTTGGCAAACAATAATGGCGCCTTCGGCCCACAAAACATTGCCCGATCTCGCGCAAGCATCACGAGATATCGTCTTTGTCGCGTGATCCAAGATGGCGGTGTGAACAAACCCGATGGTATTTTGGACGCTAAACAGACATTAACCCAGGCCCACTGTAGTGGCATTAGCATCAATTAGCCAGGCTGGAGTATGCATGCCGGGCCACTAGTGGGCAGTGTCACTGTCATTAAATACAGGCTCTGGACATAAACCACTACAGTGGACAATAGTTGCACCTTCCATACCTACTTTGGAAGTCTGCAATTGTTTTTTCTGGTATAAGCAAAAGTATTAGGACAGCTGGCCTTTGTATAAACTGCAGTTTCAACGAAAAGTGCACTTTTTGGGAGCTCTCAGGGCATTCGGTCGGTCGTAAATGTTCAGGTTGTCGTAGAAGATGTTTCCCCTCTCATCTGAGCAGGCTTCGTCAATTCATGCTCCAAGACTAGGTGGGACACACACCAGTCAGACTAGATAAGACGGCAGACATATATGGATCTTTGGCGTAGGTCGATTAGTCATGCCTGTTGACTGGGGCGCACCGATGACGTCATGTGACGCCGAGCGTCGCATCATAGGATATGGGGTGTAGTTTACGACGGCCACACAAAAACATAAGATATCGATATAAAAAGTCGTCATTTGACGAGAATATCGTGGGATGATATATTACGAGATCGAAATCGTTGTTTTGACCTTTGACCCAGGCCAAAGGTCAAACAGGTCCCCGTGTTTATAGCTGTCTCTGTTGAAATGAAGTATTAAAATCATCAATTTTCGTAATTTTTGAGAATACCAGTCGTAACACCATTTTATAGCCGTTGCCTGAGACGGCTATGAAACGGGGAGCCGTGCATGAAGGGGGCGGGTACCTTCTCATAGCTTTTATAGCGTCTGTGCAGATGGTACAGTATGTAGGATATACGAGCACCTTAATAGTTCTCTGCACGTGACATTTAATTCTAATCTGACGGTGGCGCAAAATAACTTCTTTACCTTCTCTGTTTATATCCATCCTTCATTTGTACCTGAAATCTGGGAAACTATCTGCACAGTCCAGCATCCAGCTATTTATTTCACAGGCTGACTGGTAGAATTTTTGGCTAAAAAGTTACAGAATGATTTCAAGTTACTGAACCGTTTCGGATCGAATCGGTCCGAATGAACCGACATCGTCCTTGAATCGAACGGGCAGCCACGGATCGCGACGGGAATCGAATCGTTGTTAAAACCCCTACTATGCAACCATAAAACCTTTTTGGAGGTTTATGGAGGGGTTTGAATTGCCCTTCGGCCTCCTCTGTGCAACCAGTGGAAGGAGCAGCTCCTATTCAAGAAGTACTAAGATAACTGGGCAAAAAAACCAGAAAAAAAATGCATCACAAAGCGCTCTTTTGTATCCGCAGTCCAAACCGTACAATATTAGTTCTGGTAAGGTCAACGCTTGATCTAATGTTCTGCTCAGTTCTCATTAAAGAGCTATTACATTATTTCATTTGCCACAATTGAGTTAAAGGCGTGAGGAGTGAGGAGGAGGAGGAGAGGAAGGAGCGGAAATTCACATGTGTCCACCAAGAGCTTTATGAACGATGCTGCACAAATGTGGTTAGGAGGCTCTTCTGGATGCCACATTAAGGTTCACACTTGAGACTTTGGAAATGCCTGGATGGTGACTTTGCCAACAACTTCAGGGCACTGCCCTCCCAACCTTTCCAAGCTTATTCTGTCTTTCCTCTCCTTGTCTGTTGGCACACAGAGCCGGAGGGCATTTCCACGTGATGTTCCACCCCCCTCACCTCTCATTAGCCCGTCTGCTGCGTCAATCCAACTTACAAGTCGCTTTTACTGTGTTAGCATCTGTCCTATTCCCGATTTAGCTATCAATATGATCTACAAATCTTACTCTGACCGAAAAGACCTCAGGCTGTCATCAGTCATGTTTCAGCAGTTTTAATGGCACTTCATCTTCATTCTTGTCTGCCTGACAGTCTGCCTAAGAGGAAAATCAAGTTTGCAAAGATTTCTACGGAACATTTTGACCCTTGAACACCTCGTCCCTCGTTCATAGCCGTTAATTGGTTCCGAACCCGACCGAGATAAAAGATTCATTGTTGGCGTGGAGCATAGAAAACCTGCAAGTACACGGGATCCAGTGCTTCAGTCTGTGCACGTAAAAAAACCTTGCGCTGAGGTGATGAGGACTGTCAAGGCTGTGATTGGTCAAATATTTCTTGTGTGTGTATATGACTGTGCCCCGCCAAACAAAGATGGGAGAAAATTCAAACATTTATCACAGTTTTAGCCTTTTCCCAAAATTACAAATACTGCGTAACCTCATAATACGAATTGGCCGTCGAAGATATTCCCGTTCCATTTGACAGAAAAATATCCAAAATACAAAAATGGAAAGTGCCGCCCAGAATTTTGAATGTACTGCACCGCCATACAAGTTGCCCTCCCCCGGGGCGGTAATGCACCAAAGTAATGGATGCCAACCCCAACCCCCGTAAAACCCAAGAAGAAGAAGAATCCTTCTTAACAATGGCCAATCACAGCGTTCCTTTGCCATTTGTCACTAATGAACGTATTTCTTTCGAGTGGGTACAATATTTACACTGTTTTTGAGGGGGCTGGAACGAATTATGCCATTTATATGGTAAATCTTGTCTCCATCCATCCATTTTCTACGCCGCTTATCCTCATTGGGGTCGCGGGGGTATGCTGGAGCCTATCCCAGCTGACTTCTGAAGAGAGGCGGGGTACACACTGGACTGGTCTGCTAAGGCACAAAAATGTCCTCCGATGAATCAGTTTTGTATCTTGAGGTTCCACTGTCCGTCAAGTCACAGGACCGTCCTTGACGTGAAGGTTGTTACTGGTGACGAGTGCAGTCCGACAACATGAGACGGCATTTGTCATAGAAGGCTTTTAGAAACAAAAAATGTCTTTAAACGCATCTTTTCTTTCAACACCACAAATTTGGAATTTTCAGGAAAGCTCCAAACATGGGACAAAGGTGGAAGAACGTTGTATTCTCTGATGAGGAAAAAGGCCCCGATGGCTTCCAACGTTAGATCCCACCTGAGATGTTTTGGCACTGTGGTTGGGGTGGGGGCATCATGATCCTTCAATGCAACACTGGAGCTTCAGGTTGTGCAGGGGCGTCAAACGGCAAATGGCTCTGTGGAGATGTTGCAGGGGGCATCCCTCATGACTGAAGGCCCTCCTTCAGTATGTGTGGCGATGACTGGCTTTTTCATTGCTGTCCTTCAGAAAGGACTTCTTCCAGAGGAATAAGCGCACTCTTTTGGACCATCCTGCTTGTTCTCCTGATCTAAATCCAAATAAGAGCATTTGGGGATGGATGGCAAAAGCCGTTAACAAAAATTTCCGTGCCAACGATTCAACTGAAACAGTTGTTTTCTAGAATAAGTGAAGTGGTCTTTGCTAGTCCTCTTGTTGGTGTGGTTTTTCTTGAGCTAAAAAGGCATTTGGGACGGTTGACCATCAACCACTGTTGTCTAGATCAACAAAATTCCGTTTCTCTGAACAAGCAATCCTTTATGACTAATACTTGTTGAATCGAAATCCCCATATTTGGACCTTCAAGTTGGTGTACCCCAAGGTTCTATACTTGTGCCTTTATTATTGTCATTATTGATTAACAATTTACCAAACGTTCTTCTTTCTTGCATCGTGAAGTTCCACTTAGAAGCTCCTTTAAATCTAACAGTGCAAAATGTACATCCTTGCCATTTCTCAAATGGTTTTAAAATTTTGATCAGGGGTGTACAGTACACCAACTCACTTTCCGGACATGTCATTAGGTACCCCTGCATCTATCCGCCTACTCCGAAAATAGATCGATGATCTTTGTAATGGCTCTTGCAGTGGATGTGACGAGAGCACGCAGGTGTGCCTAATGTTGTGTCCCGTGAGCGTATGTACGCGTGCACACCGAGGGTGTGGATTCAGGACGGGAAAGTCCTCTACAACAGAGTTCTTGTGAATGGTCTAACCAATTCAGCTGCAAAATTCCTCTTATTCTATTTGGCTAATCATATCTGACCAAGCATGCATCCTCAGAGCCCCCCCCCCGAGCTCTTTTATTTTGGAATCTGTAAAAGTTGGAAGCGCGAGCATGTGGAATCATGCAGAAAATACTTTCTTTCCACTTGTTTGAGGTTTCCTTCCTTCAAAAGCACTGCTTGGTGCAAAAGTAGCACCGTTCCTGCATCAAACTCCATAATATTCCAACATGACATCTACCTTTTGTCTTGGCAAGTAACAGCAAGTTTAAGTACTTTATTGTCATTATTTGGAATATTTTTACATTTTGCTAAAAATATTACCCTTTTCCGGTAGCATGCAATGAATGGGCTGGTTAGATAATTATTGGTAGAGGAGGAAATGTGCATTCTTTTGTGCACAAATACATACTAAATTCTGCCCCCCAAAGACTTATTTGGGGTGCAGCGTCAGCGCAATCTCAACTAACTCTGTCATGAAGTCAATAAGCATAGTTTCCCATGTAACACGGTTAAAATGGCCACCATATTTAATTCATATGAGCGTCATTAAAGGTGCAGCGGTGCCGTGTCCATTACGCATTCCTTTTCTAGCAGGATAAAACAGCCCTCAGATGTGCGAGCCGCACTTTGATGCGCGGCCTCAGAAGCCGGGCCGGCTGTTACGAGAAGTCCCTGATGTTTAAAACATGGCGCGACGCCACTAACAAAGGTGAGCACTTGTGGCTCGGGCTAAGGAATTTCGGTTCGACGCGATAGGACGTCTACGAGCGCAGGACGACACACAACAGGGTGAGGGGTTAGAAATACGGGTGGGGAAAAAAAACAGCGTGAAGCTGCTCCAAAGATGCCAAAGTTGAGATACTTGACTGACTTTACTCCATTCACCAACTTTTTTATCCATCCATTTTCTTCCGCTTATCCGAGGTCGGGTCGCGGGGGCAGCAGTCTAAGCAGGGAAGCCCGGACTTCCCTTTTCCCAGGGAGTCGTCCAGGAGGCGTCCTGACCAACTTTTTCATATGAACTCATTTTAGCGGACTAAAACTGACCCGTAAATGTATCAGGTATACGGAGTTACTCTTTTCTGCCAGTGGGTGCCTCACTCCATCCACTACTGTGTACTGTCAATTTATGACTTGCATCCCTGCAAATTTAGGAATTAAAAAAAATTCAATTTAATTTCAAAAGAATAAAGTTTTCATCTTTTAAACTTCCATCCATCCATCCATTTTCTATGCCGCTTATCCTCATTAGGTTTGCGGGTTCTTTTAAATTTGTTACTATATTGTTTAATTAGTTTTTTTTCCAAAATTGTTTTCCCATAGAATGCAGAGCTCATCTACGTTTATAATCATCTATAACTATGTGATGGAAAAGTATAAATTGTACAGCATAATAACACCGCATACAACATGACAGACAAAAGCGCGCCTGACGACCAGGTTAAAGGCTAGACTGTGACTCCGATTCCATCTGCTCTGTTGACCATCATTCATTTTCAGTCATTCGCAGTGAGTACCCTTAGATCAGTGGCGGCTGCTGGTCATTCAGGGAGGGGAAGCTCTAATGTATTTCTCCGTATTTTTTCATTTGCAGTGTATGTAAAAAAAGACAAAGTCCCGGGGGATCGGTAAAGTTCAAAACAACGGAAAGTAAAACTTGAAAAATGCTTGGGTGGATGTTTATACTTCCAGATTGCTGATTGGCTCATTTCACTGTCAGTCAAAAAGGGATTCTGATCATCCGATCACCATGCGGAAGTCGAGCATCCAGGCCAGCCCATTGCCTCATAGACTCCCATCCGATGGGCGGGACAAATCCTAGCATTTATCCAATGACTGTCCAGTTTCGCGCAGTGGAACAACCCACTCACTCCGGTGTTGGAACGTAATCCCATAATTTATAACACACACTCTTAATCTCAATTGCCGTTCCTGTGTTAGAAAACCGGGGGACCCCTTTGAAAACTGCATTTTGAGGGGCTATTCCTCTTTAAAACATGAATAAAATTAAAATATAAAAATAATTGGGAGTGGCATGAAAGAAATGTAGAATATCCCAAGGCTCAGAGCTCACCTGAGCTACAACAAAAAAGTACTGAGGCTAAATTTGGCCAGCTCGCTCCATTCCCACAGCAGAACCCCCCTGACAGCAAACACAGTTAAAAATGGCAGCACACCAGTCGGGCCTAAAATATGTCGCGCCCTGTCTGTTCCTAAAAACGCATTACTCATTGGGCCCTCCATCATGACTCATCAATAACTGACAAACTCATTCACAACGGTGTCCGACACAGATGGCGGCGGAACATTTCTTTGGAAGCGGCGGCTGAAATAAAACTGAGCTTAACGAAGCGATCCGCGTGTGTGGAGCGACCAGTGAAGAAGTCGCGGCGTAGCTTATTGCGTGTTGAAGGGGAACGTCCTGACTGGACTTCATTATTACAGGAGATTTACTTGGAGCAAAATCGAGGGCCTACACCAGGACTGCTCACACTTTTAAAATGATCAAGCTCTACCTCGGTCTGTAAACACAGAAAAATATGTACAGTATTTACTACATTTATAAATATGAGCATGTACGTACGTTGTGCATGTACAGAAGAGGTGCACACACTTTCTATGCACGCAAGTTAGATGTTGACATGATATATCTCTTACTGTTTCAGGAGATCATCCACCTTCTCGCAACAGACCCCCAAAAATCTTGTCTCTGTTAATGCACAGCATAGGTCACTCACATAACAAAATCATCAGATTAGGGCAGACAAGTGGAGACTTGGCTGCAGGAGATCATCCACCTTCTCGCAGCGGACGTCCAAAAATCTTGTCTCTATTAATGCGCAGCATAGGTCACTCACACAACAAAATCATCAGATTAGAGCAGACAAGTGGAGACTTGGCTGCAGGAGATCATCCACCTTCTTGCAGCGGACGTCCAAAATCTTGTCTCTATTAATGCGCAGCATAGGTCACTCACACAACAAAATCTTCAGATTAGAGCAGACAAGTGGAGGCTTGGCTGCAGGAGATCATCCACCATCTCGCAGCCGACATCCTAAATCTTGTCTCTGTTAATGCGCAGCATAGGTCACTCACATAACAAAATCATAAGATTAGGGCAGACAAGTGGAGGCTTGGCTGCAGGCGATCATCCACCTTCTTACAGCGGACGTCCAAAAATCTTGTCTCTGTTATTGCGCAGCATAGGTCACTCACATAACAAAATCATCAGATTCGGGCAGACAAGTGGAGGCTTGGCTGCAGGAGATCATCCACCATCTCGCAGCCGACCTCCTAAATCTTGTCTCTTTTAATGCGCAGCATAGGACACTCACACAACAACATCATGTGCAGCTTGAGACGTCACCACCTAATATTTGCCGCGGTGAGGTACCGGCAAATCAGGAGAGGAGCTTAATGTCAGCTGACTGATGTCATGTGACATCTACAAGGTGACGTTAATACGACCGACTCAGGTAACCTTTGCACCCGACGCGTTTGCATCCGTGCATTTTTTATGGCGTGTGACTGCAAAATAACCCGGACGGCACCGTCTACGCTAAAAAGAGTAAAAATGATGTTATTTCACTTGTCATTTCTAATGATTTCACATTGTTTTATGCAAGTAAAATGATAATCATTCATATAAAACGTGTTTTTGTTGCTATTTCTGCATGTCTGCAACAGCTTCATTTGATTTATTGGACATTATTTCCTAGCTTGTGCGCTAAATTCTGCTAGCCGGTGGTACCTCACTCCATTGACCGCAGCACTGTCAAAAAAATTATATTTAAACAACTTAATCAACTTAATGTTAAAGTAGAAGTATTTTATAATGCATACGACAGGCAGGATATAGGCTAAGCAATATTTTGCATACAACACAATTCAATGGAGAAAGTCAGGGGACCTTTTTGTTGGAGTCTGATGGCTAAAACAAAGACCCACAAGGGAAGTGGCTGTCACGGAGATAACCTGGGAGAATGTGCTGAATGTCCTGCAGGAAGGAAAAAGTGAGGCATGCAGAAGAAGCAGTATGGACTTAGTGAGCATCACGCACACCCCAACCGCCATGAGCATTTCTGCTTCTGTCAGGTCTTTCTCACAGGAAACATGTCCCCAAACAAGCTGATGTGTCATGCCTTCCTTTCCTCTCTGATATTTCTGCAAAGTTTCTTCCTTTTCTCCCCTAACGCTGAGACAACTTTGCGCTTCGGGTGCACAGATTTCGGGGTTCTCCTGCGATGGGAGACGTCGCGGACGCCATGAGTCGATGTTGCGTGCTCAAAGTGGTCACGCTGACGGAAATCCAGCTGCTGCAGGTAGGCCGATGTGCGATTTTTGTACTTGCTTGAAGGGAGGCAGGGTGAGCGATAGAATATGAGTGGAAGAAGAGGCTCAGAGCTAACCTTCTATGGCGGACAAACCAATTGATTCTTGCAAACAGTAACCCCATGTTAGTCTACTCTTGCCCCAAAGATAGAGGTATTGACACGCTAAATGTCGCCAACTGTGGGAACCTCGCTCCTTTTGATACGGTATTTGCAAGGAAAGTGCAACAAAATGGAATTCCAACATGCACAAGTGTAACAGAAAGATAGTGGATGTGGAGGCTCAGAGCTAACCTTCTTTAACGAACAAACCAGTTGATTCTTGCAAAAAGTAACCTAATGTCAATCTACACCTGCTCTAAAGATAGAGGTATTGACGTGCTAAATGTCGCCTACTGTGGGAACCTTGCTCCGTTTGATACGGTTTTTGCAAGAAAAGTGCAACAAAATGGAATGCTATAACGCAAAGGTATAACAGAAAAGTAGTGGATGTTGAGGCTCGGAGCTAATCTTATATCTATAACGAAGAAACCAGTAGATTCTTGCAAAAAGTAGCCTAATATCAGTCTACACCTGCTCCAAAGATTGAGGTATTGACGTGCTAAATGTTGCCAGTGGTGGGAAGCTCGTTCCATTTGGTACAGTATAAACCCAGAATTTGCCACAAATGTGCAACAAAATGTAATGATGTAATGCAAAAGGGTAACAGAAAGGTAGTGGATGTGGAGGCTCAGAGCTAACCTTCTATAACAAACAAACCAGCTGATTCTTGCAAAAAGTAACCTGTAATGTCAGTCTACACCTGCTCTAAAGATAGAGGTATTTTTGTACTCGCTCCGTTCGATACAGCATTTGCACCAAGAGTGCAACAAGATGGAATTGTACAGTATATCGCAAAAGTGTAACAGAAAGTAGTGAATGCTGAGGCTCAGAGCTAAACTTCTACAACGAACAATCCCATAGGTTCTTGCAAAAAGTAGCCTAATAGCACTACACCTGCATCAAAGATAGAGGTATCCACATGCTCAATGTTGCCAACTGTGGGAACCTCGTTCCATTCGATATTTGCAACAAATGTGCAACAAAATGGAATGCTACAACACAAAAGTGTAACACAAAAGTATTGGATGTTGAGGCTCAGAGCTAATCTTCTAACTAGTGGATTCAAAAAGTAGCCTAATATCAGTCTACATCTGCTCCAAAGGGGACTGCCGACTGTGGGAACCTCGCTCCATTCGTATTTGCACCAAAAGGGCAACAGAATAGAATAATAACACAAAAGTGCAACAGAAGGGTAATGAATGTGGAGGCTCAGAGCTAACCTTCTATAACAAACAAACCAGTAGGTTCTTGCAAAAGAAGTAGCCTGTTAGCCCTACACCTGCATCAGAGATAGAGGTATTGACATGCTAAATGTTGCCAACTGTGGGAACCTCGCTCCATTCAATATTTGCACCAAAAGGGCAAGAAAATAGAATAATAACACAAAAGTGAAACAGAAAGATAGTGGATGCTCAGAGCTAACCTTCCATGCAGAACAAGCGTGTAGATTCTTGTAAACAAATAGTAGCCAAATATTAGTCTACTGTAGACACGCTAAATTTTGCCGGCTGGGGGAACCTCGTTCGACTGACTACAATTTAGACACAGAATGCAATCAGTTGTTGTCAAATAATAACTTTTACTTAGTCAAATTGATTACTATATAAAAATAAAATTAATTATAAGGTCAAGCTTAACACAAAGGTGGTGGATCCGGAGGCTCAGAGCCAACTTTTTTTGTTGAACAAGCCATTCTTGTAAAATGCTGTTTGATATCAGTCTAATATCTCGTGAATGGCGACAGCTGCTGCAAAGATGCCAATGTTACAGATCTAATGTGGTATGGGCATGCTAAATTCTACCAGCTAGGGGAACCGCATGCTTGGACACGTGGTCCATGCGCAATGTCCTTGCTCGATGTCACAGGTGGACATTTTCAACCAAATCGTCTCACAGAAATGGAATCCAACCGTCCTGCTGGGTTTTGTCCATGATGTGTTCATGAAAGCTTGTGTTTCATAAGCAGCTGGCGTTTTCTGAAGTGAAAGGAGAACTTGAGCAAGATTGAAACTTTGTTGCACAAGTGTAGTCAATCTTTCAGGAGACACCATCGCCTTGTCCTCATTAGAGAAGCACTTCGGTGGGACGTCTCCATTAGCATTTCTTTCCTGATAGACTAAAATGCAACATGTTGAAGACGGAAAGAATATACATTTCTTTTCGTTAGAAGAGGAATGCACCGCACACTCTAATGCAAGGTATGGTGTGGACCTTTGCTGAAAACTGGATACGGTACGCTTTGATGCTTTGTCAGTCTTGCTAGCACAACTCAGTTTTGCAGCAAATCATTGCGGGGATGTCATTTTTGGAATATTTTAGGGTAAGAAATGCGATTGATTGTAAAACGTGTAGCCGCTTTACTTAAAATAAGCCCCGTTCGTGACTTATTAGCACTACTTTTAGGGTTACTTGAAAAAATTGAAAAATAATAAATAATAATTCATAATAAAATCTACACTACAACTAGTAATGTTAAAAATAATAATGAAAAAAAGAGATCTGAATAATAATAATAATAATACTGTAAAAATAATAACAATAATAATAGTACAAAGAAAATGTATACTACTACTACAACCTCTACTATTACTACTACTAATAATTCATATAAAATACCCTAATAATAAAATTAAATAAAATAACAATGTTATAATGATAAAATGAATACTACTACTAGTAATAATAATGACATTATTATGAAATAAATATTATTACTTTGAGACTCTCCCGGATGACAGTGCTTCTCACCCTATCTCTGAGGAAGAGCCCAGCCACCCTGCGCTAATGCCGCTTTAAAAAAATATTTTTTTACTACTACTGCTTCTAGTACTACTACTAATAAAATTAAGACAACAAAATAAATATTAGTAAGAATTTGTACAAAAAGTAAGCAAAATTTGTAGTATTTAAAATACTTTTGGGGTTACCTGAAAATGCTTAAAAATAATACGTAATGCTAATTTAAAAACAATAATAATGAAATGTCTACTTGTAACAATAGTAATACAATGACAACAATACACTGGAACCATTTTCACCATGCCTAGGGCTAACAAAACGGGTTTTGTGTTAACATTTTCGGTCAGGGTTAGACCTTCTGGATCCAATTAATAAGCAAGGTTGCACTGTAAAGAACTCTTTTAAAAAATAAGTACAATTATTAGAACTTGTATTTGTGGAGTGATTTGAACTAGTACATAATTATACTTTCTTTAACTAAAATTCATTCATTCATTCATTTTCTATACCGCTTATCCTCATTGGGGTCGTGGGTATGCTGGAGCCTATCCCAGCTGACCCCCCCCCCCCCAAAAAAAATGTAATGATTGCTGATTCGTGGTTAACTTTGGCTCAATATTAGTAAACAATATTGCAATACAAGTTCTATGTAGTATTCCTGCCACTAGGTGTCAGTAATGACACAAAACATTGATGAGACATCACATTGCAGTCACACTGCATTAAGTTCTCTTCCTATTCCATGTGGAAGTGGTACTTTTTTGTCTTCTTATTTTGCCTTCCTTCTCCAACCTGGTTTGAAACCTTGCTTAAGTTTACAGTAAATAATTTGGAGGTTAACTAGTTAGCTCGCTAGCATGCTATGCAGACGTGGACGTCTGTTCTGTCCCTATAGTAATTCTGTAGCCTGCTCATTAGCAATGTGGTGTAAATAAAAAATAGAGGTGTACATCTTTTTTAAAAATGTTTTGATCATTTCTAATGGTTTTTTTTAAACGAAGTGTAGCATTGTCGGCCATATTTGTGGAATACAGTCATGTGTTCTTTTGTTTAAATAGTTTCCCCTGAATTTCCAATATTTATCTTTCATCATCATCAAAAAAAAAAAAAAGAATCACTGGAGCACTGCCACAACAGCAATCTCAGAGGTTAGTGTCACACTGGGGGAGTTCGTACACAACCCGATCTGTATTTTATTTACCCTAATGAAAGAATTAAGGCAACATCATCAATGCTATTTGTGGAGATGTTTTCTGCTTATACAGGAGTGTTCAAAATAATAGCCGTCCAATGTGACTAACCAGATTAAATATTGTTATTAGTATATTTGTATTGCTACATGGATAACAAGTTACCAGTAGGTGCAGTAGATTCTCAGAAAACAAACAAAACCCAGCATTCGTGATATGCACGCTCTTAAGGCTGTGCAATTGGGCAATTAGT
Source organism: Oostethus manadensis (assembly GCA_024372805.1). Lineage (NCBI taxonomy): Eukaryota > Metazoa > Chordata > Actinopteri > Syngnathiformes > Syngnathidae > Oostethus > Oostethus manadensis. The sequence continues at coordinate 722,193 of QODF01000306.1, read as the reverse complement.
TGAAATGGGCGTGTTCAAAAATATTAGTGTGGCATTCAATCAGTGATCAATTTTGTGAAAAAACAGGGGGCCCCTATTTAAGGAAGAAACCAGCACCTGTTGAACCTGCATTTCTTTGAAAGCCTGAAGAAAATGGGTTGGAGAATAGATCGGAGAGGGAAAAACATATGAAGAGGTGCAAAATATTTCCGCCTAAATGACCTCCGGTGCCTTAAAATGTAGAGCAAAACCAGAGACACGTGGCAGAAAAAAGAAGACAACTATCAAAAGGGATTAAAGAATTACCAGAGTGGCAGACACTGATATTTTTTGAACACACCCCTTTCAAGTAAATGTCCCTAAACCTTACGAGTGTGCAGATCATGAATGCTGGGTCTTGTTTGTTTTCTGAGAATCTACTGCACCTACTGGCAAACTATTTGCCATGTAGCACTAAAAATGTACTAATAGCAGTACTTCATCTGGTTAGTCACAGTGGACTGCTATTATTTTGAACGTTACTGTAAATTGCAGGGAAACTGTCCCATTAGAGCTTTTTGTTTGATTTTCAGCAAAGCTATTAAGATGGTGTTGTTTAAAATACATGGGGTGTTTTCGTCAGCCAAATTTGGTGATTCGAGTGTCTAAGAATGCGGTCGAGGTAGCAAATTGCCTAAAATGTTCCTCATCAGATCTTTAAAATTGACAACATGCGGGTTCTTCGTGGCTACTTCTACGCTGCATATCGGGAGGTTTGTGACTGCAGGTCAGGAGAAACAGTGCCAACGTGTGCAGAACCGGACATGAACCGGCGACCTCGGCAGCGCCCAACACTGCCTCGTTGTTGCAGCAGGTGCCTGCACAGCTCAGCATCCCCAAAGAGAAACGCTCGAGTGTCTCAAACGACACAATTGAGAGAAAAATCCCAAACTTGGGGCCTGGATTCTTATCTCGTTGCTGTGTTTGCGTGCGTGCGTGCGTGCGTGCGTGCGCAGGGCATTGAGAATGCTCCGGCATGTCCTCTTCACACATGCACAGACACGCCATTGTGGGCTTGAGCTTTTGCAACTGAAGCACCATAACCCCTCCAATCTAATCAGATTTCTTCAAGTGGATAACAAGCGCATCTCCGGCATTTACAGTAGAGCAAATGGCAAAGTGAAACCAGAACAGTGTGCTGTCACACACACGAGACCAGGATGCCGTGCCCTTTCGCTGTCCCCGGCCCCCCAAAAATAAAATATATAGATTGACTCACAACTGGCATCTTGTTTGCAGCCGGGGAGGGGAGATAGGATCTCAGTCAACACTGACAAGCTGAGTATTGTGAGCAGATGCTCCTCAGTGTGATGGACGCCGGAATTGGCAATATGTCGAGCACGGGAATTTGCTGTTTTTTGTGCTCGTTACGCTTTTATTTGGGGTCTGGAAACAGAAACTTGCTTGTGGGCACACAGAAGGAAGTAAATACTGCATTGTGTCGCTTTCAAAATCGCCTAAAAGCTTTCAATTTCTTGTGTTCTGGTGAGAATTTAGTCGGAGTTGACACAAAAGGTGACTATTTCCAGCAACGTGAACGTTAACCCTTGCGAGGATCTTCCACAAACATGGCCGCCCAAATGTTTGTGTGTTTTAGTAGCGATGTAATGACTAAAACTACTGCTAATAAGGACTTGAGCAATGAAGGAATATATTTTAACATTTGTATATATTCTTTTGGAATATGCTCATATATTAAAAGGCACAATACAATATCAAATAATAGGCCTACTATGCAAACACTTCTGACAAGAAGTAGGAAGAATAAGTTTATTTGTTTTTTGCATTTACTATAAAAATGTGTACACATTATAATATACTACATCATCATTGATATAATACTATAAAATCATTTGCTAATGATGTATTTTATTGTGTTCATCGCTAACAGTCTTTTAAAATAATAATACTAATTTAAAAAATAATAGTTTTTTTTATTACATTTTTTTGAAATGTTAATTATTTTAATTTACTGCAGTGCCTATTTTTTTATATATTCACCAATTTTTTATTTACCGTGAAAAAATTGTTATTATATTTTTATTCACCACTGCTACTGAAAATAATTACGGCAGCAAAGAAAATAATAATAAAACTTAATATAATAATAATATTACTGCGTTATTTTAATTTTGTATAAGACAAAAACTACAATACCAATAATACCAATATGTTTATGCATCAAACTGTTTCTTTTATCAGATGTAACGTTTGGATATCCATGACACCGCACGCCTTACTCGATTTCTCGATCCTTTTTTACATGTATGCACTTCCAAAACTAGCACATTATTTAGCAACACCATTAACACAAACAGCGCGATTTGTGCACAATCCCAGTCAAAGGATGATAAGGAAGCGTTGCTATGGGGATTTTTTCAGCGCCACATTTCCATGCAACATTAGGAACAAAAGGCGCTTTCATATTAATCCACAAAGCGGACATCGTGACGGCGAAAATAATGTCATTCTTCTGAGCGGTCAAGCAACAAACCCGACGTGGGAGGACTGGCCGGGCTTCTGTTCGGAGTTCAGGTTCTTATTTGTCTTGTTGTTTTTGAATTCATGAATGAAGACACCAGATTATTACTAGATGCTCTCAAACAGCGAGCTCCAAAAAGATGTAATCAGATGTCACGTTTGAGCTGAAATATATTTGCTGCCGTGTCTGAAGACCCGGAAATAGCTTTTTTTGACGCTATTGCTTTGCAAAACCCATCGCTCTTAATGCTGCCTGGTTAAAAATGGCATAAGTGGAGTTATTTAAAACCCCTATTGGGGAACAAGGGTCAATTGTGCGGCCGCATCCCCCGGAGCAGACAAAAAAGGATCTTGGGTAGGCGATGGCCGATTGGCCGGCAGGTCAGAAAGGGGCGGTCCCAGTGAATTAGTGATAGACGCTAAAGGCAGACGTCCTGCAGTGATCAAACCCCGGGTGATGTGACAGTGGCTTGTTTGAAGTGATTGTCATGCTTTGCAACATAAAGGCTTACCCCCAGCTTTGAGCCTAATTAGTTCACTTAGGGCCCTTTATAAGGGACTCGGCGAGGGGACACACCGAGGAGACGGCAAGCCGAGGACCTGGATCTGGAAATTACAGCAGAACCGAGCAAATCGGAAGACTTTTGCGCCTCGCTGAGAATGCCGCACTTATCCGACTGCAGCTACTTCACTATGCGGGACGCGACGAGAGCTTCCAATGTAAGACGGGACCTTTTTTTGCCTCTTGAATTGTTGTGGTTGAGTTTAGGAAAGCTGTATGAAGTACATCCCGTGGTTGCACAACTCGACATGGCCGAAAAGGGCTAATCCTACGGCAAGCTCGAATCGACACAAGATAAAATGGGAAATAGAAACGTGAACCGAGTTTTCACGTGGGAAGAATTCACGGAAACTGCTGTGACTCACGACGGTTTTTCGCAACACCTGCGTTAGTCAGCGACGGCGCACACCCTCCAACTGTTTCCCCTCCTCGCCGCAGGTACAGAACCAACTGGAGACCTCCAAGTTCAACCTCCACCAGAGCCAGAACCAGCAGGTCAAGCAGTACCTGACGCTGGGCTCCAAGCTGGCCTCCTCGGCCGTGGCCCAGGCGCCGCCGCACCCCCACGCCCCCATCATGAGGAACGGACACATGGCGTGCGTCAACGACCCCGGCAGCGACCCCGACAGCCCCGTCACCCTGATGAGCATGGGCGGCCGTGACGGCGAGGTAGGGAAGTGAAATTGTCGGGGAAGGAAAAGGGTGAAGTTGAAACCACAGCAGCCCCGGCGCGGTGTGGGGGAGACTTTTCCAAAACGATGACACGTCTTCCCGTCGCACGCCTCAGCCCTCCCGCATTCTTTGGCTCTGATAAGAGAATTTCTGATGCGCTCATCAATAACCTCTGACAACAACTTTGCCCAGCACATTCCGGTTTTCAGTGTCCGCTGGGCTCTCATGACATGTTTTCTTCTAGTTCCCCATGGATGAAGTTATTGATGACTTGATCAGTCTCGAATCGGGCTTCAAAGATGGAGGCCTGGACTGCATGGAGCCAAACATCATCATGCAAAACAACGTGAGTACGCATCGCCTTCCTCATTGGCTTTTCCCAGGGGCTTCTGGGTGGGCGGCGGATGGTCGGTTTGGCCCTATCTTTGAGGTCAGCTTCAGTCTCCAGACGAGTCAAAGTTCACCAGGGCTTAGCGGCGGCTCCCAAGATCCGAGAGTCGCGAGGTTTTACAGGACCGAGGCGTCGGCTGAACCCGACACCGCTGGCCTGTGAAGAAGAAAGGCGGAAATGAGCTCAACCGCACGGACTGTGACGCGAGCCACCGCTGTGGACTGACACCGCGCCGCAACGCGTCAGTCCGAGCATCTGGAATGGGAGGAGTCGTCCCGAATTGTCGGGGTTTTTGATAAGCGACTCCTTCTTTGGTGAGATAGCAACAGAAAAAATGTGCTCCTGTTTTGTTTCCTCTGTCCTTGCGTGTTGGGAGGGAGGGGGTTCCTACGAGCGTTAGTAGAACTTTCACTCCTTGGTGGAAAATGTTAACCGCAAGAAGGAGTAGCTGCTTGTCCGCCATCCGCCCTGCAAGCCTCCCATAACTTGGTTTAAAAGTGTCTTCTCTCCCGCTCAGGTGTCTCTCGGTAGCAGCATGCTGGACGTGTATGGGGGTGAACAAGGTAGGAACCCCCCTAGTGGTGGACTGAGTCCCACATCTAACCCCACAAAGCTCACAGTAAAAAGGGAATACACAGGTATGGACCCGTACCGCACATAGCGCTAAATCAGACCGCCACTCTTATGCATACACTTTGTGGCCAATCCGTTCGGCATCATCAGACACAATATGTCGCCTGCAAGGGGCGGCACCTGAATGGTATCCCTCAAAAAACAGCCGACGTCTTATATTCAGGGTCTAGACTGACCGCTCGCTTTTCCTCCCGTCGCGCACGCACACCGGCGACTAGGACATGATGCAGCTGCGGTGCTTTCTTTTTTGAACAACAGGGGTTGTCTTATATAAGGGTTCTGCAATAACAACGTACAGAGAGTCACAGCTTTTCCTCCTGTCACTCACACACACTTACCGCAGAGATGGGTACAGCTGCATTTTTGTTTCTTGAAATAGAGAAGCCCTCCTACACTCGAGGTCCAGAATAACCATGTGTATCAAGTCAGAGCTTTTCCTCCTGTCACTCACATACACCAGCCACTTAGAGAGATGCAGCCGCCACACAGTATTTTTCTCTCGTAAAAACATAAGGTCATCTTATATTCAGAGTCTAGAAAACTACTCGAGTGTTTCACAGCTTTTCCTCCTGTCACTCACAAACACCAGCTTCCAAGACAAGATGCAGCCCAGTGCTTTATTTCTTGAAAAACAGGGACTGTTTTATTTATGGCTTGTAGAATAAAAACTTAAAATGTTACAGATTTTCCTCCTGTCACTCACTCTCACCTGCCACATAAATGAATACAGCTGCATTTTTCCGTCTTGGGGTCAGGAATGATCACTTATATCAAGTCCGAGCTTTTCCTCCTGTCACTCACATACACCAGCGACTTAAAAGAATGCATCCGCAACGCAGTATTTTTCTTTCTTAAAAACAAGAGGTCGTTTTATATTCAGAGTCTAGAAGAACTACTGAGGCTGTGTCACAGTTTTTCCTCCTGTCACTCGGACACACCAGTGACGTACAGAGATGCAGCCACAACACAGGCGTTTTTTAAAAAAGTGGTCGTCTTATGTTCTGGGTCGAGAAGAACCACTTACAGTTTTTTTTCTCGCAACACTGTACTATTCTTTCTGGTAAAGAGGGGTCGTCTTACACTCGGAATCTAGAGTGACCCCTTATTTGAATCTCAGCTTTTCTCTCTGTCACTCACTCACCCACACACACCAGCGCCTAGAGATGCAACTGCAACACTGTACTTTTGTTTGTCTTAAAAAGAAGTACAGTGTTGGAGTTTGTGCTGGGTTCTAGAACAACAACTTACACAGGATGACAGCTTTTCCTCCTGTCACTCACACGCACCTGCCGCATGGATGAAAACAGCCGCAATTCCGAATTTTTCTCTCTTGAAAAAGAGGGGTCGTCCTATACCTGGGGTCGAGAATAACCACTTATATTGAGTCAGAGCTTTCCCTCCTGTCACTCACACACACCTGCCGCATGGATGAAAACAGCCGCAATTCCGAATTTTTCTCTCTTGAAAAAGAGGGGTCGTCCTATACCTGGGGTCGAGAATAACCACTTATATTGAGTCAGAGCTTTCCCTCCTGTCACTCACACACACAGTGATGCGGCCGCAACGCACTAGTTTTCCACCTAAAAACGGAAGGCTTGTCTTGTATTTGAGGTCTGGAATAACCACCTATAGCGAATCGGAGATTTTCCCCCTGTCCTTCACACTGGCCATAGACCTATAGAGACGCAGCCACAACACAGGATTCGTGTGTCATGTTCTCTTCACTTGCAGCGTAGCAGCTCTTCTTCCCGTCACGCTTTAAACTACTAGTCAGAAGTTTGGACACACTTTCTCATTCAGTTGCACGAGGAGGCGTGTCCAGACTTGACTTGACTGGTAGTGTGCATTCTAGCCACCTGAGGAGATGCAGCTGCAAGACAGTAGAGGCCCGTATTCGGGTCTGTCTTTAAAAAGAAAGGACGGGACTCTTGAATAGGCACCCGTGAGTGTGCAAGTAGGCCTATCATCAGTATTTCTGCAAATGTAGCCACTCCCGGCAGACTTTGTTGTTGAAAAAAAACACAAGTAATCATCCCAGTCTTATGAATACGGGGACCTAAATGATGTCGGAAGTCCCAAGAGTCCTCCACTCTCCCTCTCAGTGTCGGCGTGGCGAGGAGAGGACAATGCGCTGCCACACAGACTCCAAATTGCCTTGATTGAATCAACAGAGACAAATTGGCAAATCCAATTTCAGCGCCCTAATGATGTAATTTGCAAAAATGTGAACACAAATATAAACGCAGGGGCATTTTTTACGCCCCTCTCCGTGGCCGCGTAGTAAATGTGCCCAATTACGGAGTACGTCGTTAAAAAAAAGTGCCATCTATTTTCTTTTCTTTTGCCACACGCAGCAGGAGCTACACTGAGCTTCCTTTCATTCCGTGCTCGTGTGCGTGCGTGCGCGCGTGCGTGCGTGCGAGGTCAAGGTAATTCATGCGTGCAAACGCCACATTCTGGCTGACCCCAGCTCTGAACTCACTCGCTCCGGACTGTGTCCAAACCAGAGCGTGTTGCGAACCGATCGGTTATCCGGCCGCGATATCCCTCATCTTTGCCTCTTTTTATGTCTCGACAGAACACGACACTCGGGTCATGGCCAAGGAGAGGCAGAAAAAGGACAACCACAACTTAAGTGAGTGCCCGTGATCTGTTCTGTACTTAAAAAAACGTAACTGCCTTTATTTTGGCGATTTCCAGTCGAAAGAAGGCGAAGGTACAACATCAATTACCGAATTAAGGAGCTGGGGACACTCATACCGAAGTCAAACGACCCGTAAGTTGCTCAGTTAAACTTTGCTTACAGGCCACAGCATTACCAACATCTACCAAGTCGAATACCAGCAGCGCCAAACGGAAAGTTCTGGCTTCACAAGCATCAAATAAACACATAAACACCCATTTTCTATGCCGCTCATCCTCACTAGGGTTGCGGCTATGCTGGAGCCTATCCCAGCTGACTTTGGGCGGGGTACACCGTCAATCGTAGGGCAGACATACGACCATTCAAACCTGAGGACATTTTAGAGTCGCCGATTAGCCTAACGTGCATGTTTTTGGAATGTGGGAGGAAAGCGGAGTACCCGGAGAAAACCCCACTCACACTCCACACAGAGATGCCCAACGGGGATTCCAACCCTGAACCTCCTGACTGTGAGGCCAACATGCTACCCACTCATCCACCGCGCGGCCCATGCATAAATATGATATAATGAATGACATATACTTACATACAAATAATTTATTGACTATGATTTCATAAATACACAAAATCCTGACTTCACAAAGCTTTAAAACATCATTTTAAAATCATTTCAAATGACTAATAGTTGAAAATAAATAATGCATTATTGTTCCTTTATTAAAAAAAAAACAACACACAAAATTCTGACTTTACAAAGATTTTAAACAGAATTACAACATAACTTAAAAATGACTAATAATTAAAATGAAATAATTGATTACTGTTATTTGAATGATTAAAAATACACTAACAAAGAAAAATATAAATAATATATAATATACCTTAAAAATAAATTATATATTGCTTTACATGTAAATACATTTTGTCTTTGTAAAGCTGTAATGCGGAATTATAACTATTAAATTTATTTAAAATGACTAATAATTGAAAAATACACACGTCTGACTTCACGAAGATAAAAAACAATTATGTTCTAACTTAAAAATGTCTAATAAATTCAAATTGAAGTACACTACATTCTGACTTCTCAAAGACTAAAAATAGTCAGAACATAAATGTAAAAATGCCTAATAATTTAATATAAATAATGTGTGCATTAGTACCTACTACTGTGGAGGTTTTTTTGAACAATATGAGTAGTTTCATATTTATATTATATATATATGTACCTATACAGTGTGTATACACTATATGAAGTAGATACTTCAATATTGAGAATGATGTCTTTTTTGACCCGTTTTAACACATTAGACACGCAAAGGCATGCAAGAGCAGGCAGGAAGTGGATTATGTGCTAAGCTAAATGAATCCGAACGCACTTGAACTTTCAGTGATGTCATCTGGGCAAGCGTGAATCAAAGTTAGAAGAGCCACTGGAGCGCTGGAAGGAGCGCAACGAAAATCCAATGGCCATCTCCTGCAATTGAACTTTGCCACACGCTTTAAATTGGAAGGTGGGTCTCGTCACCCCCTTGCCATTAACGTGGGATAAAGGAGATTATGAGCTCTGATCCAACTAGCTCTCCTGTGCCAAAGGACAATTTCACCACCTTTCCCTTTAAATAATCAAATAAGAAAAAAGGCGGTAATCTCCACTGAAGAAGGACTTGCACTCGCACCTTAGCCAACTTAGCCCATTTTCCTTCACCTATTTGTACTCCAGGATTAATTTTAGACACCAAGGACGTACGGGAACGGACTTTTCACATAGCTACTTGATTATTCTATTAAAATCCCCTTTCAGAGTCTCCATGCAATGTCTAAGGATGAATAATTCCCCGTGTAAGTCGTCATTTCTTATTCACGTCACAAAACGATGGAGGAAACACGACTGCTTTTTCTTTCTTTCTTTTTTGTGAAGAGGTTATCTTGAACATTTTCTGTGCAGCGACATGCGCTGGAACAAAGGCACCATCCTGAAGGCCTCGGTGGAGTACATCAGGTGGCTGCAGAAGGAGCAGCAGCACGCTCGGGAGCTGGAGGGGCGGCAGAAGAAGCTGGAGCAGGCCAACAGGAGGCTTCTGCTCAGGATTCAGGTAACAATACGCTGTCTTTTTTTTGGAATACGCCGTTATTTCCTTTTAATCTTCTTGGGCGCATGTACGGGAGTGTTCAAAACAACAGCCGTGCAATGCGACCAATCACTCTAATTGGTACATTTTTATTGCTACATGGCAAACAAGTTACCAGTAGGTGCAGTAGATTCTCAGAAAACAAACAAGACCCAGCGTTTAGGATATGCACGCTCTTGAGGCTGTGCAATTGGCAAAATTAGTTGAAAGGGGTGGGTTCAAAAAAACTGCAGTTTCTGCGTGTCCTGTGATATGGCAGTCCTGCGAGTGACTAAACTAATATTTAGGTTTTTATAACTGCTTCACATCCGTGCGGCGTGGACTCAACCAACTTGTGGCACCTTTCAGATGTTATTTCACTCCAACATTCTTGAACAACATTCCACAATTCATTAACATTCTTGGTTTTGCTTCAGAAACAGCATTTTTGATGGCACCCCACAAGTTCTCCATTGGATGAAGGTCCGGGATTGGGCTGGCCAAACCATAACAAGATGTTGCTGGTTTACTAGTGTGTTTGGGTTGATTGTCTTGTTGAAACAGCCATTTCAAGGGCATGCCCTCTTCAGCATCAGGCAACATGACCTCTTCAAGTATTTTGACATATGCAAACTGATCCATGATCCCTGCTATGGGATAAATAGGCCCAACACCATAGTAGGAGACACATGCCCATATCATGATGCTTCACCGTCTTCACTGTGTACTGTGGCTTGAATTCAGAGTTTGGGGGTCGTCTCACAAACTGTCTGCAGCCCTTGGACCCAAAAAGAAAAATGTTATTCTCATCGGCCCAAAAAATGTTCCTCCATTTCTCTTTAGGCCAGTTGACGTGTTCTTTGGCAAACTTTCTCTTCTTCTTCCTTTCTGCACATGCCTTTTTTAAAATTTGTGGGGGATTCTTGAAAATATATTAGCGTCACATATGTCTTCTAACTGTCACAGTACTTTGAGGTAACTCCAGACTGTATTTGATCATCCGGAAGCTGAGCCATTGCCATTCCGGCTATTCTTCGATCCGTTTTGATAGTTGTCTTCCGTTTGGTATTGGAGATCATTTTAGGTGAACACCTAAACGTTTTTTGCACTGCTTCATAGGTTTGCTGTGAGCTGTTTTTTCACAAAATGTATCACTAATTGCCCAGTTGCACAAGCGGGCATAGGATGAATGCTGGGTCTGGGTCTGGTTTGTTTTCTGAGAATCTACTGCACCTACTGGTAACTTGTTTGCCATGTAGCAACAAAAATATACTAATAACAGTGATTCATCTGGTTAGTCACGATGGACTGCTATTATTTTGAACACCCTAAAAAGTATAATATAATAATAATAAAGTTAGAAATAATAATGATAATCCTCTTTCTTACTGTGGACAATTAATTTTTCTTTTAGCAAGTTAGAATTTTTGGACTCTCTTACCACATACAAAGAGACTTTCTGGATGTCTTTAGTGTCATGTCTGTGCGGCAATCATAAATGCACTATACCTCTCAGTGTCTTTTCCCGAAACGGCTTTCTTCTGGCTTGTGATTGGCTGGCGTTCTAGTGAGCCCTGGTACTTTGGTATGCACCTGAAAGCATTTTCCTGCAAAGTATTAAAGTGCAATGAATTCAATAAATACATAACCACCAATAAATAAAATGCCAAAAAATACATGATAATAAAAATATTCATTTCAATATTAGTATTTATATATTTGTTATGATAGGTAATTTAAAAACATACTTGTGCATTGTAGGTTGTGTTCAGAATAACGTCAAAAGCTCTGAATGACTGGATAAAAACGTCAGGAATTTCTTTAAAGGATTCTTTAATAAAATAAGAGCATTTTCGGAATTTGTGCATGTAGTGTTGTGTTACATTCTAGTTGTGTTATTTTTTGTGCATTTTTGGCCTTTCCTCCAAAAAACCAGCGGGGCAAAAATGTGGTCCTCGTTTCTACAATGTCTCACAAGTCGACTGACAAACTTCATCCTCAGCCTTTGGGGGTCGTTCCATTAGGCCACACAATGACCTCTAAAATGGTAAAAGGTGCTTCCATCCACGTCTAAAAACGTTCCGCATCCTTCAAACGTAAGCTCATTTCCAGTACAAAACTCTTACGACCTTCGAACCTAAACGATGACCCCCCCGCTGTTCGGCCTTCCATTGGCTCCGCTCTGAGTGACGTAGGTGCTAATTAGGAAAAACAAGCGTGTCTGATCAAGAAGAGAAGGGAAAGAGGGATGATCTGATTCCTGCATGGATGACCAAACAGCCCAAACTCCCAGCATCCTCTTTGGTTAAGAAAAGAACACTTCATTAGGATTGTTAAAACTTGGCAATCTGTGACATCCATTTTTGTTTCAACAGGAACTTGAGATCCAGGCCCGAGCCCATGGCCTTCCAAACATGGCGGCGTCTTTGGGGCCGACAGAGCTGTCCTCGCACCTCCTCAAACAACAACAACAGCAGTCGGCGTCCCCCCAGCCCCAGCAGCCGTCTCTCTACCAGGAAGACCCGAACAGTGATTACCTCCAGAGGATAACCGCGGTCGCCGGCCTGCCGTCCATGCCGGGGGGAGCTCCCGCCCCGCCCCAGGACCCCATGCCGGGCGCCGACGGCTGCACCGCCTTCTCCGACCCGCTGTCCCACTTTACGGAAATCTTCAGCGCCACGCTCAAGGGGGAGCACCGTCTGGACCAGCTACTCATGGAGGACCCGCTGTCGCCTTTCGGCGCCGACCCGCTGCTGTCGTCCAGGTCGCCCGGCGCGGCGTCCAAAGACAGCAGCCGCCGGAGCAGCTTCAGCTCCAGGGAGGGCGATGAGCTATAATGCAGACAGGGGTTAAAGGTCAAACGGGGCATCAGACTGACGTGTATAAACTGTACAGTTCCTACTGATCCGGAATCAGCTCATGGACCTCCCGTAAAAAGAACTTGCATTCAAAGAAGGGAGACATTTACTGGCCTTTGGTAACGCTGTAGTCGCTGTACACTGGAAAGTACTCTTTTATTTTGATATCCAGCGTGCCTCATTCCTCCACCGCAGTGCCTAACATGCCGTGTTTCTGTATTTATACTTCATATATTATTACCTAACATGTTTTATGACTGGGAGGGGTGGGGAACACTACAATAAACCCCTCTTTTTTTATGAATGCCCTCTTCTTGTCATGCAGCATCAACAGGATGTCATAACCATAGCAATGCAACGCGTTTCACGCACAAAGAGCGGCAAAGTGGCGCAAAAGCAAAGGTGGCTGATTGGAGATGAAAAAGGAAGGAGGAAGCGGACAATGGAGACAAGTACTGAGGAGGAGTAGTAACACTGATGAGGCTACTGGGAGCTGATGAGCCCTCGAGGGCGCACGACGACGAGAAGACGGAAACGTTTACGGGACAAGATGCAAGATTGATTGCAAAGTCCGGCACAATTTGTTATTATTTCATTATTATTTTCCTTAACTAGAATAATACACAGTGGGGGGAAAAAGTCTGCCCCGTTTCTGATTATTATTTTTTTCTGCGTGCTCGTCACACTTAAATGTGTCAGATCCTCAAACAAATAGAAATATTCCTCAACAACTGAACACAACATGTCGTTTTTAAATGAAACTGTTTATTATAAAGGGAGAAAAACATCCAAACCGTGAAAAAGGGATTGTCCCGCCTGTTAAATCATAACGTAAGTGAGATTAAATGTGATCTATCAATCTGGAAAATGTTATAAAACCATTTCTAAAGCTTTGGGACTCCAGCAAACCACATTTGGAGCCATTATCCACAAACGGCGACAACATGGAACAGTCTCAAACCTTTCCAGCAGTCTAAAACTACCCCAAAAGTTCAGTGACTACTCATCCAAGAGGTCACAAAAGACTCCACAACAACATCCAATGAACTGCAGACCACACTTGCCTCAGTTAGGGTTCGTGTCCATGACTCCATCTTAAGAAAGAAACTGAGCAAAAACCAGTGGCGCCTGCTGGTCATTCAAGGAGGGGTAGCTCCTTTTTTTCATGAATGTGTTTATTAATATATAAGTAAACTCTACACTCCGTTCCAAGTGTTTTTAACAAAGACAAAGCCTCAGGGGAAAAGTCAGTGGAGAACAACGGAATGAAAAGCCTGGAAAAGGCTCGGGTGGAGGTTTATACTTCAAGATTGCTGATTCGCTCATTTCACTGTCCGTCAAAAAGGGAGTCCAAGCGTCCGGGCCAGCCCACTGCCCCACAGAACCCCAGAGACAAAAGTTGAACTTTTTGGAAGGTGTGTGTCCTGTTACACCTGGTGTGAAGGTATTGCTGCATTTCAGAAAAGGAACATCATACCAAAGTAAAATATGGTGGCTGATGGTTTGGGCCTGTTTTGCTGCTTCAGGACCTGAAAGACGTGCTGGGATAAATGGAAGCAGGAGTTCTGCTGTCTACCAAAAAAATCCTGTAGGAAAATTTCGGGCCAACTGTTGGTGACCTGAAGCTGAAACCAACTTGGGTTCTGCAGCAGGATAATGGTCCAAAACACACCAGCAAGTCCACCTCTGAATGGCTGAAGATACTTTGGAGAGGCCTAGTCAAAGTCCTGACCTGAATCCTATTGAGATGCTGTGGCATGACCTTAAGAAGGCGCTCCATGCTGGAAAAAGCTCCACTGTGGCTGAATGACAACAATTCTGCAAAGATGAGTGGGCCAAAGTTCCTCCACAGCGCTGTAAGAAACTCATCGCAAGTTACGGCAAACGCTTGATTGCAGTTGTTGCTGCTGAGGGTGGCCCAACCACTTATTAGGTTTAGGCTAAAATCACTTTTTCACACGGGGCCATGTAGCTTTGCGTTTCTGCATTGATGGTGCAAAAATGGCGGCCCATTGCTTTAATTTCCTTGTAGGATTTATTGTACAATGTGTACACAAGGTACCTTGAAGCTTTTCCATGGGGTCTTGCAAAGCATTACAGCACAATGCCATCACCGGGCGACAGCAAGACAAGAAAGCCGCCCTTTTGCGAGACTGGGGTCCCAAACCATGGATGGCCGTGGCCATGGAGGGCGGAGACACTGCAGGTTTTCTCTCCAGCCGGTCACTGAAGCAGGTGATTTTAATGATCAAGACCTTCAATGTGAGGGAAGGAGCTCATCAATTAAAATCACCCGCCGGAGACCCCGTTTGAAGAGAAAACCTGCAGTGTCTCCGCCCTCCATGGCACCAGTTGTGGAAAAATACAACCACAAGTAAGAAAGTGAGTTGACCACAGTGACACATAGAAACGCACAGTCTGACTGAGGCAGCCATTGTAATAAAAGTGTGGACGCGATGCTAGGGAAATAAAAAAAGATGCGGACTTTCCCACACACCTTTGAATAAGACTCCGGAGACATCGCATTTCCTCCAAATCAAAGGCGACGCATGGACAAAGTTCAAGGCTCGTTACCGTCGCAGGCCTTCAAACAGGAACTGTGGTCGGATGAGGCAACGGTGACGTAAGAACGAGGCACTTTTTATTTGGAATATCACACTTCATCTTTGTGTGTGTGTGTGTGTGTGTGTGTGTTGGAGTCAAATCGAGAAAGCAGCGTGGGTATCTGATAACGCCATGCATGCTGGAGACATTAGCTGCACACGTCTGAGTGTGCACGTTGGGGTGGCCTTCCCCCTCCTTCTACTTCACGGGAAGCCGATTAAACCCCAATAAAACTGCAAAAGGCCTTTAGTATGACATGCCCATTCGCTTGCACGCGAGGCTGAAGAGTGGGAATAAAATGCAATTTCCCTTCCTGGAGCACAGATGCTGCATTGTGTGCCCGACAGAAGGTGGCAGCAGAGCACCGCCGATGCCCTTGCATGGCTTCTCCCTTTGAAAGCTGCAGGAATTATTCCAACGCATGCAAGCTGCAAGAGTTTACCAGGAGTGAATGCATCATTAGGAGAATCCCCTGCTATTTTATACATTACACTGCGGTTATGGCGCAAAGAACAATTGAGGAGGCTTTGATACAAAAATGGAAACCCCGCGCTTAGTGGAAAGCAGACATATTTAACAGGGTTGTTTGTGTTTGTCAAAATATCAGTGTGTGTATTGGAGAATATTGAATTCTACAATTACTAGAAAAAGTACCATATTTTAAAGGGTTGCTTACAGTCAAGCGTCAAGGGCCATAGAAGAACATGTAGTACAAAATGGAATGCATTTTAATTACCAGTAATCCAAACATTTACCTACAAAAATGTCGAATGCAAAAGTAACACACTTTGATTACTTGAAAACTAACGTACACTAACAAAAGCCTTATATTTTATATATTCAACTCAAATATATTTCATTTGAGAGTATTTACTGGTATTTCCTGCAAAAGAAATACACGTATGACTTTTGCATATATATGTTGAAGAGTTACTTGTTTCATCCTTGAATACATTTAGTGGTTTTTGTACAAAAATGAACACGCTGTGATATGGAAATACTAATGTATGTGAAAGCAGCACACTTTCATTGGTGCATGTTTGTAGGAGCACGTAATTCGAGAACTTCCAATGCATCAAATTATTTGGACATTTTTTTGCTGGGCGTGACAAACAAAAGTTTTATTTTGTCACATTTCAACCACTCTTTCCTCACAGCCGCTGAATTTAGTGGGATTTCGTGCACAACGCCCTGCAGTAACTGGGAAAAACTGGGGCTGGCACGTGATTAAAAATTGCAATGAAATTAATCGCGGTTTTCAAGTGAATTAATTGTGATTAATGTGCTGCATTTCATGAACAGGCGGATAAACGACAGGACACGATACATCATATTTGTTTGTATCCACAGCTCCAAAGGAAACGATGCAAATTTAAAAAAGGTGTTTTTCTAACGCTCGTATCTTTAATAGCAGCAGTACATTTAGTCACTTTTTAATCGTGTTATTATGAGACAAAAAAAGCCTTGCGTTCTTAACTTAAGTGGAATTCACATGTTTTGATTTCCGAGTGTACTTAAATGCAGCAAATTGTGCTTTTGTGCTAATAATACCCACTCACTGTTTTTTAGACCACACATACATGCACGACAAAGACATTTCTATGGTTTCGACAAAGAGGAAGCGTCGTGTCGGAATTGCGCTGCTGTTGACGTGATCCGGTCAGAATAAAGTCATTAAAGAGCGGCAGACATAATAGAGCTTGATGTGCAATTTTTGACGGTAAAAACAGAAAAAAGTAGTCTCAACGTGACTCAAACAAACAATAAATGTCATTAAAAAGGCTTTATGGAGCTAAAGAGGCTAATCGAATATGGCAAACGTTAGGACTTTTACCGCATTTTCTGCCCTAGTCATTTTCCCAACTCAATTCTTGCACACTGCTTCTCTGTAGGAACTGACAAAGCCACGTCGTGCAACCCCCCCCCCCATCCCCATCCCCATCCCACCCGGGTGCGTCCTGTCACCGACACCGTCAGAAACACCCCGCCAGCCCGGGAGTCCGCCGTGGAGCACTATAACGCTCTCACCTGTCGAGCCTGCCATGGCAAACGCTTCATCAGCCCCTGCCTAGGTCGTACAAACACACACACGGCAAGAAGAAAGCAAGGAGAGAAGGAGGCTAAAGAGTGGAAATAACGATGCCGAGGCACTAATCACCAAATGTCATATCTTTTTCCAGCCGTGAGTCACACACGTGTGACAAACAACAATATCCTGTGGAAAAAATGTGCACAACTGTGACACAAAGGCGAGGCCATGAAGTCATCCCATGATGCTTTGGGCCACTGTGTGAGGGGTTGGGGGGAAAAAAAACAACCCCCCCCAAAAAAACACAAAGAGGAGGTGGGGGCCTTTTTCCCAAATGCTATAAAATTAATGCGATTTCCAGAGTTTTTTATGAATCGCGGCAGACGCCAAATCCATAACTTCAAACAAATTGACTTCCAATTATTGGTCGCGGTGCACCGCTTCCAGATGTGCAACAGATGGGGGGCCGGGGCAACCCGAGGTGTCTCAGCCCCGTGCTTTGTGTTATTGTGCAGTAAAAACAGCGGTGCGGACGTCTGCGTGCATGTGCGTGCGTGCGTGCGTGCGTGTATGTGTTTTAAATCACAGCGGGCCGTGGGCCGGAGGTGAAGGGAAGGACAGGAGGGACAGAAATGGGAGAAAAGAGACTTGAAAAGCAAGAAATCATCATTAGGAAGAGGAGACAATGTAAGCGTTAATACAGGCTGAGATTATGGAAAGACACATGGTGGGGGATTGAAACATGGAAATGTGATCTCTGCTCCAGCTTCCAGGGCTGGGATTCAATGAAGGGGAAAAAAGGAACAATTATAATTTGGGAGCGTGCATATGTTAATAGCGTACTATATGCATAAAGCACATCGAATCTCTCCTTTTCTTTTCCGCTTTAGCAGCACTGTCCATCGTTGCAGGCACAACAAACGCCATTTCATAGCGCACGGACAACGCGGCTCCGTTTTCCTCGTGTAGGCAGAAAGCATCGCCTTCTTCTGTGCGACTTTACAAGGATTTTCTGCCACTTTGCACGAAACGTAATGCATCACGCACTTGTTGTTGTGTACACTTATACGTGGACTAATACATTGTTTATTCTGTGCAACACGTTCAGTTGCACGGTACTTTTGGGCTTTTGTCAAAAGTCCTAATTGTAATCCACTCTATTTATTTTCATAAGAATTTAGCAGGATTTTACACAGATGGTGCTGCACCCCACTTAAGCACCACTCCGCGTTTTCACGAGAATCGAACCTCCTGTTCATGATGGAAAAATGTTGGTTTTTGCAGACATTAGTGGAAATATTCCGCCAAAAATCCCACACTTTTGGAAACGATGGCCACTTTTGTGAGAGTTTGGCAGGATTTAGGGCATAGAGAATTTAATGAGATTTTCTACAGAAAACACTCTACTTATGGAAAAACACCTGTTTTCACAGGATTTTACCATGAAAATACTACACTGGTGTACCCTTCTTAGGGACCAACGCCTTCTGTGGTATGAATTTAGCAGGATTACATACAGAAAAAGTACTAGACTCTGCTGACAGACCTGTGTCTGCTCGAATGAGACTTTAGTAGGATTTTACCATTTTACCATTTACCATTTACCATTTTACCATTTACCATTTACTCCATTTTTACTTCACGCAATTTTGCAGGACTTTACATAGAAAATACTACACTTGCCATGTAAACCAATGCCTGATTTGATGGGACTTTAGTAGGATTTTGTAGAGAAAGCACTACACTGTAATTACGGAGCAATGCAAGTTTCATGAGAATTTCAAATACAGCATTAAATGCGCTGGATTTATGGAATGATGCCCCAAATTATTAGGAGTTTATTTAAAAAGCAATAAAAAAAATCGACTTATTTTGGGGTATGCTTACAAAATGAATCATTTTCTTCTCACCAGTTCTACAGTGCATTGTAACATGAACAGTTCAGTCGCACGGCAATTACAAACATTGCAAAATGTCACCAGGGTCACACTGAACATTTTCATTTTGAGAGAATTTACTAATTTAGCTTTCATACAAAAGGTAATAATACACTTTACTTGCTGATCCGACGCCCCTTTTTGCAGAATTAGTGGATAGTTG
The DNA here is from genome assembly GCA_024372805.1 of Oostethus manadensis. Taxonomy (NCBI): domain Eukaryota; kingdom Metazoa; phylum Chordata; class Actinopteri; order Syngnathiformes; family Syngnathidae; genus Oostethus; species Oostethus manadensis. Next base: position 703,090 of record QODF01000306.1, on the reverse strand, counting down.
AGATATTTTTGGGGTTACTTATATAAACTCACTTCAGCCACACTCGTGTTTTCAGAAGCGGGATGAAAACAAAAATGGCTGCATGTTACATTGTGTACCGGATGACGTGAGAAAAACAGCTTTAAAAAAAAAAAAAAAAGTCAAACAGTGTTTGACAACCTCCAAGACCACCCCCGAGCCTGGTGGCTATCCACACACACACACACACACACACACATTGAGGGCGGGGGTATCATTTCCTTGCATATTGTAGCTGCATGCTAATCCAGCTAGGCGAGCCCGCCTCTGGCTGGTGTCACACGCGCTCCAACACACTTTAACCTTGTGTTATCCGGATGACCTTGTCTGCGGAAGAAAAGCCGCATTGTCTTGCTTTTATTTGTTGGCTGGTCGGATCGTTAGCCGATAATGACGCTTCCATCCCCCCCGCCTGCTGCTGCGTTTCCGTGACGGGCATCTTGTGTGCATAATTCATCCATTCACTCCCTCCGTGCCGTCTCTTTCCTGTAACTGTCGTGTTCCCTCTCGCGACCCGGCCCGTGCGCTGCTGGGCCTTTGGAGCTGGCGTTCATCTATTATGGATGGGTAATTGTTTATTAAATGCAGGCCTGACCCTATTATGCCTCTTACCGGAGCCAGCGTCGCACACCCACGCCGGCTGGCACTCCTGCACGGATTCCGGAAAGATCTAACAAGGAACTGTCAAGGAACGGTGCGAGGCGGACGAAGAGGAGGCAGAGGAGGAGGGAAAGCGGCTGCCGTGCGGCCCGAGAAGATGGAGGCCAAGACAAGAAAACGGAGAGCTTAAAGAGACGCTTTGCCTCTCATTACACCGACTCCTAATCTACCTCTGCCCTTTGCGGGACAATCCCTGCTCCAGGCGTTTGGAGGCTTCCAGAAGTGGATTCATTACTTTGGCTGAAGCCTGGCTGACACTAGAGGTCACTATTGCAGCAGAGTTGTTGCATGCAAGCTGCAGGAAACACACACACACACACACACAATATTCCATAATTAACAAATGAGTAGCTTCATGTCTGTGAAAAATATATTTCCAAAGTATCAGACCGCACAAAAAGCTTGCTTTTGTCACATGTGGATCGATGACTTCGGTAGCAGAAATCTGACCGGCATGGATGGATGAGTCCCTGGTGCACATGCAGCAGTTTTAATGCAAAAAAACCAAGTACAGCAACGGTTTTTGTTCACAGACTTCTCGCTGAAGCGCCGGGACCACGCCGAGGCAGTGCATGCCGGGATAGGACGTCGTCGGTGACCTGCACGATGGCCTGCCACTGGTTATCGGCCAGGTGGGGGGTAATTAACGTGGGGTGCTAATGAAAGTGTCTGCATAGGGCAGGGACACGACATTAGGCATGCGTACGCAGATACCGGAGTTGTATCAAACATGATGCATTTACAAAGATCCTAATAAAGTGAACAGAAAAAATAGCCGTTTCTGTCGTTGAAACCCGGGTTAGGGAAGCTGCGGCTCGGGAGCCAGATGTGGCTCTTTTGATGACCACATACGGCTCTCGGGATTTTTTGAAGCAGCACAACATTTATTTGTTTTAAGGTAGTTTTTTCTTAAAATATACGCAACATATCTGGCCTTACAACAGGGGCGCTCAAAGTGCAATCCAAGGGCCGCGGTTGGCCCGCCGCACATTCCAAAAATACAATTTAGCAAAAAACGTCAGCAAATCAGCAGTCATTTTCCGAAAATAAAGTCAAAATATTAGGAGAAAAAAAGTTCCAAAATGTTGGAAAAAATAGTTTGCCAAAAAGGTTGTAATATTAGGAGAATAAAGTCAAAATATTACAGGAGTAAAGTCATAATTATGAGAAGAAAAAAAAATTGCTGTCATTTTACGAGTAGAAAATGAAAATATTAAGAGAAAAAAAGGTCACAATTTTATGAGGATAAATTTGTATTGCTATGAGTAAAAAACAATCTCATTTTAGTAACTGTTCATATTTGTTTTTTATGTTATATTATGACAATCAAACAAAACAATATCAAGTCGTAATTTTTGGAATATTGGCTTGGGGAAAAGTTTACACGGGAATAAAGTTAAAATATTGTGGGAACAAACTCCTAATATTACAACTAAATATATTATTTACATTCTATAATGTTTTTTTGTTGTCATTTGAAAGTAAAACATGACAGGAATCACAGTGGTAGAAATACCATTCCAAATATCTCAGCATCTTCATCCATCCAATTCAGAGGCTAGTTGCTACTTATTAAATGCTACTATTATTACTACTACTACTACTATTGCTACTATTAAAAAATGCACTTTTAGTTGTAAAATATGATACGGTTTCACGGAAATATATTTGAAATGATGTGGCCTTTCCTACCTCCGCATTAAATAATGATATGTTCATTATTGGTGTGGCCGTTTGCATTGTTGCAGAACTGCAGTACGTCATATTAAGGTGTTTTGAATTGGAATTCCGTTTTTACCTTCGCTTTTTTCACTCTATGACGTAATTTGGAATTCTGTTTGCCCCGAAAGAGGTAAAAGAGCCTTCATATCTTTGCCAGGGCAGCATTTTTGTGTAAGGTTAGCCTTGGGGGGCATTAACTCAAGAGTAGACATGTAGAATTACCTACAAAAAATGGGAAGTGACAATAAATGAAGGAGGGAGGTTCTAATTCTGTGGCGATGCTGCTAAGCCTGCTGCGCGTCTTTTGCCACGAAGGCCTTGCAAGCAACATAACGCTAATGCTACCCCATACCGTGCCCTGTGAGAGCATAAACTAAAAATAAATGCAGGATTGATGAGAAAAAAAGGGGTAGGTGAGGAGGGCGTGAGCGTTTATCCCGTCGGAGCGTTGATTAGCCCTCCTGTGAGTAAATATGACCTTGCAGGCATCATGAGGCCACTGCTACACGGAGATTAGCGGTGGTGTTTACAAATAGACCCTAATTGTAAATAAATGAGCGCACAGGCGAGCGTGCACGTGCACTGACACAAGCCTGAAATAAATGCAATAAATACCTCCCCGCATTATGGAATTTGTCATGTTGAGCCGGAGCTGTCAGTGCAAGAACAGTGTGCGCTAATGTGTGTAATCTGCTTTGCAACACATCAGTTATGATGGATATTGCTCCGGCGCCACGCTTGCAGGCTCCGCCAGCCTGCGGGGGAAATCAGTCTTCTCTTGTTAGGCAACCTGTTTAGTAAATAATGATCCACTTTGAGGCTGGCTGACGTTGTAAAATGCAATATATATATATAATGTGTATATATATAATGTGTATATATATGTGTGTGTGTGTGTGTGTGCTCCAGTGCACATGGACTCCGTTAAAAAAACACTTAATGTGAACGCTGGAATTCAATCACGCCACCGCTGTCAACGACACCTTGAGAGTGTTTGTAAAAAAAAAAAAGAGTAAAAATATTATCTGTGGCTTGTTCAAGTGTTTCCAGAACTGTCTGAGCTAACACACACCTTGCAAGTTCAATATTTACATCTGTCAAGCAAAGTGGATTCTTTGCATGCAAGGCATTGCGAGTTCCTGCAGCAGGAACTCGCAGGAGAAACAACAAGAAGAAAACACGGAGAAGCTACAGTCTAACTCTACTATCCTTCATAGTAACTATTCCATGCTGGGAACCCTGGCGATGGTCTTTTCTGGTTGGATACAGGAGAACCTCAGCAGAACCCTTTAGAAGCTCAACAAAACCATGCTTTAGCTTTCTTATCTCTCCAAGATTTTTCGGACAATTCCACGTATCCTGCTAATTTTGGAGGAACATATTTGGGAATGACCTTATATACTCAAAATGTAGTTGGATGCAGAAGAGCTTTCACAGACCCTTCAAAAACCCCATTGTCTTATTCAGGTTAGACCCTTTACTCAAAATTGTACTGCATTTCTTTTCAAGACATTTTGGACAAATCCATGTTTCTAACTTAGTGGGAACACTTTGGGACAAGGCGTTTTCTTGGGTGCAAAGGAACCTCAAAAATCTATCACTATCACTGTCTTGATTGGGTTAGACCATTTAGCTCCCCTTGAATCCCAAGTCCATACATCTCCAGGGAACACCTTGGGGAAGGCATTTTTCCACTGAAGGTTGGGATGGGGATAAATCTCCGGAGAACTTGTTTGGGCTACGCCCTTTGGCTACCTTGAATTCTAAGTACATATGTCTCCAGGACATTTTGCACAATGAGATTTGTGTCTTTGTGGGAACACTTTGGGGAGGACTTTTTGCCCACTGATGACTCTCCAGAGAACTTGTTTGGGCTAGACTCTTTAGCCTCCACTTGATAAAAGTTCATGCTTCTAACCTTGTGGGGACATTTTGAGTATGGACCTTTTCTGCTGGTTAAATGCAGAAGAATTTCCACACACCACTTCAAAACCTCATTGTCTTGGTTGAGCTAGACCCATTAGATCCACTTGAAAACGAATTCCTTATCTATTTTGAACAATTCCATGTTTCCAGCTTTGTGGGAACACTTTGGGGAAGAGCTTCTTCCACTCGAGCTCCATAAAACATGTTGGATTGGGGAAGAACCTCCAGACAACTTGTTTGGGCTAGACCCTCCTCCACTTGGCTCCACTCTTGGGTGCAGAAAAACCTTCACAAAACCTCATTGTCAGGATTGGACCTTTTAGCTCCCATTCAATGTTACTTCCATGTTGTACCAAAACATTTGTGTCAATTCCTTGCTTCCATTGTTGTGGGAACACTTTGGGAAGGCGCTTTTCCATAAAACATGTTGAGGCGGAGAAGAACCGCCACAAAACGTGTTTGAGCTCATCGCTTTAGCCCTTCTTGAATGTGTATTCCTTAGCTCTGCAAAATATTTCGGGCAATTCCATGTTTTTACCTTTGTGAGAACACCTTAGGAAAGGGAAGGGAGGACGGTTCTTTTCTGCTCAAAATGTAGTTGCATGCAAAGGAACCCCGACAGAAGCCTTCAAAACCTCACAGGCTTGTTTGGGCTAGACTCCTTAGCTCCCCTTCAATATCAATTCTATGTCTGGAAGGCCATTTTCCACTCAAAGTCCTTAAAACACGTTGGGGTGCAGAGGAACCTCCACAAAACCTGCATGGGCTCAACACTTTAGCCATTCTTGAAAGTGTATTTCTTAGCTCTCCAAAATATTTTAGATAATTAGAAGCTTTTACTTTTGTGGGAACACTATAGGGAAGGTTCTTTTCTGCTCAAAATATGGTTCGTCCGTAGACCACTTCAAAACCTCTTTAGCTCCTTTTGAGTTTTAATTCCATGTCTCACCAAGATGTTTGGGACAATTGCATGTTTCCAACTGTGTGGGAATACGTTGGGGAAGGCCTTTTTTGCTGAAGGATCCAGAAGAATCGCTTCACATCTTTCCATCCCTTTTCACGTCCTGTAGGTAGGATGGCCGAGTGTCCCGATACTTTTTTCCCCATATGCCATTTTTGTCTTGTTTTTTTTAACATACCGCAGGTTTGAAGAAGTCCAGACCTTTCCAGCAAACCCAGAATTTAGCTTGGCTCCGAAGCCTCCACATCCTGCTTTGTGCACCAGAAGAAAAGACGGGAAGGCGTTTCATCAACATGGCAAGTTGCAACGAAGCCAACCAACACAACAGTGAACGTTTTGACAAAACACACAGAATATTCTGCTTAAAATAAAGGAAGCCGAGCCTCACGGGGCCTCCGCGCAGCCCACCGTGTCGGTTGGAAGCTGGAGAAAGACCTTCGGGAGGGGATCACATGCTGATTCCCTTGTCAGATCTCCAGCACACTGCACACTTCAGTCAGTAAGTCAGTGGGTAAGTCGCTCCATCAGCACAGAGCGGCCCTTTAGTCCAAACATTTTCAGTGTCAGCATAAAACCCATAGCTGCACTGGGACTAGCACCCGTCTGTATGTGTTTTCTCCTGTCACACACACACACACACACACAAACTGAGATTTTCCCAGCTTTAGTGCAGATTGGGACAGACACCGATGGGTATTCTATTTACTCCTCACAAGTTGCTCCCCAATGTCCCATAAAGCTCCCGTTGCTTGTGAACTAAGCCAGCCAGGGTTAAAGCTCCCCCAGCAGACAGCAAAGACTGAGTACCTGCCCACTGTGTGTGTCCCATGTTTGTGTGCATCACACACACACACCTCCCCTTGCTACGGTGTAATGGCTTTATTTATGAAGTGGCAGCAGCAGTAACAGGCGGGCGATAAAAGGAGGAGATCGCCACGCTGGCCTTTTGTAAGACTCGTGCTGTTTGATGTCAGAGGGCTTTTTGGAGTAAACCTTGCGGCGGAACAATCGAAGGCGGTGGATTATTATTTAGTTCATGCTGTATATATTGGGCATTTCATTAGGTACACCCGCCCGTTTGAGAATTTGGATTTCACGTATTTTATCAGGCAGGCTTTTAGTGAAAAGAGTGCAATAGCAAAATGATTAGAAAATCTATTTATTTTTAAAAGATTACCTCCACGGAACATTTACATGCAACCATTATTATTGTTATAAGCGACTGCAACAGTTCTACCCATGCGTGCGTTTCCTCCCACATTCCAAAATCACGTTCAAATTGTCCACAGCTGTGAGCCTGAATGCTGTTTGCCTATATGTGCCCTGTGATTGACAGGCGACCAGTCCAGGGTGTACCCCGCCTCTCGCCCAAAGTCCGCCGGGATAGGCTCCCTAATGAAGATAAGCGGCAAAGAAGATGGATTGATAATTTAATCACGTATTCCATTCCATTTTTTTCCGCTTATCCGCGTCCGGGTCACGGGGGCAGCAGTCTCAGTAGGGAAGTCCAGACTTCCCGGTCTCCAGCGACCTCTTCCAGCTCCACCACGAGGACACCAAGGCGTCCTCGGGCCAGCTGTGAGACATAGTCCCTCCAGCGTGTCCTAGGTCTTCCCGGGGGCCTTCTCCCGACCGGGCATGCCCGAAACACCTCACCAGAGAGGCACCCGGGAGGCATCCGGACCAGATGCCCGAGCCACCTCAGCTGGCTCCTCTCGATGTGAAGGAGCAGCGGCTCTACTCTGAGTTCCTCCCGGATGGCCGAGCTCCTCACCCTATCTCTTAGGGTGAGTCCAGCCACCCTACGAAGGAAACTCATTTCCGCCGCTTGTATCCGCGATCTCATTCTTTCGGTCATGACCCATAACTCATGACCATAGGTGAGGGTGGGAACGTAGATCGATCGGTAAACAGAGAGCTTTGCCTTCCGGCTCAGCTCTCTCTTCACCACGACGGTCCGGTACAGCGACCGCATTACTGCAGATGCTGCACCGATCCGTCTGTCGATCTCACGCTCCAACCTTCCCTCACTCGTGAACAAGAACCCGAGATACTTGAACTCCTCCACCTGAGGCAAGACCTCACTCCCAACCCGGAGGGTACAGTCCACCCGTTTCCGACTGAGAACCATGGCCTCGGATTTGGAGGTGCTGAGTCTCATCCCAGAAGCTTCACACTCAGCTGCAAACCGCTCCAGTAAACGCTGAAGGTCACAGCCTGATGAGGCCATAAGGACCACATCGTCTGCAAATAGCAGAGACGAGATCCTAAGGTCACCAAGCTGGACTCCCTCAACACCTTGACTGCGCCTAGAAATTCTGTCCATGAAGATTATGAACAGAATCGGTGACAAAGGGCAGCCTTGGCGGAGGCCAACGTTCACCGGAAACAAGCTCGACTTACTGCTGGCAATGCGAACCAGGCTCCTGCTTCGATTGTACAAGGACCGAATGGCACGTAGAAGCGGACCATCAATCCCGTACTCCCGGAGCACCCCCCACAGGACACCACGAGGGACACGGTCGAATGCCTTTTCCAGGTCCACAAAGCACATGTAGACTGGTTGGGCAAACTCCCACATACCCTCGAGTACCCTTGCAAGGGTGTAGAGCTGGTCCAGTGTTCCGCGACCGGGACGAAAACCACATTGCAGCTCCTCTAACCGAGGTTCGACTAACGG
>QODF01000306.1:664010-694361 GCA_024372805.1 Oostethus manadensis | reverse complement strand
AGATTTAATACACCTACCGACTGCAAAATGGGAAACAGACCTACTCAGTAATTTGGATCAAAACACATGGATACAAATATGTTCAAATACATTTAAAATGACGAAAAACTTCAATCTACAGCTGATTCAGTTCAAAATTCTTCATAGGACTCCTTATACAGGACAAAGGATGTTCAGGATGGGTCTCACAAAGTCAAATATTTGCTCACAGTGCACAAATAACTCTGTTGATAACTATATACATGCTGTTTGGTATTGTGCTCCTGTCCTAAGGTTTTGGCTTCAGGTATGTGAGGAGCTGTCCACTTAGTCCAGATGGAATATTCCAGCACACCCCACATTGTGTTTACTTGGCCATTTAGGTGGCATCTATATCGATAATAACACCTCACGTATGGTCCTTACTGCGTTATGCATCGCAAAGAAAACTATTCTCATGAATTGGAAAACAAAAGCCACTCTAAGTATGAACCAATTTAGGAACCTTTTATTAGATCATATCTCTTGTGAGACAATGTCTAGCTCTTTAAACAATCAATTGGACCGATCTCATTCACTCCCCGGTGATTAAGAGTTGGGCGGCTGGCGGAGGTGCCAGGGGCATATGGGCCGCTGGTGGTGCCTTGGGGAGCGGGGCTAGGCTGCGCTGCTCTGTGGGGGACCGGTGTTTATCTTTATTGAGGCTGGGCTAGGTCGGGCCCCGGGTCGGGTGGCTGGGCTGGCTGGGTGTGGGTGGGGCGGCGCTCTTGGGCCCTGGTTTCCGGGGGCTGCCTCTTTCCGGGTGTGGGAGTGGGGGCATATCTGACCCCCGGGGGAATCTAGGTTGGCCTGGACTCGCTGCTGCGGAGGTGGATGGGTTCATGTCCCATTGCCGGATTGGTGCCTGGGAGGACCTGGGTTGGGGGAGTGTGCATGGGGTTGGGCGGGTGTGGGTTTGTGTGCATGAGTCCTGGTGTGTGTCAGTGTGTGTTTCTGTGTACGTTGGGTGCAGGGGATTTAACAGTGGTGTGGGCACTGGGGGCAGTGGTGGGGGGTGACGTGCGTGACTGTGCCTAGAGGGTTGGCGGGGGGTTCACAAACATGACCTCCTTCTGTGGTTCCCTGGGGGCCGCAAACTCCCCAGGTTTAATTACACTTACTCACTATACATAGACTCACAGACACCTCACATTCATTTTTAAGGTGGCGGGACTCTTGTCACCTGGTGGGCAGGATTAGAAGGTCCTATTACACCCCTGTTTTCTTGGACGCTTCCTTGGGGGGAGGGCGCTCGGGGGGAGTGTGTTGTTCGGCTGCGGGTCTCAGTCGGCTGCAATGCTGGGAGGAGTGCCGTCTTGTGTGTGCGTGTGTGTGTGTTTGTGCATAGGACTGTGGCTGTGGGATTCCCGGTGGCCGGGTACAGTTGTATGGCCCCGTGTTTGAGGAAGCTCGCGGTGGTGCTGCTCGCTGGATTGGGGGGGGTGGCACATTCAGGTGCATATGTGAAAATGTAGGTGTGTGGGCGTATGCGTGTTGGCATGTGTGAGTGGGGGAACAGGCTTAGTGTGGGTACTGGGGCTGGGGTGTGTGAGCACTGGGGGTGGGGTGGCCGGGGTTCTGTTGGGGGGGGGGCAAACCCATGGGCCCTCTACGGGCGCTTGCCTCTGGCGTCGGGGTAGACAATGGCCCGTGGGAGCTGTGTCTGGGGCAGCCTGGGGCTCTCGGAGTGTTGAATGTGGCCCCTGCTTTGGGGTGTGGGTGGCTTATGGGCCCGGGGGCTTGGGGGGGCGGAAGCCCTGCTTGCCCGTAGCTGGCCGGTCCCCGGCAGGTGTTCCAGCGGTTGGCGTCCGTGCCCCCCTGTGACCCTTGCTCGGCTGCCGAGTGGCGTCCGGCCGGGTCTCCCTCGCACCTCTTCGGAGTGGACTCGGGGTTGCCTCTTGGGGGGGGGGCAGGGTCGGGCCGTCCTCTCTGTGGGGAGCCTGCTGCGGGGCCGGGCTCCGGCGTCTTCCTAGTCGGACCCTCGCTTTTGGAGGGAGTGTGGTTTGGGATGCACGGCTGTGTTCACCACGAACATCTCCTCATTCTCTGTTTCACTCTGATGCAGTTATTTGGTCACAGCAGACTAATGTAGATTTATTGTAGATCTGTTGCACGTGTCATCTGGATGCTCATTGTTCAAGAGGTTCTGTTTTTCTTGTTGTTTGTATTTTATGTTTATTATTATTAGTACATACAGTGAGAGAAAAAAACTAACTAAACATTAATCCCATAGAAAATTTGTGGAGAGATCTGAAGGTTGGAGTTGCCAAACATCAGCCACGAAACATGAATGACTTGGAGAGGATCTGCAACGAGGAGTGGGCCAAAATCCCCCCTGAGATGTGTGCAAACCTTGTGGCCAACTACAAGAACCGGCTGACCTCTGTGATTGCCAACAAAGGTTTTGCCACCAAGTACTGAAGCACGTTTTCCTAAGGGATCAAATACTTATTTCCTTCATAGAATTGCAAATTAATTTGTTACTCTTTTTGAAACGCATTTTTCTGGATTTTTTTGTCATTGTTGTCTCTCAGTGTTTAAATAAAGCTACCGTTGAAATTGTAGACTGATCCTTTCTTTGTTAGTGGCAAACTTACAAAATCAGCCGGGGTTCAAATACTTTTTTCCCTCGCTGTATGTGTGTGTATGTATGTACTGCATGGATATGTGTATGTGCACAGTATGTATATATATACACGTATATGTATATATGTGTGTATGTGTATATATATATATATATATATATATATATATGTATGTATATATATATTTATTATTATTATTATTATTATTTATTTTATGTTTTTTTCTCTCTTTTTCTGTATTTTGGCTCATTTTGCTCTGTGACTGTTCTGGTTGTTGCTGAAATTGTGATTATCACGGTTGTTTATAATATGGTTGAAATATGTCTGTGAGGTTCTTCTGCACCCTTTCTTATATCCCCCACCCCACCTACCACCCATCCCTTTTCAGGTCAGGTCCGGCATGGAAATGTGGTTCAACAAAATTCATAATAAACGGAGTCAAATGTCAAGGGAGACTCATTTGGATTATGAAGTCTCCCTTGGGAAAGCAATTTTGCTCAGCACTTAAAGGCAGCTTGACTCCCATTCAGCTGTTATGATGCTAGACAAGACACACAGAAAAAAATATATCATGCAAGTATAAGGAGAAGTAATAAAAGTAAAATAAAGCAAAACTACTAAAAAAAAAAGGAAATTCTGTCCATGAAGATTATGAACAGAACCGGTGACAAAGGGCAGCCTTGGCGGAGGCCAACGTTCACTGGAAACAAGCTGGACTTACTGCTGGCAATGCCAACCAGGCTCCTGCTTGGATTGTACAAGGACCGAATGGCATGTAGTAGCGGGCCACCAATCCCGTACTCCCGGAGCACCCCCCACAGGACACCACGAGGGACACAATCGAATGCCTTTTCTAGGTCTACTAAGCACATGTAGACCGGTTGGGTAAACTTCCACATACCCTCCAGTACCCTTGCAAGGGTGTAGAGCTGGTCCAGTGTTCCACGACCGGGACGAAAACCACATTGCAACTCCTGTAACCAAAGTTCGACTAACGGTCGTGCCCTTCTCTCCAGCACCCTGGAGTAGACTTTCCCAGGGAGGCTGAGGATTGTGATCTTTCTATAGATGGAACACACCCTCCGGTCACCCTTTTTAAAAATGGGGACCACCACCCCGGTCTGCCGGTCCAGAGGTACTGTTCCCGACTTCCAAGCAATGTTGTAGAGGCGTGTCAACCAAGACAGTCCCCCAACATCCAGAGCCTTGAGGAATTCAGGGCGACACTCGTCTACCCCCGGAGCCTTACCATTGGCGAGTGTTGTAACTACCCCAATTACCTCAGCCACCGTGATAGAACTGTCCACGTACGTATCCTCAGACTCTGCTTCCTTTATGGAAGGTATGTCAGGTCGAGGTCAGCAAGCCCCCGTCCACACGGTAAACAGTGTGAACTGGGGGCTGCTTCCCCTTTCTGAGGTGTCGGACAGTTTCCCAGAACCTCTTCGAGGTGGAAAGTCGTGCTCCATAGCCTCACCGAACTCCTCCCACACCCAAGTTTTTGCCCTGACCACCGCCGAAGCCGCATGCCGCTTGGCCTACTGGTACCTGTCAGCTGCTTCAGGAGTCCCGCAAGCCATCCATGCTTGATAGGACTCCTTCTTCAGCTTGACAGAAGCCCTAACCCCCGTTGTCCATCACCACCCTGACTGGCACCGACCACCACGGGTACAGATCAGGAAGTCCGTTCCTCCCAACCACGCCCCTCCAAGTCACACTGTCATTGCCCACATGGGTGTTGAAGTCTCCCTGCATAACTATGGAGTCACCAGTTGGGGTGCTCTCCAGAACCCCTCTGATAGACTCCAAGAAGGCTGGGTACTCCGAACTTCCGTTTGGCACGTACGCACAAACCATAGTCAGGACCCTTTCTCCAGCCCGAAGGCGTAGGGAAATTAACCCTCTCGTTCACCGGGGATGACTCCAGCACAGAGGCACCAAGCCGGTGGGCTATTAAGAAGCCCACACCAGCTTGCCGCCTCTCCCCTGCAGCAATTACAGAGAAGAACTAGGTCCAGCCCCTCTCAAGGAATTACGTTCCAGAGCCTAAACTGTGGGTTGAGGTGAGTCCGACTATATCTAGTCGGAATGTCTCCGCCTCTTCCACAAGCTCGGGCTCTTTCCTCACCAGAGAAGTGACATTCCATGTCCCAATAACCAGATTTGGCCGCCGAAGACCAGGTCGCCCGGACACCCGCCCTTGACAACCGCCCAAATCGCATTACACCAGACCCTTATGCTTGCCCCTGCAGGTGGTTGGTCTGCGGGGAGAGTTCCCGAGTTCCTGATTCGGGCTAGGCTCGGCCAGGCCCCATGGGTGAAGGCCTTGCCACCAGGTGTGAGGCCCCGGTGTCCCCCGTCCGGGCAAGGTGTGGTCACTCCTCTTGCTATTCTTTATTAGGGTCTTCTGAATCACACTTAGTCTGGCCCGTCACCTAGAACCTGTTTGCCTTGGGAGACCCTACCAGGGGCATAAAGCCCCCGACAACATAGCTCCAAGGATCACTCGGGCACTCAAACCCCTTCACCACGATGAGGTGGTGATTCACGGAGGGGATTAATTAATTAATTAATTATGTATAGCAAAATAAAATAATATGTTGTACCATTGTTCCTCGCTATATTGCAGTTATTTGAAAAAATAATACAATTACGCTAAGCATCGGTAATGTTATGAGACGTGGCATTTCACACTGCCTGGCTACGGAGCTAGCAGAGCCCAGCCGACATGCCATAGCTCAGATCGAGTGGAAAAAAAAGGTTTGCCTCTCATTCCGTGTGGAAGTGGTAAGTTTTTGGCTTCTTTGTCTTTCTTCCCCACTCTGTTTGAAACAAGAGTGGGGACCGTCTGCAACGTCCCTGCAGAGATCAAATAGCCTCTGCAATGTGATGTGAACCAAGAATAATAAGAGTGTAAAAGTGACTATTGGAGTGTTATTTCATGTCTACAGGGCCCTAATTATGTTCAAACCTGCATTTAAAAAGTCATAAATACAAGGTTTTCTACGCTCTAACTACAAAAATACTCAGGTTATTATTATCAAATGCTACTTTGCAGAAATTAACTCATCTCTGTTGGGTTTGGAACCAATTATCTGCAAAAAACGAGGGACGACTGTGTACATTTAATACAAAGAATGTGCTACTGTATTGTCTGTGTCATTATTTTTGTTATTACACCGTGTGACTTGGCTTGAAACTTCTCACGCACGCGCTACAAAATTCCCATTGTGTCTTTAGGGTGTTTAGCCAAATCACCACAAAATTTGCCACACAGGTCCAAGGGACTGGCAAACACGAGTGTGTGTAAAAATTTGCTTGGTTTGAAAACATGGTCGCCATCCAGCAAAGAGGCAGGAATAAGCAACTAAGAGTCCATAAGTCATGTGTGGGTAACCCTACAATTGCATGTCTTCTGAAGCATTTTGAGCACAACCCTCAGGGGGCGCTACTATGGAAAAAGCATGGCAACCACCGCCAAGAGACTAACATGTCTTACTAGGCATTTCCATACCTGCAGGGGGCGATAATGTGGAGAAGCATTGCACACTGTGAGCAGAAAACAAATATAAATAGTCAACAAAGTCCAGATGTGGCACCACCACCTGCGGTGTAAATGTAAACTCCCTGCAAAAGAGGTCCATAAAGCCCAGAGGTTGTCATCAGCATCACGATAAAACATGAGCAAGGAGAAGAGGAGGTGAAGTATAAATAGAGTTTCGCCCTTGTGGCCTCTGCTAGACCCCATTTTTCAGTCTGATTCTCAGCTAAAACAACACGAGATTTTCCAGATGCATCATCTCAGTAAACCGCTCATTTGATAGCCGTCTTTTTTATAATCGCTGTCACGCCGTTCTGTCAGGTGGATGGGGGCGGGCCCCGGTTGTTTTGATCCAAAGCAGCTGGCTTTGCTGGGACGCCGTGCCCAAATCTGTCAGGAGGAATCGCCCCGTGCAAACAAACACGCACATCCCGGCGCGGGCCGGCGCATCTGCCGGTCATTAGGACGCTCATTTCTGTCTTGAATCCCTCTCAGAATAAGCCCGAGATAAACAAAACAGGCCTCAGGCACCATTATTCTTTATCACAGAGGGTTGTTTGGAACGCACATCTGCAATGCCTTAACGTCGCCAAACAAGCACCGGGTCACTGTGAGGGGACGTGTCATATAAGCCGTATTTTCACTCAATCATCCGAAACGGCGCATCACAAACGTTATTTGACAACAAGCAGCACACACAAGGAACTGGTCTAAGTTAGTTCAATCCACACAAGTTGAATCCATGTTTTTGGGCCACCAGTTTACATTCACCGCACTCCTTCTGGGCTTCCCGTAATCAGAATAATTCCCATACAGCCCCGGGGCACCCCTTGTCCCTCAACACCAAGCCCCAAAGGAAGATGGACAGCAGCAATACTTTCACGCCTTGCAGGAGTTTGGACTTTTAAGATGTGTTATCTACCGGTGCAGCCCTTGGAACATTCAGCATATCGGCGTTGCCCTAGCAACCGGAAGGCCCATCTCACTGAATAACTATAGTTGTGTCCTCAAAAGCTCAACGACACTTCAACAAATCAATAAAACGTGTACGTTTGGTGTATATGGTACTCTTGCATAAAAATATGGTGCAGTCCCTTCATGCTTTGTAAACCAGAAAGAAATGGAACCAAATATCGATACAGCGAAATATCGGCATCTTTCAAGTCGCCACTGATTGATATCGGCCGGTTTCTGTGAAAAGAAAATCTATTGCAGCCTGCAGCAATGCCCACAAGCAGTGTAGTGTCCTGGGCCGTGTCCTCCGCCCACTTTCTTTTGCCAAAACAAAGGCTAGGGCATTTGAAGAACAAACGCTTGACGGAGTACGATGATTTTTCAAGGCTCGCGGTGTCATCATCAGCCAAACGCTGCCAAAACACTGGGCAAAACTCACCCTTACTGTATGTGCGTGGCAGTCGGAAGGCAGAGCAAATCATCGGACGAGATGACCAGCCTTTATCAGGGGTGAAAAACACCGGAATCCTGCGGTTCCGGGTCCCATGCCCATGCCCAGCTGTGACACACTGGGATATATCGTAGGTTGTTAAGAGCCATGTACCAAGAATTGCTCTTTTGCCGTATTACTGCTACAGACTGACAATGCACTTCACTCGCTTTATTAGTGAACAATCACACAGGAGCTGCTGTCGGCCACTCTCTGCACCGCTAATCTGCTGCTAGCACTCAGTTAACGATCAACTCTTGCCAGCTGACGTCACATACGTCACTTCCCAGGCCCCACTTCTGAAAGGGTCACTGACATGATTTAATTCCTTTTTTTTTAATTCAACCTGAAGCGTTGGTTGCACTTAATTCAATGAAATGTGAATGAATTTGCCATTAATTGTTGTTTACTTGTTTGTTTATATCCATCATACATTTATACATGATCCCCTTACAAAAAATCTAGGAAACTTCAATTTCACAATTTCACTAAAAACTTATTGAATGGATTTAAAGTTACTGAGTAGTTTTGTCTTCCATACTATGCAATTTTTTTCATCCAAAGAAACCAAATCTACAGTATTGCTCAGAAGCTGTAAACATCCAGCAGCAACACGACATTTTGGCATGACTACCATTTTGATGAAAAATATACCCAATGAGGTCAACAATCTACCTTGAGGGTGTTCTTCTGGAAATGACACTGTGCTGTGACAAATTTGAACGTTTGAACTGCCATGTAGCGAGAGAAAATGGCAATGATTTTCAACATAATAATCATAATCAATCCATATTATAATCAAAATAATGCTACAGTCCTCCCAACCACAGTACACATGATTTGGGCGTTGCTTTTTGGGCTAAATCTTGATTTTGCCCAGAAATGGACTGGTTTGGACACAATGGGTGTCTTTCTAGGGACCACATCTAGATGTTGTTTCAACGTATGGTAATGATGTCTTTTCAAGTCCTTTTTGCTGGATGGGTTTTTGCTTGTGCTGCCCACCAGAGCGCCATCTGCCTCTCCGGCATGTAATATGCACTCCCTCCATATCTGCCTCTCTTCTCTGCACTTCTACAGCGCGTGGGCTTGCTCTGCAGACATCATCGTGAGGCACTTTGCACGAGTGCTGCCTTCAATCAGCTCTCAAATTAATTCAACTACGCACTCACACGAGTGCTGATGATAAGTAATGATGTGAGCAGAGGCAGTAAATAATGCATTTACAGGCCAACGTGGTGTCGGCGACACCTTTCTGTCCCAGTGGCTTTACAGTTCAGAGCATCATTCCGGGCTTAATTGCAGCCAATCACCTCTGAAGGTCGCTTTGACCACGGATACATGTCGCTCCTTTTTTTCCTGGTGCTCATCATGAGTGATTAATACCAAAAAAATACAAACCCTGTTATTCTAAGGCGGAGAAATAGACACGGAAAGAAAGATGTGGGAAGAATGTGACCCCTAAAATCTCAAGTGTGTGTGTGCTGTGTTAAAGATGGCTGAAGGTCAGGGAGACATTGAGGCAATCACGCTAATGAAAACAAACGAGCGATTCATTTGGAGTAGGAAGGGAAAGAGAAAGAGACGGGTGTGTGTGTGTGTGTGAGACACTGCTCTACCTCAATATAATCAAACACAACATGGCTGCAGAGAAAGTACAGACATGCACGCAAATTCCTGCCTGTCTTGTGCATCGTGCTGTTCTTTTATTTACATCTCCCCCTAACCTGATGCACACACACACGCCACACGGTACACAAGCAAACATGGCAGCGGCAATATGTGAAGGTTATTCCTGCAGAGGGATGACAGTGTTTATTCAGGAGCAAGCAGGCCCACTCTGTGACATTCAACCCGGCGGAGAATGATTAATGCCACCGTATACATACCGGAGGCAGCAGGAAGAAGAAAAATGTGGCGTTCGATGCGCTGCTACGGGAAAAAAAAAAAAAAGACAGAAAAGGAAAAGCGAAACCAAAAGAGGTGAGGGCCCGAGCAAGTGTAAGTGAATAAATGTTACATTACAAGACTAACTGTGGAGGAAATTGACTGTTTAATTAACGCCTGCACCGTTAATTCAATGATTAAGTGATTGGTAAGGCAGATGTGGAGCTCTCAAGGTGCACTGATAATTATAAGAGCTTCCCTGTTCTTGCAATAAGTCAAAAATCAAATATATAACCTTTATATGAGTAAAATTCTTTTCATAGCAAGTTTAGCAACTATAAAATTATCATTATGATTAAATAAAACAGCTCCATTTAATTCTTTTAAGACAGTAGTGTTCAAAATAATAGCAGTGCAATGCGACTAACCACATTAAGTAGGTGCAGTAGATTCTCAGCGAACAAACAAGACCCAGCATTCATGATATGCACGCTCTTAAGGCTGTGCAATTGGCCAATTAGTTGAAAGGGGTGTGTTCAAAAAAACAGCAGTGTCTGCCATTGTCTTTAAAAACGGTTTTATACAAACCTTTTGGTTTCTAGGATTTGGCAATGCTAATATTTAGTTTCTGATAACTGCTTCACATCTGTGTGGCATGGACTCAACCAACTTGGGGCTTCTTTCAGATGTTATTCCACTCCAACATTCTTTAACAACATTCCACAATTCATTAACATGTTTTGGTTTTGTTTCAGAAACAGCATTTTGGATGTCACCCCACAAGTTCTCCATTGGATTAAAGTCCGGGGATTGGGTTGCCCCCTCCATAACATAAGAACATAACAAGACGTTGGTGGTTCACTAGTGTGTTTGGGGTGATTGACCTTGTGGAGGATTCTTGGAAATAGATTAGCTTTACATAGACGTCTTGTAACTGTCACAGTACTTACAGGTAACTCCAGACTGTTTTTGATCATTATGGAGCTGATCATTGGCTGAACCTTTGCCATTCTGGTTATTCCTCCATGCATTTTGATAGTTGTCTTCTGCCACGTGTCTCTGGTTTTGCTCTCCATTTTAAGGCATTGGAGATCCTTTTAACTGAACAGCCAAACATTTTTTGCACCTCTTCATACATTTTCACCTCTTTAATCAGCTTTTTAATCAAAGTACGCTGTTTTTCTGAACAATGACTTGAATGACCCATTTTCCTCAGGCTTTTGAAGAGAAGTGCATGTTGAACAAGTGCTGATTTCATCCTTAAATAGGGACCACCTGATTCACACCTGCTTTTTCACAAAATGAATCACTGATCACTGATTGAAGGCCACACTGCTATTTTTTCAACTAATTGGCCAATTGCACAGCCTTAAGAGCGTGCATATCATGAATGCTGGGTCTTGTTTGTTTTCTGAGAATCTACTGCACCTACTGGTAACTTGTTTGCTATGTAGCAATAAAAATATACTAAAAACAGTACTTCATCTGGTTAGTCACATTGCACTGCTATTATTTAGAACACTACTGTATATAAAAATATTAATTTATCAAATATATGTAAAAAACATATTTAAAACAAAATAAAACGGTTTATAAAACGATCCAATGTGTAGTATAAATTAAAAAAAATAAAATATGAATGCAGCTCCAATATGTATTTTTAAAATAATAAAATAATAATAAACTGAAACTGTAATATAACAAAATAAAGCTTTTATATATATATAAAATTGTAAACAAATTGTGTTTTAATTGTGTTCATCAAGGAGCATCATGTGAAGTGTCAAAAAACTGGCATGCAAAAAAAATAATGATAAAAAAAAGAATTATATAATATATAAAAACCAAGGTGCTATAAATGCAAAATGACAATAATAAAGCACGTAAAAAAAATCTGACATGCATCAAAATAGAATGGCTTCTTGCTACGCACGCCTCTCCACCATGAACATGAAGAGAACGGACAATACGCCGAACTAGCACGCAAACTTTTCCTCTTTGCGTCTGTGCTCTCCTTGGCATGGGTAACATCTCCACCGGGTGGCCTCATCACAAATAAACATCAATATCAGAAAAAGAGGCTAATTCAGCCCCACCATTTACAAACAAACACCTCAAAAAGAAGACACGCTGAGGGATTCCTCGAAATGAGTCCCTTTGGATTCTAAATAGAAGACTTGGGGCGGCGGGGAAACCGGGCCAAGTCAAACAAACAACATAAACCGAGTCAGCGCCTCTGCCTGACAGCATCCTGGCGCATGAGAGGAAGCCCTTCAGTTTCTTTTCCACGTGGAG
Source organism: Oostethus manadensis (assembly GCA_024372805.1). NCBI lineage: Eukaryota > Metazoa > Chordata > Actinopteri > Syngnathiformes > Syngnathidae > Oostethus > Oostethus manadensis. Next base: position 682,591 of record QODF01000306.1, on the reverse strand, counting down.
GGGATTTGGCGGCTATCAAGCGGCGGCGGGCCGGTATCAAACGCGTGTCTGGCTTGTAAACAGGCAGCTGGCGCCTCTCCAAGCTTCCCACGGCGGGTGCCAACTAGTTGTCACCCTGATCCCCCCGCCACCGGCCCCGTCTCTACGCTGCAGCAGGGGCTAATGGAGCCTTTGCGCATCCTCCTTCTATCTCCGGCGCATTTAAGAGGTGCCGTGTTGTGTTTGCGCTTCCTCGCGTCTCCTTGTTGACATGCATGCAGCGGGAAGCGGCTGCACTAGTCAAAAAGCATTATTCAGCAGGTCAACGAGCACTTCCCCTGCTCGGGAGCGCCTATCTGTGTGTGTGTGGATGCACGGCGAGCGCTCGGGGCTAAAGGCACTCACACTGAAATGATGTTCTCAGACTCGCTCCGTGTCGCCCTCTTTATCCTGACAGGCCACAAATAAATAAGCAGCTCACTCTCTCACGCTCTCCCTGCAGACGTGAGCGCCACGCCTGACGAGAAGAAAACACAATTGAGCTTTATTGTGGAGGCGGCGGGGGACACACCGGCGAGATAAGCGCGGCGCGCTTCTTCCATTTGTGCCACCGTGGGAAACGCTGACAGGGCGTGTGAGGACACAACAAGCGCTTTTTCAAGAGGGGGGAACTGCAGTCAAAAGCACATGCTTGGTTGGGTTATGAATACACCGGATTGTGCACTTCGACTACGGCAGCAAATAGATGCCTTGGGACAAACAGTCAGGCACACTACGCTGCTTAGTTATCACTTTCCATTTCATAGGAGCAGATCCTTTCACATGTCCAAGGATGTCACCTTGATGATGGTCAAGCATGCGGCTACGTTGGTCGCTATTTTTCCCTTTGGTCATTTTTCACTTTCACTTTCCTTTGACACACAACCATCAGAAGAGATGGCCTCAGATATAATCTAGACTTCCCTCTCCCCGGCCACTTTATTCAGCACCCCGCAGCAGATCCCAAGGCATTCCCAGGCCAGTTGAGAGACACAGTCTCTCCAATGTGTCCTGGGTCTTCCCCAAGGCTTCCTACCGGACTTCCCAGGGAGGTGTCTGGGAGGCATCCTGACCAGATGCCGGAGCCATGTCATCTGGCTCCTCTCAGTGAGGAGGAGCAGCGCTTCTACCCCAAGTCTCTCCCAAATGACAGTAAGAGAGACCCCAGCCACCCTGCGGAGGCAACTCTTGTCTTTTCGGTTTCATTCATTGTATGTTAACGGGGTAGTAGGAATGTAAAAATGCATGGAAATAGCGGCAGGCAGACGCGGCAGTATCTGCGGGGGACTCCTCGTCAGAAAATGCACGCAGCTGCACAATGTTTACAGCCACGCCGAGAAGCTAACTGCTGATGATGTATCCGTTAGCTCCACAATAGATACGTGTTTGTTCCACCACAGGACATACGCGGTGTTACACGTATCGGTATCTGTTGATCTCGGAATCGGAAAATTGAAAGTTGGACAATATGGGTATTTTCGCTTTTGCCAGGACATCCTGTCAAAGTACATGTTCGAATTCATGTTTACCCTCGGTGAACCGCAGTTCTTCAGTGCCTACAGTACTTATGCAGCCCCGAACCAAATACCGTCGTCCATGGCAATACTGCGTTTGGATTATCGCTCCCTCATTTTGTCACAGTTTTTCAGAAATCAATGAATTAATGCACGATGGCTATTTTGTGGTAGACTATAGTCAATTATTTTTTTAAACATACCAAAATACGAGTAATATGTAGTAATCTGGTCACCAGGTGGCAGTAATGACACAAAACATTGAGACATTACCTTACATGACATTACCTTAAAACTGCATGCCAAAAACACTCTCCTCCGGTTCTGTGTGAAAGTGGTAAATTATTGCCCTCTTAAGTTTAGAAAATATATTTCGAGGCTAATTGGTTATCTCGCTAGCTATCGGCCGTCTTGATTGTAGCGTGACTACGACTATAGGGGTGTTATTTCATGTTGACAGGGCTCTAATAATCTTAAAAACCATAGTTTTTCCATGCACTAACTACGGAAATACACCATTTATTACTATTATATTATATTATATTATTATTTATTGCTGGTCTGGAACCAATGAAGCGCTATGAACGAAGGACGACCTTATCTTGCTTCTCACGTGTGTTGTTTCGACAGTGTTGACTCCTTTTCAGTGTATGGTACACCTACACTGCTTCAGAAAGATGCACACTGACTAGACGATATCAGGATTTTTAATATCCATCGCACATAAATACTGCAAAATGCAAACACATTAGAGCTGTAAGAGGAGGTGGGGAAGTGCAAAACTGGCACCCTTTAAGAGGAAAATGTCAAAACTTCATCCAAATGGAACAAATCAATACCAATTGTGGTCCATGTGAACATCTCAAAAGCGCCTTCACACTCACAGCGGACTGTGAAACGACACAAATGGGCAACTAGGACCACAAGGGACGTGCAGGTTGATTAGGGTTGTATTTAAATGTCCCGAGCAATGAAAGAGGCTTATTTAAATGGCGGCTGATGACAAAGAGGAATAAAAAAAAAGCCTCTCCCCAGCGTGAGACTTGCAGAAAGACATCTTTGAAGGTCCTCCTTCTAAACGAAAAAATAACCCGGCATGTCTCGGCTGCCGCATCGAGGGGATTTCTGTTATTAATTGAAGTTAATTTTCTGGGATATCAGTTTGCTGGGCACGTGGGGGAAGATTGATAGCCCCCACGCTGCTCTCCAATGTTGGGAGGGAGGAAGAGCGATGTGGTTTCTTCACTGGATTTCGCTTTTATCATGCCCGAATCAAATGACAAACATCGCAGGCCAACCTTGGCTGGGGGAGATTTCCATAAGATTAATTATGGCAGCAGAGACAGAGTGGGCAGGGCCAATAGGAAATCATAAATACAGGAGGCGGGGGCTGTGGGGGGGTGACAGGGAAGGGGCTGGATGAAACATGAAGTCAATTGGACAATGGCTAATTAGTGCAAGCAGCAGCATTCTCAAAGGCACGGGGAGGACGGCAGCAGCCAGGCGAGGGGCTCTCGGTTGGCCCCCGTGAAGTGGAGGGGCCGTACAGTGGGGCCAGCGTTTAATTAGCACCACTTTGATACCCACAGGAGTGCCAGGGGGCCCTGAGGGCAACCTAAACAGTGACTGACAAGCACACACCTCCGGACAGCTCCCTCCTCTCCAATTATAGATGCACCAAGCTGGGAGGATGCTGTGTTTTAAGAAAATATATTAATAATAGGAAGAAAACTTTATGTGCACACACTGTGGCCAAACAAGAGGGGAGGCAGCAGCTGAGGCTTCTTTCTATTTGTGCGCCGCAAATTGGCATTTGGATTAAATGGAGCTTGAGATGCCCCGAAGGCGGGAAGAGAGGACAATCTCTCACCTGGCCTGATGCGCTACAGCAGTTTCAAATGGAGGATGAACTTTTAAAGGGATTGAGGCGTGTGAGACAGAAGGACGCTTGTTTTTTTTTTCCATAGAGGATACATTAGCAAAAGTGGAAAAAAGACGGTATGTTGGTTGCATTCAAGCATGCTGTAAATGCAAACAAACAACAAACACAGAAAATGACATCAAACGGGCACCCCTGACAATTTCCATCATTTCCATTAATAAATCAATGCATATTTGGATCTATTATTTCTTTCTGATAGATCACATAACTGATGGACACTACGGTAGTCCAGAAATTAAATTAGCGAGATGTGCAATGTGCATGCAGACATTTGGGCACCCACCAGTCAGGTGGCGCGTACTGGGGGTGCTTGGCCGCTGCTGGCTTTCGGTGGGCTGGGCACACTACGTGTCGAATACCAGACAGTCTCTACTGGTCAACAAATTGACATAATACTAATTGTATTTACTATTACTCATGATTAATTTTTAAATTTTTCATTTTGCATTACTTTCTTTTTATGTATTTATTTAGTTTATTTATTATTATTATTATTATTCATTTTGTATTAAAGCTTCTCTCTTTCACTCACCAATATAGCACAAATACACGAGTGCCATATATTATATATTATGTATATACCACTATTTTTATATATGTACTGTATGGGTATGTGTGTACATATATGGTGGCTGTATGGGTAGCATGTTCGCCTCACAGTCAGGAGGTTCTGGTTCGAATCTCCGTTGGGCATGTTCTCCCCATGCGTGCGTGGGTTTTCTCCGGGTACTCCAGTTCCCTCCCACATACCAAAAACATGCATGTTAGGTTAATTGGCGACTCTAAATTGTCCCTCGGTATGAATGTGAGCGTGGATGTTTGTTTGTCTATATGTGCCCTGCGATTGACTGGCGACCAGTCCAGGGTGTACTCGCCCAAAGTCAGCTGGGATAGGCTCCAGCATAACCGCGACCCTAATGAGGATAAGCGGCATAGAAAATGAATGAATGAATGAAATATATATATATAACACAATATTTATATATATTTCATCTTTTACTCCTCACATCTTGAGTCCCTGGTCAGTATATAACCCACGTCTCATTCCATGACAATTCCCTCAATACTTCACTGTCCCTGTCGTTTTTGTTAACTGTCTTATGAGTCTTTTGTGTACTGTGACTTTCTCATGTGTAGATGTGCACTCTGTGTATCTATCACTGTTGGAAATACACATTTGATGGTTGCAATAAAAAAATAAAAATAGAAAAAAGTCTCCTCCCTTTATGTGTGGAAGTGGTACGTTACTGGCTTCTTACTTTGTCCTTCTTCCCCACTCTGTTTGAAAAAGTTTAGAACAAATAAATTGCAGCCTAACTAGTTAGTTAGGTGTATGCTATGAGGCGGCCATCTCTGCAATAATCTCATAGCCTGCACATTAGTGTTGCACAGTGTGATGTAAACAAACAATAATGACTATAAGAGTCTTATTTCATTACTACAGGGCTCTAATAATGGTAGAAACCATATTTAGAAGGTCATAAATAGTTTTTAATGCTCTAACAATAAAAATATTCAGTTATGTAGCACTGATTTCTTACAAAAATATGATAATAATTTTAAATGTAAAACATTGTCTTTTATTGAAATTAGGGCTGTCAAAGTTGACACGGTAATGACGCGTTAACGGAAATGTCCTTTAATGGCACCATTTTTTTGGCACGTGCGATTTTAATGTTTGACCTTCTGCCTAATTGTAACTTTAGGAACCGCAGCGGCAGCTGATTTATGGGAAGCTACAAGCGGGAGCAAATACTGAGCAGAAACGGGCAAAGAAAAGGGTAATTTGAATAGCAAGATTAGCTTCAAAGCCCTGGCAATTGGCACTCTCAACAAGACCAGTTATTTGTGTTGCTGTGACTGGAGTTGTCACGAAGTATGTCACCTCTGGGAGAAGTGAGAAGTTACGGCGCACTGCAGGTATTATTTTGTCATTTATACAGTGGTACTTTGGCACTAAGTGTCCCAACTAACGAGTGCTTTTAGTTTTGCTTTGAAATGCTAGCTAAAATTTAGGCTAGAAGCTGCTAGTTAACGGCAGAGCTGGTGAGAGCTATTTTACAGACTTTATTGAACTACAAGGGAAATTGCTTGGTTACATTAGCTCAACTAATGTAACCAAGCAACTAATGCAGCTCAAAAATATGGCGACTACAAATAAAGTACCTGCGATTAAATGTGATTAATTATGAGTTAACTATGGACAGAGTACAATTAATCGCAGTCAAATATTTTAATCAATTGACAGCCCTAATTGAAATGAATGTGAATGCATTTTATTATGATATAAAGCCATATAATATAATTCTATACTTTCAACGTCAACATTTGCATTTGAAAACAAGGGACATTTTTCTAAAATGGTTGGTAAATTTGGGTAATTATTTTAATTTTTTTTTTTTCTTCTGTATTTTTATTTTTTTATTTTTATTTTTTTTATTTTTAATTTGGTTTATTTTAATTAATTTCTTTTTTTTTTTGTTTTATTTCTTTTTTTTTTTTTTTTATTTATTTCTAAAATTGGTTTTTTTTTGTTTTTAATTTTTATTTTAATTTTATTTTTTTTTTTTTTTTTTCTTTTTGTTTTTTTTTTTTTGGGGTAGTAAAAAAAAACAACGAAGATGTGTACACCTATACAAACACGCACGTGCACAGACATACCAGAAACAGATTGTGCAATATTGATGCACTTTTCTCGCTACTTTTATTTTTAATGCGCGGGGATGCGCCTTCACCGACACGTTTTGCAGGCGCTTGAGTTGCGTGAACAAACAAGCTCCCCATGAATAATGCAGCCGAGGGCCCAAACACGTATTTAGTAAACAAACTGCTTACTGTAAAGCTGACACTGTGATTGTGTAAATAATAGATTCACCCGAAGCTGTTCTCCTGGCAGAGTTCTTTCATTTGTATTATTTAGCACGTTGTCTTTAGCGCCGATGGAAAACCCCAACTGCTCTTTTTCTACTGCTTGGTTTTTCCTAATCAAACCAAATCACTGGGATAGATGTCAAAAATGGCACCAAATCACACGGCTTTGTTTGTGTTGCCGTTTTCGGTGCGGACATCATCACGTCGCTAAAGAACATACTGATCACCACGTGCACAACTACAGTACAGTAGATCCAGGTGTTGCATTTCTACCATGTTACTGTGGTAGGGAGGTGCACCCTCACACATGACCGCCGACGCCCCTTTCCTTCGCCAAACATGTCCCCACACCCGCAATGGAAAGCCAGATGGGGGCCGTCTCAACAGCAGCACTCCTTCCCCAGAAAAACCAACAGGGTTCTGAAACACCTAAACAGGGCGTGAAAGATGCATGGCAACATTCACAGAAACCAATCCTAAACCTACAGATTGGGGTTTACATTTGGTGGGAAAGGGGATGATTCCAGATGCAACCTTTCAACTCGGTACGTTCAAGCATTTTAGATTTGCGCTTACCAATAAGAGTTCTTGCTCTAATGCGGGTCAAAAATCCCCCAAAAAGCTGAAGACTGGGCTTAAAAATTGACTCTTGATGAGGGTAAAAAAATATATTTCTGAATGCAAAAGATTTTTCTGACTTGTTGTTTGATGTGAGTAAAAAAAGCAAAAAAAAACAAAAACAAAAAACAAATTGCAAATTTGAAGATTGGGGTTAAAATTCCACTCTCAGTAAAGGGTAAGGCATATTTCTCATCGCAATCTTGGACCTCAGCGAATGTAAACATCTTAGATTTGAGCTTATATTAAAAACAATAGGGTTCTTGGTGTTATAATGGGTCAAAAATCACGGAAAACTCTATAACCTGAAGAATGGGCTTTAAATTGGACTCTCGATGAATGCAACGTTTTTAATCAGGCACCCAAAACATCTCAGACGTCAAAAACAACAGTGTTCTTGGTCTAACACAACGTCAAAATAATCAAACTTGTAGATTGGGGTTAAAATTTAACTCTCATATTGACGCTCAGACGGGCCCCGGTTGGCCTAGCGGTGAGCATGTTGGCCACACAGTCAGGAGAACTGGAAGCTCTGGGTTCAAATCTCTGTTGACCACGTCTGTGTGGAGTTGGCATGTGCCAATCAAAAGGACGGTGAAAATAAGCTGACATAAGAAGCCAGGGAGCCCAACAAGTGAATTCACCGAGCTCCCGATCTCATTTCGCATCGCTGTGAAACGGCTGTGGGTGAAATGGCTCACTGCTTGGTTCATGTCGGTATGAATTAACATTTGGAAACATGGCCAATTATATGTAGGAATTTGTTGATCACGTGACCAGTCAAGCCATGCAAAAAAGTGTGACTTCCAGTCAGGAAAGTCCCGCGCTTTGGAAACCGGGTGCCGGTCTGCATTGGGTCCGCCTGCTCTTGTGAACGTTTACGCAACGTAATCTCCATCACCTTGCAGCAGATTAATTTAAACCGTTTGTGCTGATTCTCTCCCAAACCTTGCTGGAAATAATCTGGCTTCCCGTAGACTAAACATAAAATGGGGGAAAAAAGGCTGTGCCGTGTGTTTTATAGTAATCTGGCAAAGAAAAGAAGTGGAATCAGCGACTTTTCCAGATAAAAGTAACACAGCTCGCCGGATCAAATAAAAAGCATATATCCTCCCCTCCCTCTCTCTGGTCTTTGCATATGTTCAGCAAGTTGATTAACGGGCCGGGCCAAGCAAAAGATAATTATTTTATTGAGCACACCCGCCTCCTGGGATTTGGCTTTGGCTGCAAAATAGTTTGATAGACGCCTCCGAGCCCCCCCCCCCCCCCCCCCCCTCGGTGGCCGTCCCACGCGGCGACGGCAAGATGAGCCGCAGGTATGGGTGGTCTCATCTTCCATCTATCAATAAGCAGCTTAATAGACATACTGGAAATGGGAGGGAATACAATGCTGTTGAAATTTGATTTTTTTTTTTATTCTTCTTTTTTAAGCCCCCACAGGTCAATCCCCCCCTCTTTTGGCACCTCCCATTACCATCCCCCCTTCTCCTCTTTGCCCGACCTTCTACCGCTTTTCTTCTCTGCCTTAGTAACTATATTTGTGCAATGTCGTATTATATTTATTTCTCTAACTAGTATTCAAATTGTCTTCATCATGTTAACGTGTTGGATTATAAAACAAACAACATATAATAACAAATGTGTCAACCTAAATCAATGACTAAAAAATACCTTAACAAAAATAATATGAATTTTAAAAATGCAATGCGTTTTTTATTGTGTCAGCGACATGACCGGTACAAAATCTTAATAATATCACCCTGATGGATGATGTGATCTGTTACTTTGAATATGATTTGTCTTATTTCCGTCATATGCTGATTGTGATGGCGAATCCGAACGCTATTCAGGGCTCAATCCCGGATTGCGCGCATCGGGAATATGCTGGGATCGGCTGCACGCACCTCGCACGCCTGCAGCCGTGCATCTTTGCGACCTTGCGCTCCAGTCAACATGCCACAAAGCGAGGGGTCAAGAAATAGAACACCTTCATTGCGATGCGGCATCAACAAATTGGCTGCGTCCCGTCGGCCTCTCCAAATGCCGAGGTTAGGCTTTAATTGTGGCACGGAAGCGGGGACAGCAGCGGCACGGCACGACAAAACAGCGGCGGCCGTGTCAGCCGACGTGTTGTGAATAGTTCACATAATACCAGTGTATACACAGCGGACACGCGGGCGGCCACCTTTGCTCCTCCCGCCGAATAAGAAGCTGACATAAATTCTGCACATATAAAATTAGTAAATGCCACTGTAGCCGTAGTTAAATATCACACAAAACCCTGGGGAGGAGAGAGGCGGGGGTGGAGGGGATGCTGGCAAGTTACCTTGGCCTATTTTGTCTTCTTCCTTTTAAAGGACGAGAAGAGAAAAAAGAGCTGGGGGGGGTTGCTTCAAGCAGCCCTAGCTGTCATCGTAAGCCTCTCCGTATTGAAACCCTCAAACAAGGCGTCACGAGGGGTTAAGTGCGGCTCTCATCTCCCCACCTAATAAAGTTCTTTTCACGCCGGGAGGGGGCAGAGGTCGCCCAAATGAGCACAATTGTTGCGACGGAGGACTGGCAGCATCGTCGCAGTGCAACCTCGACCACCCCCATTCTGGTCTGATGACTTGATTTCCTATTTGCTACTGGGTTAAGTTCACGGCGAGCCGACTGCAAAATGAAGAGGGGCCGTGGTTTCAAAAAAAAAAAAAAATGGCCGGACATGTGCCGTCCCATCCATGCTCACTTGACACGACTAACCGCACTTTCAACGTTTCCTTTTAACGTCCCACTTGAACAGAGCCAAACAATCCTTATGTCTTTGGAACGTACTGTCATGTCCGTTGTTTGAATCCACATTCATTTTCGGTCAACTTGCACACAGCATTGAATTGGTATCGCTGATACCAGCCTGAATCTTACCCAGTATCAGTGGGATCGCACATCGACGGAGCACACGCTGCAGCAGTCTGTACTTCCGTAAACACACGGAAATGCGGGTGAGCACGTCACTTACCAGACCTTTTGCGTTCATATAACAAGTCGAATTTGTTTGGTAATGGGAACCACCGCATACAAAAATCGGATTTTAAACAAAAAATCATACCCTGCAGCGGGAACGGGGCCAAAGTCTTATGCAGCGACCTCGAACTCATCTTAGCGATCTAAGTATAGACTTACCACAGCTTCTGCTTGGACTGGTCGGGTCGCCAACCGTCAGCTATCACCAAAGAGGTTCGAAAGGCTGGATTACTGCGTGCTGAAAAAGATACCTCAAGTTAACTTCCCCCGAGACAAAAGTGACTCCAACAAAGACAAAAGCGAGAGAGTGAGAAAGATTGACAAAGTGTGCGATGAAGGAATTATTAGGCCGTTCAACAGTGGTGCTGAAGAAGAGAACTTTAGTGGTTTTTGCTCCTAGGAGGTGGAAGAGGACAGCAATGAATGACTTTTCTGATAGGCCACTGTTTAACTAGCCATATTACCTACACTGTTTAACTAGCCATATTACCTACACTGTTTAACTAGCCATATTACCTACACTGTTTAACTAGCCATATTACCTACACTGTTTAACTAGCCATATTACCTACACTGTTTAACTAGCCATATTACCTGCACTGTTTAACTAGCCATATTACCTGCACTGTTTAACTAGCCATATTACAATCACTGTTTAACTAGCCATATTACAATCACTGTTTAACTAGCCATATTACCTACACTGTTTAACTAGCCATATTACCTACACTGTTTAACTAGCCATATTACCTACACTGTTTAACTAGCCATATTACCTGCACTGTTTAACTAGCCATATTACCTGCACTGTTTAACTAGCCATATTACAATCACTGTTTAACTAGCCATATTACAATCACTGTTTAACTAGCCATATTACCTACACTGTTTAACTAGCCATATTACCTACACTGTTTAACTAGCCATATTACCTACACTGTTTAACTAGCCATATTACCTGCACTGTTTAACTAGCCATATTACCTGCACTGTTTAACTAGCCATATTACAATCACTGTTTAACTAGCCATATTACAATCACTGTTTAACTAGCCATATTACCTACACTGTTTAACTAGCCATATTACCTACACTGTTTAACTAGCCATATTACCTACACTGTTTAACTAGCCATATTACCTGCACTGTTTAACTAGCCATATTACCTGCACTGTTTAACTAGCCATATTACAATCACTGTTTAACTAGCCATATTACATTCACTGTTTAACTAGCCATATTACCTACACTGTTTAACTAGCCATATTACCTACACTGTTTAACTAGCCATATTACAATCACTGTTTAACTAGCCATCTTACTTGCTTTGTTTAACTAGTCAGTTCAGCACTGCTGGGTAAAAAAGCGTTTATTAAAAAAAAAAAAAAATCTGTGCAACATCTTCCTAAATAACCCATGTTACGACATGTAAACCTACGGCTTATAGACACGTGTGGTCCATATATGAACAAAACTTTAGATGGTGCCGCTTGGCTGCATTTCCCAGCATACTGTCATGTTTCGCTCGGCTCGGCATGGTGTAGCGACCCCGGGGATGAAGCGAGCAGGACGTCAGGCAGGTAAGTGTGGAAAAGAGTCTTTTAATAATAGAAAATGCTGCAAAGCAGCGAAAAAACACAATGAGGTACAAACGAGCGCAAATGACAATAACTCGACCCAGACTGGCGAACACACCTGAACATAAATAGCAAACAAACAAATGAGGAACAGGTGCGTGTAATCAGAGAAAAACTCAATGCAAGGAAACAGGAAAACAACACAGGAAATCCAACTCGAAACCAAAACTGTCACGGGAACAACACTGATCGTGACACATATTTGGCAGTCCGGTTGTTGTTTAAAGTCCGATTTTCAGTGTCGACTTTTGTTTTTCAAGAGTTGGTAGCGGTACATTTGTTTAAACGGGAGCCCCCTTTTTCTCCTGCTGCTTCATTGTGATGCGTACCCTTCGCTGTTGACCCCACTCCACAAATATGGTGGACTAAATGCACTGAATGTGAGTGTATATTTTACCACAAAACACATCACATTGTAATCATTCATTCATTCATTTTCTTTTTTTTAATTTATTTATTCATTTTCTATACCGCTTGTCCTCATTAGGGTCGCGGGATGCTGGAGCCTATCCTAGATGACTTTGGCCGGGAGGCGGGGTACACCCTGGACTGGTCGCCAGTCAATCGCAGCATTGTAATGATAATAATGGAAAATAATCTTAATAGAAGTAGAATTTGTATTGTTACTGTACAGATTTTTGGGAAAAAAACAAATAATAATAATAAACAATATAAAAGTAGTCCTAATTTTGTAGCATGGCGTATGGCAACAATTACGTTCACATTGCAGGGTATGATGAACCAATTCCTTTTTATGTAGTCGTTTACGTTACAAAAAAATGCTACTTTATGTGTGTAACATGAACGCAATGCATGCAGGGAAGTGAGGAGCATGTGCACAACATGTGGGTCACATGGGTCCCAAATTTGTGATCTCTTTGGGGCATTTGTGGCAATTTCAAGAATTTTGTGCAACCAAAGTCAACATTTTGACCAAATTATTTTGCATAGGACAGTGGTGTCCACATTGCAACCCGGGGACCATTTGCGGCCCACAAGCTTGTTTGGAATTGGGCCACGACATATTGTAGAATAACCATTAAGCCCCTCAAATGCAGCAAAAATTGAATAACTGAGCTAAAAGGCAAAAGCTATGGCTTTGAAAATATATATATTTTTAAATCCTAATTTACCAAAAATGGTTCATTGTCCGGCTCTACTGTATGCGACTGTACATTTGTACATGGCAATGGTTGTAGTTTATTAGCATCATGCTGAGGTACCTGTCACGGTATCGTCGCGGCATGGTGTAACGACCCCGAGGATGCAGAGAGCTGGACGTCAGGCAGGTAAGGTTTGCTGGAATCTTTTAATAACAAAACAACGATACGGGAAGAGGGAAAAAACAACAAACCACAATGAGCCGACGCCCGACTGGCGCACGCACCTGAACATAAACAGCAGGGAAAGCAGGTGCACGTAATTAACCGAGTGAAGAAATTAGGAACCGGCCCAGAAACACATGAAAAGCAAAACATACAGATCGTGCCAGTACCTGTCAATAAAGAAGTAGCAAGGAGCAGATCTTATCAAATCCGACGAACTTCCACTTGCAACCTGTTGCTTCCACACAGGCCGGGGTGCCAGAGGAGTGTGGGAAACCCCCCATTTACGGCCCCCTCCTCATGAATTTACATGCAACATATTGCTGCAGGGTGCTCACCGTTCGCCAACAGGGTGTTTACTGCCGCTAAGTGATGAGCAGGAGGCCATGAAAGCCTTAATGCGGCAGCGCATCGCAAAACCCTTGCAGAAAACCCACAGGTGACCCTATCAATTAGTGTGTATTATTATCATACACCACTGTATGCATACACAGCACACAGAGTAATTTGTCAGTGTACCTGATACAAGGCAGGCAAATGTGGTCGTGATTTGCAGAGTAAATGTTATTCCAATGGATGCATCAACACCACACGCCTGTCTGTCTCTTGTTGCAAAGGACGCTGGATAGACGGGCAGCGGGAGTCGATGCTGAACGACTCCAAAGCGTTTAGTGTCCCATATGGAAGCGTTTATGTCATGTTTTCCCGCTTGATATAAAGCATGTGTAACAAATGGTAATGCTTGGTGGCACAAATAAGGTGTCTGAACTGGACGCTCCGAGCTTAAGCATTGTCTGCTTGACATGTGTTCATTTCGGGCTTTGATTCACTACAGCTGACCATGAACACTATTGTTTTTTATTCATATCCAATCAACATGCATGAGGTAGCTGCACTACTGTGCACGCCGCTGACAACGATTAGCATCGAAATATTATTTTGCATCGAAAGATTAAAGCCACCCTAAGTTAGGCTGACACCAGAAAACGGCTGCATGAAGTGTTTTTCTGTGTCTTGCAGCATCTTGCTGGGTCAGGGTAGATTTGCCGGCTGTATGCCCTCCCCCCATACATCACCTCTGCGTTCTGTCATGGGTTTTCTAAATGTCTGCATTTGCGACTTTCTATGGCTCCGTTTTGGTATTGAGGCGAGATTCACTTGTAAGTTCAAGAAACGGCTCATGTCAAAGCAGGAAGGTGGTGATGGTTGATCTCACAGCCACACCGTGTCTTTGGGAACAGTCATGGAGCGCTAATTTAAAGCCCCCGACACGCGTCTCATTTTCGTACGGCGGCGTGCAACAAGTCAGCACGGGAAGGATGGTGTTTTACTGTCGCCCCTTTTAGGGGTTAATCAGTATGTTCGCACCCGGCATGCAGTACAGAAAGGCCAAACCGGCTTAAACGTAGATGGCTATGATCTTTTTCAGTAGTACGCCAAATGTCCCCGAGGAGAGTCACAATATTTGAAATGTGATCGAATGTGATCGAAATGTGGGGGCTGTCATGCCCCCGGCAGGGTCACCCATGACAAACAGGTCCTGGGGGAGGGACCAGACAGAGGGCGGCTCAAAAGACCCCGATGATGAATAACACAATTGCACTTCGCTTTCCCTCGCCCAGACGCGGGTGCCCGGGGTCCCCCTCTGGAGCCAGGCCTGGAGATGGGGCACGATGGCGGGCGTCTGGTGGCCGGGGCTGCACCCATGGGGCGCTAGCTAATGTTATGCCGCTGACTAGCATTATAGCGATCGTACGTACATTATAGCCATCTCGTTCATATTTAGTATGGATTGTGCAAAACTATGACAGGAACGACATCAAATTAAAAGCACTAAATGAATACCATCCACCTGGAGCTCGTTTTCCTGGGAGGTTTACGAGAACCACAAATATGCACGTTAGCACTCAATAAGCTCCTCCCTTCATGCATTCCCACGTACTATCAGCATTTGGGAGCAAATATGTGAAATAAGTGTGAGAACGAAGAATGTGCATTCAAGGATCGTCAAACAGTGGGACGAATCGCCGCTCACATTAAACATTAAAAACCGGGGGCTTTTCTAACTATGTAACATCTAACTAACTAACTTTTTTTTGCATAAAATAAAAACCCATATTTTCAATATTGATATCCCTTTACATAAAATGAGATGTAGTTATCGTAGTTGGATAGCAAATTGTTCACCACGGAGATATTTACATTTCTACATATTAAAGAGAATTAAGTTTCCAACTACAGGGGATCACACTCCTCAGCCTCCCTGGGAAAGTCTAGTCCAGGGTGCTGCAGAGAAGCCTCGGCTACAGGAGCTGCAATGTGGTTTTTGTCCGGGTCGCGGAACACTGGACCAGCTCTACACCCTTGCAAGGGTACTGGAGTGGAGGTGGGAGTTTGCCCAACCGGTCTACATGTGCGGGGCGCTCCGGGAGTACGGGATCGGTGGTCCGCTACTACGTGCTATTCGGTTCTTGTACAATCCAAGCAGGAGCCTGGTTGGCATTGCCAGCAGTAAGTCGAGCTTGTTTCCGGTGAACGTTGGCCTCCGCCAAGGCTGCCCTTTGTCACCGATTCTGTTCATAATCTTCATGGACAGAATTTCTAGGTAAGGATCTCTTAGGATCTCGTCTCTGCTATTTGCAGACGATGTGGTCCTTATGGCCTCATCAGGCTGTGACCTTCAGCGTTTACTGGAGCGGTTTGCAGCTGAGTGTGAAGCTTCTGGGATGAGGCCTGGGAACGCCTTGATGTCCTCCAGGTGGAGCAGGAAGAAGTCTGGACTACCTTCCTGAGATTGCTGCCCCAGCGACTCGGACCCGGATAAGCGGAAGAAAATGGAATGGAATAAATGCGATTAATTTTGAGTGAACGCCGGACAAAATATGATTAATCGTGATAAAACACTTTTATCGATGGACAACCCTAATATTTATAATTGATTTCTGTTATTTAGGTGGCCTGTGGTGCATGAGGTTGGTGAAAAAGACCACCTTCATGCGGACCAAGTCTTTTATTAAGCGGCATCCAGGAAAAGAACCTCCAATATATTACACACACCAAGTATGGCTATTGACCATTTGTGTTCATAATTTGAAAAAAAGTAAAGAACAATCAGACACGTGATGTCACAGAAGCTCTGCGGTAAAAACAACAACAAAAAAGAACCAATCACGTTTTCCGTACAGATCTTATGGGGTCGGCACTCACAAGGCAGTTCTTGCAACCTTCATACAAAGTCCGCGTAACTGCAAGGTCGGTAGTTTTGGTTTAAGACACCGGGCTTACAACTTATGTGCGTTGGCTGTACGTATGAAGCCGTACGTCCGAGCAGGTGAACGGTGATCTTGCACCTTCGTGGTCACCACAACTACGTTCCTCCCCCGGCGATTTGGGGAACACCACAGATTGCACGGCCAAAAAGATGCATAGGTCCGGTTGTGGCCCAGGCTTAAGTGTAAACATGTATTCCATTCTATGTCTCCCTTCGAAACGCTCGTCGTTTGAAGACTTATGGGAAAAATACGGCTCCGCTAGAACGTGGTCGTGTGTGTGTGATGCCGAGACAACACGATGGAGCATGGCGAAGCGCGTGGCTGCACATCATCATGTATCACAATTACCCCCTCGGCAGAAATTAGGACTCAAATGGAAGGGGTGGGAGGGCGCCGAAATGTCCATCACGTCCGTTTTTCTTTTGCACCTAACTAATCACCTCCAAACCCAACGCGACTGTCAATCATTTCCTTGTCGTCGATCCATAATCCCGGCACATGGCGAGACACGGCGGAACTACAAAAACCACACACACACACACGGACGGCGAGGGAATGAAATAAATAACTGGATAAATAAATAAAAGCTGGAGCGCTCTCATACATTTGAGATGAAAGGCCGCCATTGATTAAGGTGTGTTGGAAACTAAACAAGCGATATCCACGGCCCAGAGCGAACATGAACATCATGATTTAGGATCAATTTGCTCAAGACGGAGAGGAAACGCAGCCCAGGCGCTTTGAAAGCGGGCCATGCGCCAATCATATTCAAATAAGTGCTTATGAGGAAGGCGGACGCCGTCGTCGTGTTCAAACCCTAACAGCCGCCATCACATCTCCGACGGGACGCCTCAACCGAGGCAGACGCCGCGGCACGCGGTGACCTCGCGTTTACGCCCGCGTACACCTCAGTGTGTCGGCACATACGAGCAGAGCCTAAGTCGCTTGGCAATCGATCCCCGCGCGCTCCATCCGTGTTTCATATCCGACCAGAATCCAACCAAAAACTGGACAGTAATGTAGCACTAATCAGGACCTGCTTACACGGCCGTGATCTCTGACCCCGCCCCCGAGCAGGGATGCTGTCCTTCATCCGAGCATCAGACAACAGCATCACATTTATTAAAACAACCAAGATCTTGCGTACCTGAGGCTGAAGAATAAAACACGAGGTCGCTATTGTTCTTATTTTATACGTGCAAGCGCATACCCTCACGTTTCTACTTCCATAAATGGCTAATTAAAGTAATGAAGTCGTCCATTTAAAAAAAGCAATATGTTTACACTAGTCAAAGATCCTTTCATGACACGAGGGCTTTGCTGGTTTTTTGTTGGTTTTAATTTTGCTTATCATCCACAATCCTTATGTCTTTTCTGTGCGTTCTAAAGATATCAAAACTGCTACAAAGAGGCAGAAAAATAATGCACGTAAAGGGACGCACCTATTCCAGGCCTAGAAAGCCCGCAATTAAAACACCTCCAACACGGTTTGATGGTTTTCTATCCGTGCTGTGAGCATGTATAATAAAAATACCTTTTTATTATATTAAAGTGGGTTAAGGACACACTGCAAAAATGCTAGTCAAGACATCATGAGAGATCATCAGGAGTGTCAGGGGAAATGTCCCGTCATTGGTAAAAAAATATATTTTCTATTCACGACAAATCAGATACAGCCGATCCTCGTTTTTCGCTGGCGTTACATTCTTGGACCACCAGTGAAGGGCAAAAAAATAAGTACGTTGTTGATACGGCCATAGAAACAATGACAAGATTTCCAACTCCAGAACCCACCGAATGCAGATTAGAAGACAATGTCTACACCTATACAGGAATTGAACCTGCACCCTCTGCAGTGGAGACCAAACACACCACTTCCGAGCCGTGTCGCCTCTGTAGAATCAGCAGAATGTTGGTGGTGGTCGTAGTAGCAATAGTAGTAGTAATGGTAGTAGTAGTTGTGGTAATGGTAGTGGTAGCAGTAGTAGTGGTCGTGGTGGTAGTAATAGTGGTAGTAGAGGTGGTAGTAGCTTGTAGTGGTAGTGGTAGTAATAGTGGTAGTAGTAGTAGTGGTAGTGGTAGTAATAGTGGTAGTAGTAGTAGTGGTAGTTGTAGTAATGGTGGTAGTAGTAGTAGTGGTGGGAGAATGGGTCGCAGTAGTAGTAGTAGTGGTGGTAGTAGTGGTAGTAATAGTGGTAGTAGTAGTAGTGGTAGTGGTAGTAATAGTGGTAGTAGTAGTAGTGGTAGTTGTAGTAATGGTGGTAATAGTAGTAGTGGTCGTAGTGGTAGTATTAGTGGTAGTAGAGGTGGTATTCGCAGTAGTGGTAGTGGTAGCAGTGGTAGTGGTAGTAGTAGTAGTGGTAGTGGTAGTAATAGTGGTA
>QODF01000306.1:621956-661199 GCA_024372805.1 Oostethus manadensis | reverse complement strand
GGGGTGGGGGTGCGCAGATGCCGCTTGCAGGTGACCTTCGTCACCCTGCTCGCCGGAAGCTCGCCTGCTGTGGGCTGTAATTGCCGCCGCGTCCTCTTTACCAAAGACATCCCGAAACCCATTACTGGCGATTACGACTGCGGAGGGTCAAAAAGTCCGAGTGCCGCCATCCCCGAGTGGTCGGTTAGCTCTTCCTAACACAACAAAGAATGCAGATGATACCGCTGCGGCCATGAAAAGGGTGCACGCAGACGGGTCGCTCATTGCATATTGAAAAGAAAGGAGAAGAACTAGGTGTGCAGCCCGTCTGCCGACCTTGACTGCTTCCCGACCTGTTTGAACGCAAGCGCAGCCCCTACATGGTATGGTTGCCTTTGTATTATTAATACTTGGAGAAAGGGGAGGTGAGAGGCTCCAGAACTCCGCAGCACTAGAAGGTCCCGGCTGTGGAGCCCCGCGGAGTTGTGGAATCATTTTGGACAGGCACAGAAATATGAGTGCGTAGTGAGTAGTGCTGGGACACGGGCGCTGCTGGGCCACCTCAGAGCAACGCTGGCTTTCTTTTTTTAATACGGCTCGTTTGGGAGGACCATGATAATATAACCAAACCAAGGTTGCCATGTTGGCCGATGAAAAACTAAAAACACTAAAAAGCTGAGTTGAGACTAGCAAAGAATTTGCCTGACATTTTTACGCAACCTGAAAAGGACTTTTCCACGTCTTTTTGTTACTTGATTCACTTCCTGTGTTGAAGGGTGAGCTCACACTCGTTGTTTTTGGTCCGGTTAAAAACAACTCTCGTCCATTTGACTGTTTGGGTCAAGTGTGAATGCAGTCCAAGTCCAAACGGCGCTTGAGAAATGGTTCACAGAAAGTATCGCAAGTACTACGGTACGTTGGTGATAAACGATGAACACAGGACTTTCACTGACTCATTGGTGCTCGATGAAGACTCGGGTTTCACCGACTCAACTGTTGCTCGTAGAAGACTGGAGTTGCTCTCACTTACGGGTGCTCGTGTAAGACTCAAGTTCCACGGACTCATGGGTGCTCGCCGAAAACTCAAGTATTACTGACTTACAGGTGCTCGACAAAAACTCAAATTTCCCCGACTCACAAGAGCCTGACCAAGACTTGCGTTTTGCTGACTTATGGGTGCTCAACAAAGACTCAAGTTCCGCTGAACTTACGGGTATTCGATGAAAACTGGAGTTTCACCGAGTCACCGGTGCTCCACAAACACTCCCGGTTTGCTGACACACGGGGGGCTCGGTGAAAACTGTAGTTTCACTGGCTCGCTGGGTGCTTGACAAACACGTTTGGCTGACTTTTCACTGACTCACAGGTGCCCCGGTTTTGCCGACCTATTGGTGCTCCCCAAAGACTCACATTTGGACCCAAGCCCATGCAAAGCAAAGAGTAAGAGGACACAATACGCCGTACACGTGAGACGGATTCCGGCTCCTTCCATCATTAGGAGCCTGACTTGAAGAAGACTATTATAGAAAAGGCTTTGGCGAGTCTCCCAGCATTATGTAAATGCAAAAAACACATTCTTTATTGGAAACCATGAAGGAGCCGTGCCGCAATGAAGCAGTTGGAGGCACACTTGTGCCAGGCCCTGATCGGGTAGGACGACGGCTCGGTTCACGGCCGACTTAAAGAAGGAGCAAACGTCCGTCCCGGCGCGTGCAAATTGTCCCACTTTACCGTTGGACGACCTCGACCTCGGGCGCGTTCCGGCGTCCCTATTACCGCCGTATGTCCGTGTGCATTACGTACTGGACCGCAATATTAATGTTGAAAGACGATCAACACACGGGGGAAAAAACTGCATTATCTGGACGACCAGTGGGGTACACAATAGTCATCTGCAACCATGCACTTACCAGTTTAGTTTAGTGTACTGCTGAGCTGCATTCATTCTACTCAAAGCACTAGTCTCTTGTCTAACTGTCTAATTAGCACACCTTTTTAACATTAAGCCAACATGTATGAAAGCGGGGCGGGGTCGTTGTCTCCTAATGAGTGTTTACTTTGCTGTGCATTTTTCCCCCCTCCTTTTAAACCTGCACATGTCACACGAGCGGAAAAGCATGTGACCTGAGAAGACCCCTCGCTCATCCCTCACTCATCCCCCACCCTTGAAAGCCGCTTAATTAGCGGCACTAAAGAAGGCAACGATACAGGAATCAAACCGGGGGATCTGACGGGCTGCGATGCAAGCGGCTAAGCGGAAGAATAATTGCGCTCGGCTCACCTTGGAATGGACGGGAGGGGTGCTACACTTTGGACACCGGACCCCCCCATACCCATACAGGACTTGGACTGCTTGTAGGGTCATGGAAAGGTCTGCTGAAAAGCGTTTATATCGCACTCGCAGAGCCTTTCTCCACGGAGAAGGGCCGCAGGTCTGCAAAGAAGCAAAAATAATTTGTGTAACCAGGGAGATCGATACGTCCGCGAGGATGTGATATTTTCATTTGGCCTAATCAAAGGCAGAACATCATGCAGCGTTATGGAGCATGTATATTTCATAATGGTATGACACTGCAGGATATGCTACTACTTATACTACTCCTACTGTCGATGAGAAAAATAATATGCCTTTTGTATACAATTGAAATATATACTATATATCCAAACAATATTTGACTATATGAATATTATATGTAAAAAAATCATTTAAAAAAAGACAGGGTTACTCAAAAACCTTTCATATCGCCCGCAGAGCCAAAAAATGACGGGGAAGAAATATATATAAATATATATGTAGTATAATACGGCAATTTAGCTAAGTAATGACAGCGTTTTACCATGAACTCCCAGCCACCCGGCGTCACCAGAGAAAGCTTATAATTCAGGTTCTCTGTGGCAGTAATTGTCAGTGGTGTGCGCCGAAAGGTCACATCAGTCACCCGAGAGAAAAGGGGACCCTTCCTGACACACCACAGCCATTTACCATCAGAGCTAATGGGGGGTGGGGGGCGAAGACGGCGTGATGGACACTTTGGAGAGGCTGGCGAGAGACAAACGTCAGCCCTGGCGAGATGTCTTGATGATAATAAAATGCGGACGTCGAGCTGACTAATTAGAAGGTTCCAGTGCAAATATTGCTCGTGGAGGAGGCTCGAAGCCGATGCGTCGCCATGGTAACCCAGCATCAACCTACGCGGCGACGGACGAGCTACGGTGCGGGGAAAAAAAAGAAAAAAAAGAGTTGACGGCTGAGAAGATAAAGAAGAAAAGTGCAGCGCGGCGCTAACGAGAGGGCAGCATAGCCTTTGAGGTAATTGACTAATACAGTAGCGGGTATTAAAGTCATCGAGTGCCAACTGGGAGCAGGCAGACGCTTGACCCTGAGCCACTTTGGACTAATCTAGCATTCAATCCAGCGTGTAATGACTGCCAGAGCTGTCAGTCCTCCACAGGCGCTCCTTTGCTCCCTCTCACACACACACACACACACACACACACACACACACACACACACACACACACACACAAGGCTACAGAATGGCGAGGATCAGGAGTCATGCGGGCCATCTGAAGAAATCATCCATGAGGGAGACCACAAGCCCCTCCCTTTGTGATGAAGAGCCCAACAAGTCTGCAAAGGAAGACTTAATTGCTTCATGATATGCAGCATACCATGCAGTGTTGTGACATGCTGTATTTACTGCCTTGAAATGAGGGGGTCCAAACTTTTTGCACCGATGGAGTGCTGGTGGGGCACCAAGATATTTTTAATGAATTTTTACATTTCATGAAAAGGCTAAAATAAAACAAACCCAAAAACGTTTCCAAGCCGAGGTGCAGGATAATTATCATACCCATCGGGCCGCTATGAGGGAATTATGATGTCATGCCGATAAATTCGATAATGATCTGAAATAAAAACAGCTCAACCGATAATTTAAAAAAAAAAAAAGCAAGGGGGGACTTGTCTCAGAAAATGTCTGCAAGGTTGACAGTGCCGGTGCCAGCAACTCCTTCAGCGGTTTGTACGGATAGACGCCTTCATTTTCTAAAAACAAAAAGTTCAACACTTAATACTCCGACCGTTTTGTTGCTGATTGCTCCTTTCCATTCAATGATTTATTTGATCGTATTATGTGTGGAATGTTGCGCTTGTTTTATTACTTGGATTTTTGTTATGTACTAGTCTGTACCACTCGTTGGTACCTGCAGATTGGACTGGTGGAAAGCGAAAGGGAAAAACATGCCTATAGATGACTTAACACATGCTTAGTGACACCTCAGCAAATACTTTATGAGATAGGAGACACTTCACAACATCGCCATTCCTGATATACACTGGAGTGAAAAGAGGGCCATTAGGGGCCCCAACCTGGGAGCCATTAAACCATTTGAAAGCAATGTAACATCCCATTAGCGTCATCGTATAGAAGTCTGTATAAGACGGATAACCACCACACGCTCCATTTGGACTTCCAGATCTTCACCTCCGTCCCCAGCCAGCGTGGGGTCACGAGTGTCCACACAGGCGACCCAGATGGAGCGGGAGAGGGGTGCGGTGCGGGGGGCCCCCCTGTGTTAACTGCTTGGAATCACCGGCAGGCTGCTGAATAAGGAGATGCGGAAAGACCGCGATGAATTAGGCATGATGCAGGTAGCCCGTAACGGGGCCTATTATGCCGCCTTTAGCGGCGGCAAAAGGGGGACGCGGGAACCCAACTTTGGTTTGCTGTGTCTGCGGGGAGCAAATCAGCATCTTGCTGTAGTAAAGCGGCCGGATGAGAGGCGCTCATAAATAAATGCAGGCGGATGCTCCTTGAACTTCCACCCACGAGGGCACCGAGGTGGCGAAAACACACGGGCCGGTTGAGTTGCTGATACAAACCGTGACACAACAAACGGGCCTTGGACTGAAACGCAACCGCATCATGCCGGCGCACACAAACCCTCTCCGGTATGCTGAAACCCATCCGGCCCATTTTCAAACCGGGGCCGACCCGACCGTCATTTTTTCCACAAGACAGGAGAAAAACTCCACAACGTTTCTACGCATGCACAACACTGCCCCGGAGCAGAAACAGCAAAAGCATACGATGATTAGAAGGTGTTTGGAAATGAAGCACGCTGATGAGAACTACACGGATATGAATTAATTCATTTATCATTTTTTGCCATACCGGTCGGTGTCTGATAACATTTATCCTGATTCAATCATTCATGTAATATCACTTCATCAACACAGCTGTGTTTGATATCACTTATCCATGATTCAATCATCATTATTATTGAATGAATACACACGTCTCTGATATCAATTATCCCGAAGTTGTTCATGTTTAATCAATACAATGGTGTCCGATATAATTCATCCTGAATTGATGCCTGTATAATTCTTGGATGAATACCCATGTGTCAGATATCTTTCATATCATTCAGTCAATACCACTGTGTCTGATATCATTTTCCTGAATTAGTTTATTATTATTGAATGATTTCTGATAACATGTATTCTAGTGTAGACATTTGATTATAATTTAATCGGATATGATTAATCCTGATTTAATGAATTTATTATTAATGAATGAATACCACCGTGTCTGATAACATTTATCCTGAATATTTAATGTATTATTAATGAATGAATACCGCCATGTCTGTTATCATTCATTCAGGATAATGTTTATCCTGAAATAAATAATAAATTATTATGGCATCACTACCAATGCCTGATGTAACTTGTCATGAATTAATTCAATTATTATTTCATCAATACCACGGTGTCTGATATAATTTATCCTGATGTAAATAAGAGATTATTTGATTAACACCACAATAACTAAAATATTTTATCCTGGAGGCATTCATTTATTATTATCCAATCAATACTACTGTGTCTGATATCATTTATCCTGAATGAATCCATTCGTAATTATTGAATGAATACTAGAATGTCAAATATCATTTTTCTTGAATGAATTCATTTAATATTATCGAATGATGATCACAATGTCTGATTACATGTATCCTAAAGCAGATAATTGATTATTTTTTTATCAGTGCCCTCATGTTTGATATGATTTATGCTCAATTAAATCATTTGTTATTATCGAATTCATACCACTGTGTCTGTTATCATTCATTCAGGATAACGTTTATCCCAAAATAAATCATAAATGATTATGGCACCGTCAGTGCCTGACGTGTTTTGAATTAATTCAATTGTTATTTCATCAACACCACGGTGTCTGATATCATTTGTCCTGAAGTATTATTTTACGATAGTAATATTATAGCCTTTTTGTTTAAATAATTGTATTAGATATTTTATTAGCATTTTATAACAATAATACTATCTTTGCGTTTTAGGCAAAACAGGATGTTCACGCACATCAGCTTTGACTTTGGGAAACAAAGATGGACATTTTTCCCTCTTTCCTGATTACTGCTTGTGTTTGGTTCCTATCGATTTGTTTGGTCTCTAGGGTTTAACCTACAAGCCTAACAACAAGCTTCAGATGAATCTACAAAGAAAATCATTATTAGCTGCAAGCCCGGTATCATGTAAATAAATGATGGCGTTAAAGGTTTGTTTTCATTACTGTGACTATGTATGCCATTATTCCGTATTTAAATTCCAGGAGATTATTGGAAATGTAGCTCATACAAAGAGTTGGAGGAAGAGGAGCGCAGGAGGCTGGCCCCTCAACCTGACCATCTGTGCTCTTTCACAAACGTTCCTATTCTTAATGTTTTTACTCATTCATAATTGGATCTGTTGGAAAACAGATCAGTCTTGAAACATGGATATTCTTCTATACTCGAGGTTCCGTTTCCCCTACCGTTCCCAGACCTGCAAGTGTATAAACTCCAATTCCACTTGCGCAGGAACCCTGTGAATAAGCTGTCTGCAAAACCACTTACCTCCGCTATCCCACGCTCTTTTTCTCCTTCCGTCCTTATTAGAAAATGGTAATATGCGGGGGTGTTGAACGCAGGGAGGGAACAGTAACTGCTGAGACACGGAGAAGGGGTAGTATTAATAAGCTACCGAGCCTTTTTCAGACACGGCGAATTGTGCAAGCGTAAACATGCGACACGCTTAAACGGGACTGCCCTGATGACAGAGAGTCATGGTAACAATGCAAACTTGAAAACGTGTCAGGCTATTGTGCGTGAAATATGCATTTCTCTAGTTGTCCGCTACCCACCCCCCCCACACACCCGGATGATAAATAGCTTATCCGGCGAACCCTCGGCGTGCCCTGGCGCTTCTTAAAGGAACAAAGCCATGATGAATGGATCAATGCCAGCCGTCCGGGGGAAATAGCTCTTCCGGGCCGATAAAAAAGGATTTGCCAATGACAACTGGGGGACGGCGCTGACCCGGAGAGTGGGTCTTTGGGGTACGGCCCCCCTCAGGAGGGCTCCCGGTGATGGAGCTGGGATCACCATTAGAGGGAAGATTAAGTGGCCCCGGCTTCCTCTGTCTGTTACTTAATTATACATGCAAGTCCTCTGCCATGGCCTGTGCGCCACCTCAGGAAGAGGCAGGGCTTCTTTGTCTCAGTCGCCACTTTGATTGCTTATTGGCTGTCTCTCCTGACAACCCGCCGGGCACATGCGCCCAACTCCCATTGGCCGAGGTGTCGGGGAAGTTGAAAGATTCCAAATAAAAAGAGAGAGAGAGAGTTTGACGCGTGTGTTTGGTTAGAGAGGATGGCGGGAGGGTAGAAAAAAATGTCCTTGTCAGTATGGGAGTCTCTGGAGGTGACGCTCGGCTGACAAATATGGCAGCCCTCAAAATAGAGCTGCTTTGAAAACAATGGCTTATGAATAAACAAGAGGAGCACTGCTAATAAACAAAGTGGTACCGCACGGGACCGAAGGGAGCAGAGAGCAAACCAGTGTGAAGGTGTGCTCACACGACGTGGAAAAGAACGCTACACATAGCGGTAACTTTGCCAGCAATCATGGCGGCAGCTCCACGAGCACTTTTCATTATTGCTTTATTCTGAAAATCATTTTATCTCCAAAAAGGGGGAGGGGGCGCTGCAAAAGCGTTTGGGAACCACTGCTTTAAGTCGACTGCCAGTCCTAAAAGGGTCGTTTGTATGAAAATTGTTCCCTACATGTCAGTACAGTTGTATGCAAAAGTTTGGGCACCCCTGATCATTTTCAAGATTTTCCTTTACAAATCATTAGTTGCTTGGATCAGCAGTTTCCGTTAAATATGTCATATAGCAGACAAACACGGTAATATTTGAGAAGTGAAATAAAGTTTTCTGGATTTACAGAAAGTGTGCAATAGTTATTTTGACCTAAATGCACAGGACATGCCAGTCATGAGAAAGGGTATTTAGGTGGCCAATTGCAAGTTGTTCTCCTCATTGCATCTTTTCCAAAGTGTGGCAACATGGAAGCATGAAAACAATTGTCAAAAGACCCAAAAACAAACATCATGGTTTGGGGGAAGGATACAAAAAGCTAGCTCAGAAACTCCAGCTGTCAGATTCCACTGTGAGGAACATAGTGAGGTAATGAAAGAGCAATCACAGTTCTGGTTAAGGCCCAGAGTGGCTGCGAAGAAAAATCCCAGGCAAGCCAGAGGCGAAGGATGGAGAGAACAGTCAACCTCAACCCAAAGAAGAAGGGTCAAAGATACTGTCAACCAGAATCCAGAAGTGTTTAGAGATGATTTCTGTTTATTTCTGCAAAAATGTGTTTAAATAATTATTGCACACTTTCAGTAAACCCTAAAAACTTCATCCACTTCTCAAATATCACTGTGTTTGTCGGCTATAGGATATATATACATACATATATATATTATAAAGGAAAATCTTGAAAGTTATCAGGGGTGCCGCGACCTTAACGAGGATAAGCGGCATAGAAAATGAATGAATAAATGAATTAGCAGGAGTGTACGTGTATGTGTTGTATTATTTTACCGTCCCTCATTATTGCTTGGTAGTGCGCCACAACATAACTACCACAGCAATAAGGGCCGGACAGTGACTTCCTGTTCAGTGCAAAATAAGCTTGACAATAAAATGATGGCAAGTCCACGACTACCAGCTACCAACCCTAACCCACACATCTACCATGTTGACAAGGAAGATACAACCTCCCTAAAGCATGAGAAAAAACATACTTTTCTTTATATGAGAAGTCACGGGAACACTTTTAAGATCGGGTTGCGTAGAGGACACTGTCAATAATTCATCCGGCAGCTTCAGTGTACTCATCACGTTTTTAAGAACATCGCCGGAGACGTTGTTAATATGTAATGCGGCTGCCGAGATGCCTTCCCCGGGCCCGGAGAAATCAACATTTATGTCCTGAGGCAAACTCCAAGTGGGTGTTTTCAAGGGGATCGTTAGCGGGTCAAACACAAATCAATAGGTGAGGTCTCCGTTGCCTAATCCACCTAACGATAACGAGCACGGGTGGCCACTGAGGGGCTCTTTATTGGAGGGTGTGGAGCTAGTCACGTCTGTTTAGGTGACAACGTGTTTGTGAAACCTATGCCTGTAGGGCAGGGTTGGGCAAGGACCGAGGAGGGACTTGTTGGCAATCGGTGCAGATCTAAGTACTAGTACTGCATTTGAAGTCCATCGGTAGAGCAAATTTGAAAACTTTTTAATCCATTTCTTGGCATGATTACGCAAAAGATACTGAACACAAGTTACATTGTGGAGGGGTCAACTTCAAAAAACAGTTCTGTTAGAATTTGGTGCAGATCTGGATAAAGGTGCGGCTCCAGGATTGTTTTTTGGCCTCAATAAAATATTATACTGGTGTTTAAATCATTACATTTCAACATTTTTTTGAAGTTTTTTTTTTATACCATGCCAAGAACGCTACATTTGTTTGCCAGATTATGCAAGCGGTACTGGATACAAGAAAAAATAACACTGGCAAGTTTTATTTTATAATTATATTTGTTTTATTTTTATTTCATACCATTTTAAAGACATTTTGCTCTTAGTAAAATAGTATATTTTAAGATTTGTATTGATAGAAAACATTTTTTAAATGGTATTTTTCATTTATTTGTTTGTAAGATTGTACAAAAGCTACCAAAAAACATCCATCCATTTTCTTCCGCTTATCCGAGGTCGGGTCGCGGGGGCAGCTGAGGTCGGCTCAGTTCTCTCTTCACCACAACCCCTGAATAGACCTTACCGGAAAGGCTGAGTGTGGTTCCACGATAGTTAGAACACACCCTCCGGTGCCCCTTCTTGAAAAGCGGGACCACCACCTTGGTCTGCCAGTCCAGGGGCATCGACCCCGATGTCCACGCAATGCTGCAGAGTCTTGTCAACCGAGACACGCCCACAGCATCCAGGGCCTTAAGGAACTCGGAGCGGATCTCATCCACCCACGGGGCCTTGCCACCAAGGGGCTTTTTGACCACCTCGTTAACCTCAGCCCCAGAGATAGGGGAACTCGCCCGAGAGTCCCCGGGCACTGCTTCCATGTTGGACGACGTGTCGGTGGGATTGAGGAGGTCCTCAAAGTATTCCCTCCAAAGTATTTTGCCTCAGTGACTGCCAGTGCCGCAGACCGTTTGGCCTGCCGGTACCTGTCAGCCGCCTCCAGAGTCCCATGGGCCAAAATACATAAATGTGTGGTTTTGTTGGAATTTGGTGCAGATCTGAATAAAGGGACAGCTCCTGTATTTTTTCCCCATGTTTTCACATTTTTTTTAAATACATTTGACTTAATTTCTTAGTAAAATAGCATATTTTAAAAACTATATTGACAGAAAACATTTTAAAAGTTGTATTTTATTCCATGGCATGTTTGTTTTCAAGATGATACAAAACTACCAAAAACATAAAAAATACCATTAAATATAATACAAAACATAACATATAGTATAGAATTTGGATATATACATTTGGTATAGATCTGGATAAAAATACAGATCCTGGATTTTTTTTAACAAGACATTTTACACCAGATGAATCACTGTTATTCGTATTTTTGTGTTGCTACACGACAAACAAGTTACCAGTAGGTGCAGTAGATTCTCAGAAAAAAAAACAATACCCAGCATTTATGATATTAATGCTCGTAAGGCTGTGCAATTGGGCAATTATTTCAAAAGGGGTGTGTTCTAATAAATAGCAGTGAGGCATTCAATCAGTGATCAATTGTGTGAAAAAACAGGTGGGAATCCGGTGACCCCTATGTAAGGATGAAAGCAGCCCTTGGTGAACATGCATTTCCCTTTGAAAGCCTGAGGAAAATGGGTCCTTCAAGACATTGTTCAGAAAAACAGCGTACTTTGATTAAAAAGTTGATTGGAGAGGGAAAAACTTCTGAAGAGGTGCAAAAATGTTTGGCTGTTCAGCTAAAATGATCTCCAATGCCTTAAAATGGAGAGCAAAACCAGCGACACTTTCCCAGAAAAGGGAAGACAAGTATTCAAATGGATCGAAGAACAACCAGAATGGCAGAGGTTCAGCCAATGATCAGCTCCAGGATGATCAAAGACAGTCTGGAGTTACCTGTAAGTACTGTGACCGTTAGGAGACGTCCCCCAAACTCTGAATTCAAGCCACAGTACACAGTAACATACTTATTTTACAGCGTGGCAAAAAAAAGGTATGTTTGCTTGCAAGATTATACAAAAGCTACTTTTTTTTTTTTAAATTTTTTAGTTATTTTATACCTATAAACACATCGGTTGGTTTGAATTTGGTGCAGATGGGTTCAGATTTTACTCATTCTGATGATTGTTCCATTCTTGTTGAATATGATCGGCACAATGTAGGCATATGTGCAGGAGGTGGGTATTAATTAATGTCATAACGAGTAGTACTTTTCCCAAGTGTTGAGGTTTTCCCAGTCCTCCGCACCGAAGCTGAGGGGACCGAACACGACTTTGGGATGACTTGTGAGAACATGTCGCTCCATCGGGACCTAACCTGATGTGGCTTTTCGGGCCAGAGGTGTGCATCAAGAAGCTGGTTTGCGTGTTCTTCCAGACACGTCGCCTTTGAGGCGCTTGAATCAATAATCAACTGTTTTGAACTGAGAGGAGGCCATGTTTGGTGTTCTGACTAAAAGGAAAGTTTGCTAAAGTTAGAGTTTCCTTTTTTTTGTGGGAGGATTTGCATGGGTTCTCTGTAAAAACGGAGAAGTTAACCAAGCCATGATGACATTCTGTGCAGTCCTGCATTAACATTTATGGCCAAAAGCTATCTATTATTTAGCATAATTTTGGAAGTGATGAGCTGGGAGTGACATTAATGGCAGACACAAGATTGATACATTTGGACTCTGGCATGCAAGCCCGCGCACATACTCTTTATTCATACATGTGCTTTGGAGGTGAAAACGAACAGCGTGTAACGAGCGCGGCGTGATTCACGGGCCTAATTGTTTACATAATTCATCAGCTGATTATAACATTCCCAATCTTTTAGGCGTCCGACTTTAATATTTATTGTCATTAAAAAAAAATCAAAGTTGGCAAAGCTCATTTGCTGCGAGGGCTTAATCAGCGTCTGACTGCCATCATCAAACACAAACATTGTTCCCGAGCTAGTGGAGAGGAATCAATAGGAGGAGAAAATCAATTAGAGTGTGTTTGCATGTATGGATTGACATCTCGGATCACCACGTCTATTGATCCCGGCCCGCTGTGATCTTCATAAAACCCGTTTGTTCCACGGAAAGTTTGCACATGCAGCCAATACGTTGTCCTTTCCCCCATCCTGCCGCTTTGCATAATAAAACAATGGAGGGGCCTTCAAAGAAGACGTTTTTTCCCAAACGACCCCCTCGATTTGATTGCAGTTAATTGCCAATAACGCAGACGTTGAGGGCCCACAAAAAAAAGACATCTCCCGTCAGCCGCGCTCCAAGCGTCTGGCGTCCATCCCTGACAGCCGACGCCGACTGATGACCTTCGCAGATAAAGTGGCTGCGCACCAGACACGCCCCCTGACGTCAGCCGCCGCCTTCCGTACCCCTACTTACCTCAGGCTGGCGAACAGCTTCTGGGAGGGACGGGGGGCTAATTTGCCGTAGCTCGCTTGGCTTGCCATAATTGCTCCGTCACTGTCAGTCCTTGAAAAGGCCGTACAATTTGGACACAATTACTGTCCGCTTACCGGCCATCACATATCAGCCCCCCACCCTCCTAAAAAACTCCCGGTGGCTAGGAGGTGCCACGGCTCATCAAACGCGGATGCGGCCCATTAATGAACACTGTTAGCATTGCTCTTAAACTTCTCCTGCCGCTAATAAACATGCAGTGTCCCATGAAGGAGCATTGCCATCCTCCTGACGGGATATTTACACCCAAGGGAGGGGGCGGGGGCGGGGGGGTCCAGCCCGAAAAAGACAGAACCCATGGTATCTCTTTCCACTGGTGTACAGTATCTCACAAAAGTAAGTACCCGACCATATCTTCTCCAGACACCACACTATACAGCAGAAAGATAAATACTTTAGAGTAGTCAGTGGACAGCTTGCAAGGCAGTGTCGATTGACTGACACATCCATGCTTGTCTGAGTAGCTGGCAACACAAGCGAGTAGCAGGATACCTAATGGGAACAAAATTGGGAACAAAATTGGGAACATCACAGCCAGGGCTGCACAAGTGCTGCCGTCATTGGGGAGAAGTGGTTCAAAGAAAGAAAGAGAACATGTACAGTACTGTAGCATTAACACGCTTCAAAAGGGACAATAGAAATTAATACCAGGGCCTGCATGAGTGGTGCCGACAGCGGTGAACCATGGATCACAGAAGTAAAGAAGAATTCCAACATGTATGGTAGCAACGAGGCACTTCTATAGAAACAATACTTTACAAATAATATGCTTTAGTATTATTTACAAATGATTGGTAATTGGTGGTGGTAGTCTCATGATCCATAGCTGCATGAGTGCTGCTTAAAATTGGGGAGCTGTGATTCATGGAAGAAAAGAAAATAATTCCAACATGCAGAGGACTGTGCAATAGAGACGCGTCTAAAGGGACAATAGACGTGAATACTAAAGCCTGCAGAAGTGGTGCCGACAGCGGTGAGCTGTGGTTCATTGACATAAAGATAAATTTTAACATGTTTGGTGCCATCGAGGCACATCTCTAAAAACAATACTATACAAATAATATGCTTTAGTGTTTTTCAGAATTGATTGGTAGTTGGTGGTTGTAGTCTCATGATCTGGGGCTGCATGAGTGCTGCTGACAGTTGGGGAGTTGTGGTTCACAGAAGGAAAGAAAATAATTCTAACATGTACGGTACTGTGGCATTGAGACGCTTCTAAAGGGACAATAAATATCAATACGAGGGCCTGCATGAGTGGTGCCGACAGGGGTGAGCTGTGATTCATAGAATGAAAGAGGAATTCCAACATGAACGGTGGCACAAATACTTTTCTCAATAGACAACGCTGTAAAAATAATATACCTTAGTATTATCTACCAGTAATTGGTACTTTGTGGTGGTTGTGTCATGGTCTGAGACTGCATGAGTGCTTCCAATGGTGGGGAGAGGTGGCTCACAGAATGAAAGGGAAGAATTTAAACGTTTACATTACGGTGGCATTGAAACACTTCTAAAGAGACTACAGCAACAAAAACTGGGGAAACATCATGGTCTGGGGATGCATGAGTGCTGCCGACAGTGGTGAGCTGTGATTATTGAAGGAAAGATGAATTCCAAAACGTACCGTGGCATCGAGACACTTTTCTAGGGACAATATAGTAGAATTGGATATGCTCGAGTGTTATTTACAGATAATTGGTATTTGGTGGTGGTAGCGTCATGGTCTGGGGCCGCAAGGTTAGGAAGAAACACTCCACACGGATACCCTGTAAAGTAGTTGGTATATTACGCACAGAAAAGGACAACACACAGCCAAGACAATTGAGTCTTGCACCCTAAAAATCAAATCAAAAGCACAAAAAAGAAGCAGAAACGCCATTAAAGGATGATCAAGCATGCTCTCGCCAGTCTCCAGGGACCTGCACTGCGGTACCTCACATCTCCAACCTGCAGGAGTAAATGAAGCGCGGTGCAAGCAAAGGGACAAAATGGCGGCTCATTAATAGCCTGCTCGCTGCAGGGCGTTGACACAATATTATATTATTATGATACTCTTTGCTTCCAATCGCCATGAAAACAGCACTTGTAGACATGCACGCGTAGCCCTGCCAACAACTTCCCTCAGAGGAGATAAAGCGCCGCACCCTACAAAGCGTTTGCGTTGCTCGCCGAACAAACTCATTAATTTGCTTAATTATGAAAGTCCCTATCAATTCTCCCCTCCCCGGGAATTGTTTAGCGAGGCCATGCAACAACAGAACACATTTGGAAGCCATGTTTTCCCTATCACATAATAAGACGAATACACCAGGGCCTGATTAAAGGCCTTTTACACAACAGAGAGAGAAGAGAGTGTTTGTTTCTGAAACTGTTGTGCCTTGTTTTTGACAGCTACAGCCACATACTGACTGTTCAAAAAAAGGAGGGGGGTTGGCGATGGTAATTAAAGCACACGGGGTAACTGGAATAAATTAGCGCCTTAAATGCAAGATAGACTTTGCTCCTCCTGATTATGTTTTGGTTTTTGTTGTTTGCATGTGCCAGCGTATGTACGTATGTGCCAACGTGGGGGTTTCCTAATGTATTGGGACAGCAGCTCAACGCTCATCTCATGGGAACAAATGAAGAGTATTTTTTTTCTTGCCTTTTATATTTAAAAAAATAAATACATAATGCAATTACCAGGAGTGATGGTCAGGACAGTTTAGCTGCATTTTGTCATTTATATATTTATAATTATTAGCAAATCAGATGAAAAAATGAAAATATTTTTGAAATTATTGTTAACATTTATAATAAGTGTACAGGAATCCCTCGTTTACCACGTGATAAATGAATTTTCACAAAGTAGGATTATTCCTCCTTTATAAATGGAATATTTTCCTAGTTATGGCATAGAAACCTGTTTACGATCTTCTAAATACGGGTTTTTATTAGAGCCCTCTAGACATAAAATATCACCCCTAAAGTCACCTTTTCACTATTACCCAATATAGTACATATAATGATAAGATAAGCCATTTAAGATTTAAAGCAAACTAGTACTTGTGTGTGTATTGTGTGCAAGACAGGAAGTGACGTCGGGGCTTCATGGCTGAGGGTGGATTAGGGCTGCAACAGCAGCCAGCGTTTTCATCGTGATTATTATTCTTATCATGTTATGTGTATTGTGCCTGTACGTGTAATAAAAGCATGTTGTTTCGGCGAACAAGCCTGGTGCTCGTCCCACTAAACAATTACTGACACCTGGTGAGCAATGTGGAATACTGCATTCACAATTTCAATGCATCTTCTTAATGCCTTATATTTGTTCATTAAGTCATTTTTTTGCATGAAAATGCTTATTTCACCTACACCAATACATTTTCTATTTTAAAGCAAACTGAAGTTTTTGGAAATTTGCGACTCATGCACAATCCTTATGTGAGACATGATTTGTTTTAAAAGGGCCCTATTTTGCTCTTTTTCTTTTCTGATCTATAAATGTTGTTTCAACGTTGTATTCTTGTGTTAAACGATTCCGTTTTTTTTATGAGGCTTGTGCATTTGGGAGTGAGCCCTGAAAGCAGTTGTGGATGGGTCTGCGTGCTGTGTTTTGGAGTTCCGCTGATGCCATGCAACACAGACTTCCTTACATGGGTGATGTTAAGCAATGGCTTCCAGGGAATGTTTGTTCGGGTGTGAGGGAAAGCTAGTTTTGTTTAGCTTTCCTAAAGAGGCAAGCATCCAGAAAGCTTTCTGTGCAGGTTATTGTGTGTAGCTGCTCTATAGGAGTCCAGAACTCATTACAAAGCCCCGGAAATGACTATAATAGGTCCCCTTTAAATGTGTTTGAGGCATGTTCAGGGTTTAAACCTCGATTGTGTTGCAAGTGAACAATGGCAATTGAAGAGAGAACTAGAGTGTTCTGGAGCTGAATCAAATTTCTGAATTCTGACTTTTGATGGAAATTTTGATCTGCGATTGAAGAACGTCAGTATCAAGCTAGCGTGAGGGTTTGGAGGAAGAAGGTGGATGAATGACTTGTGGTTCGAATGTTGGCCACACTTTCCGGAGATCTGGAAGATCTCGGTTGTCCGATTTGGGCAGCTCTGTGTGGCGTTGCATGTGCTCTCCCGTGTGCGGGTTTTCTCAGGGTTTGCTTCCTAACATGCATGTTAGGTTAACGCAGTGGTTCTCAGTCATTTTCTGTCGTGCCCCCAACCCCGGGGGGTAAATGTTTTCACCCCCCTCCTACCTTAATTAACCAATTTAAATACTATTGAGAAACGGATCATTTGTACTGTACAGGCTGAACTTGAAAATGAAACCAGGAAAATGCAGCAAAACGGAGAGTCGTGAAGCATACTCAAGAGTCATGCGGCATGTTGAGTACAAAATATGTGTACATGTTGGCAGGTCTGCATTAACATTGAAATGACTCCCTGCCACTGACACTTCATCGCGCCACCCCCCACTATTTGAGAAGCAACTGGGTAAATTCGGTATGAATGTGCGTGTGAATGGTTGTTTGTCTATACTGTATGTGCCCTCCCATTGGCTGCCGACCAGTCCGGGGGGTTACCCGGCCTCTCTAGTAGGGCAAGCAGCATAGCAAATGAATGAATGTAACAACTATACCATTTGTAGACAGTTAATGCAACCACATGAACGCTCACATGTAATGTAAGACGACGCATTGCATCTTTTTTAGACACACATGCAGCAGGATGGATTCTCTATTGCTAAGCATCCCTAAGCCTTTTTTTTTAACTCTAAAGTCCATTTGCAACCATTCCATCCTTTCAAGCCACTGCAGCGGTGGGGAAGCACTGCTATTAGCTCTGAGCTTGACAACAGCGGCCGATCCGGCAGGGACGCTAAAGCGCGGTCGCATATATGCATGGAATGTGCCAAAACACACGCACACACACAAGCAGGTAATTATTTATATGTATGAGACACTGCTCTCGCAAATACTGGGGGCAACGCGCTCTCGTCCGACAGGCTAAATCCCATTATTTGGCCCTCATCCCAGACAGTGAATTGAGAGTCAAGTAGGATGCATGTGGTAACCACAATGAAATTACGGCGGCGCTGAGTGCAGGCGCTGCTAATGCACCCCCATTGTGTGCTCGAGTGCATCTAAATAAGCAGGGGGTAAAAAGCAGGGGGCCCGTGCCATGGCCGCCCCGGTGCAGCAAGTAAATGGAGGGCTGTACTTAGGTATGATGATGATGAGGCGCCACCTGTATCGATGTAATGGTGGGAATGCATGCACGGGTGCAAAAATCCTTTTAAAAATCTGCGGACAGAACACGGAAGGCATCTACAGTACATCGTTTGGTTTACCCATCCAACATGCTGCTGTCTCGGACGCCCAAAAATATGAACAAAAACCCATTTGATGGAAAAATAATTGTAGTTGTAAATGCAGAAAACAATGCAAACATAATTACAGATGGTGAATGCGGTGACTACATCAGCAAAGACAACGGGGGGTAGAGAGCGGAAGGTGAGGCTAAGTTTGTACTTGGCGACGAGTTCTTTCTTGAACCCATTACCGTTTCTCCCCTTCGTTATCAACCCAAGGGCACTCGCAACTTTGCTTGGCCCCGTGGCAGGTCATTTCTCAGCCAGGCGCGACAGAAAGGGCAAGCAGGGCAGAGGAAGTCGTTTGTTACGTGCGGTTTTCGACGAGGCGAGGCGATTATAAAACGTTGACAGCACATATAGTTCATGTGTTTTAAAGGATTTTGATCACAACCCGCTAAATGTCATTTATTCCGTATTATAGTGCTAAAAGTGAAGAAAAAAAACTTGACAAACTCCATTAGAAGTCAACGATGCAAAACAGAGATCCGATCTATCGACTACAAATGCGGGCTGCGTAGAAGTCGGAGCAGCGATGCCGCCCTCTAAGCAAGCGCCACTTCATCGACAACGGGCTCTGTGCCATCAACACGGCTGTTTTCCTTTGGCGTCTCCACAGAGCTGTCCGTCAGCCTCGGCGGGGGCACCGGGGGGCGTCTGATCAAAAACGGCGCTGCTGACAGGAGGATAGAGCTGTAACTCCGCCGTCCTAACCTCCGCTGTTCGGAGGCCCCCGCCGAGGGAGGGTAAGAGAAGAGACAGATACACATCCTAATGACAAGTACAAACACGGGCGCGCCTTTGTTGCAAACGCCGGCAAAAACACTCGACGGGCCTGGCCTGCCCTCCCAATCAAACGCTCGGAAGCGGGCGCGAGATAGGTGCGCGTCTCCAGCTAATAGCTGCTAGCCGAGTTAAGCGGCTTATTTCTGACATAAATAATGCATCCGGGCACACGCGCTCGACTTTGGATGCGTGATTGACGCGGGGGCCGGCTCGCCTCCGCCGCCTCACCTTTTTGCGACGAGGCCTGTCTCATTGAATATCTCTCATGTTAACGTAATTATGACAAGCCGCACGGATTCATGTGTGCGCCTGTGTAATATCCGCGACAAAACGACTTTTTTTCCTTTTCGGGGGGAGACTTCAGCCCATCAAAGGCAACTAGCGTGTCTCCTTAAGCCAAAGCAAATAAGAAATAAGAGGATATCACTTTAAGTCCGCATACCTTGACAAGAAACCCTGCCCCCTTTTTGGCTCCCCTTTTCATTGATTCCAATCAATCAGCCCTAATTAGACGGGCACATACACAAATATGTCACATGTTAACAGGGTAATGACATGGCCATTTAGTTGCTGCTTTAATCGTACTACTTGCAGCTAATGACACTCAGCCACGGGAATGTTCATAAAGGGCGCTTCACACCGCATGGCCGCGTTAAACCTTATTTACAGCAGCGGCAGATGTGTCGGCAACGGGGGCCGCGGCGTGTAATCCGGTGCAATAAAATGCACATTTGTGTCAATCTGCAAACAGATGAACATTGCTCCCGTGCGACATCCCTGAGGAGGGAACGCTCCGCTTCTGGTGGTTGAGGTGTGAAGGGGGGATGCTGACGGAACCTGCTAATCAAAGATGTTCCTAAGTGATGAAGTCACCTGTCCGCAGTAAAATCTACACAGCCAATATTAAATATGAATGAATATAGATACAGTATATGGATATTCATATACAGCCCACAGGCAGAAAGTGACTTTCTACATGAGTTTGTCAAAAATATGAGTCTCGAGGAAGAATATAAGACAACCTACTTTCAACACAACACTTTATTAAAGGACAACTGCCCTCTTTTTTTGGAATTTCTACAATCCTGATGTGAGACTTGAACACACGTCGTTCTCTCGTCTGTGCGTGCTAAAGATATAAAAACAGATAAAAAGAGGCAGCTAAGAATGCACATCCTGGCACGCTCCTATTCCGCCTATAAAGCCTTCTGAGAAAACCTCCAAAAGTGCCATGTATGCTTCATTTACGCCCAATAACTACATTATTATTGTAGTGACACCTCGCCACATCACACCACACTGGTTAGCTCTTAGCTCTTAGCCTCCCAACTCACTCGCCCATAGCATGTATTTAGAACTCACAGAAAAAAAAACCAGCTGCGTTCATGTCTCACAAAAGGGTTGTGTTAAAAAAATTGCGAGAATTTTCATTTTGCACTGTCGGATCTTAAGGAGGTTCCAGTCCCGGTTCAGTAACTCAATCAGTACTCGACAATCACTTACTTCATTCTACACTTGATCAAACTTACTTATGCTTTTTCAGATCAATAAGACTTCAAAACATGATATTAGCATCCACTTCCTAAGGCTGCACTCCAAGCGTCATGGGAAGTGTAGTTGTAGTTCTTTCTTTTTTTTTTTTTTTAAGCCGCATCACTGTATAGGCTGCAGGATTCCTAGTGTGAGAAAAAAGTTTTCATTGGCTCATACATTGGGAAGTACAAACATGAGGGTCGTTTTCTATTTGGGTCTTTAGGGTACAACTCAGAAATAAATCCTGTTAAAAAAAAGTACTTTGTCGAAACCAAAATAGGCTAAATGTGCTAAAAAAGGTTGTATTTGTTTTTGACGGGTCGCATCAAATAGACCCCTTTTTGATGACATTAGGTAGATGACATTAAGTCACAGCATGTCTGTAGGCAAGCTCTAAAATGTGTTATTTTGAAATATCTTTATTGAAAAGAGAAAAACCCAAGTCATTTTTGAACTATATAATTTCTAAAGGGTAGGCTGGAGCCTATCCCAGTTGACTTTTTGCAAGAGGCGGCGTACACCCTGGACTGGGAAAGTGGAAGATATGTATTTAAAGTAAACAACAAATATATCATTGAATCCTTTCTGAATAAATGATAAAGAAATACAAAGCGGTTGTCAATGCAGTCTAATAGTGTCACTGAAGTCCCGACACAACAAATATTTCCGAGTAAAAAAAAAAAAGAGCAAATGCAATCAAGTAGGTGACAAGAGGAATAATAATAACACAAAAAACAACTTGTAATGTTGTAATGTTGTTGTAATGCCAGGTCCCACCCAGTTAGTGGTTTTAAAACCGTGACTTTTCCACACCGGGGGTCACCGGGCCCACGCCGAGTCATGTTCAAGTCAGTATCCGTCACGTAGGAGAAGTGCATTCCCATGCATTAAAGTTCTCCAACTTTCCAAAGCTCTTTCGTGACCTTGGAAGCCCTTCCCTTTTTGTTGCCTGCCTTCCATCCCCCGTGTTGCTGTGTTGTGCTTGTTTGTAAGCCTCCTTTTCTCCCTCTCTTTGCGACTCCCAAGCGATAATTATTTGATCTTGTTTGCTTCATTATTCATCGGGAGGGAGCGGCGCGTGTGACTTGTGGATAAATGCCATATGAAAGGCATTGTGCATCCTCCCGCTTTCATCCCGGCTCCCACAACAGATCAATTAGTCAAACTAAACAGTAAATTATTAATCACGTTGCCTCCATCACCGGAAGCAAACGGTTCATTAGACAGGACGGATGATTGAGAGGGGGGCTATGATGTGAACATTTAGGAAGGAAAGGAATTATCAAGCATGTCCATCACTGCAGGTAACTTCCAGCTCCCTCCTCCCCTGAGGTCCCCCTTGCCAAAATGACATAAAATGAGGTCAAGCGTCCTACGTGTCGCCCGTCGGGTGATTAAAATAACACACGGAGATGTTTCATGTGCAGCAATCGGAGCATATTTGCAAAAAATATTCAGATCAGATGAATTTGAATGAGGAAATGCATGGAGGGGGAGGCCTGTCACCTTATTTGCAAGGAGATACAAGGTAACATAAAGTTACTCAGTGTTCAGATTGCTCTGCTGTTCCGACTTGGGCAATTTGAATAAATTATACAAGACATGAAAAAAAGTCAGTGAGGAATGATATTTTTGCAGGAAAGGTTAATTTTGAAGGGAAGCTAGGAAGGGGAAGAAGGGGGCGATGGATGGAGGGAGGGCTGGCGAGGCAGTTATTAAAAGCGATTGCATTGCCTCCCGGATGTCTCGGGAGAGCGGAATCAGTGGAGATGTTAAACCTTGCTTGACACCCCAGTTGGATAATTGTGGGTGTGGGAGCTAATCAGCGGAAGATGTCTCCTCAATTTATATCTTGTCAGTTAGCCAAGATTAGCCCCCCACCACAACCCGTACCCCTTCCTCTGTCCCGGCCACCATTAGCTTTGTTGCATGTCAATGCGCCGGTGAGTGTGTCCGCCTGGTAAGGAGGGGGCGTGTAGCATGATGGAAACAAGAACATTTATTCCAGCTCAAGCCAGTATGGCATTTTCCTGAAACGCCATATGAAAGGTAGAGGAGGGGAGAGGAGCTGCTGCCTTTTAAAAAATCCATTTGTGGCCTAACAGGGAACAAATAATACATGTAGTAATGCATATTTTTCTTAAATATGATGCAAGATGTCTTATAAAACACATGCATTCATAAGAC
Organism: Oostethus manadensis; assembly: GCA_024372805.1. Lineage (NCBI taxonomy): Eukaryota > Metazoa > Chordata > Actinopteri > Syngnathiformes > Syngnathidae > Oostethus > Oostethus manadensis. Next base: position 638,291 of record QODF01000306.1, on the reverse strand, counting down.
AATTATATTATCACCCCACTGACCCGAACATAAGACAGTCAAGCTCTCAGATAAAACCCATGAATGTACAGGACAATACCAATGTTTCCCTATTGCTCAGAATATAAGACGACCAAAGTTTCAGATCATATAGCTCAGAATATAAGACAACCTAGCTTTAAGATGAAACCCATGAATGTACAGGACAATGCCAGTATTACCCTATTGCTCAAAACATAAGACAACTTAGCTCTCATATAAAACCCATGACTGTACAGGACAATTGCTGTATTACCCTATTGCTCAAAATCTAAGACAACTTAGCTGTCAGATATAACCCATTACTGTACAGGACAATGCCAGTATTACCCTATTGCTCAGAATATAAGACGACCAAGTTGTCAGATTATATTACTCAGAATATTAGACAACTTAGCTCTCATATAAAACCCATGAATGTACAGGACAATACCAATGTTTCCCTATTGCTCAAAATCTAAGAAGACCAAGCTGTCAGATCATATAGCTCAGAATATAAGACAATCTAGCTTTAAGATGAAACCCATGAATGTACAGGACAATTCCAGTATTTCCCTGTTGCTCAAAATGTAAGAAGACCAAGCTGTCATATCATATAGCTCAGAATATTAGACAACTTAGCTCTCAGATAAAACCCATGAATGTACAGGACAATTGCAGTATTACCCTATTGCTCAAAACATAAGACGACCAAAGTCTCTGATTATATTAATCAGAATATAAGACAACCTAGCTCTCAGGAAAAAACCCATGAATGTAAATGACAATTCAAGTATTTCACTATTGCCCAAAATCTAAGAAGACCAAGCTGTCATATCATATAGCTTAGAATATAAGACAACTTAGCTCTCATATAAAACCCAAGAATGTAAAGGACAATTCCAGTTTTACCATATTGCTCAAAATATAAGACAACTTAGGTCTCAGATAAAACTCATTAACGTACAGGACAATGCCAGTATTACCCTATAGCTCAAATATAAGACAACCTAGCGGTCAAAAACCATTGCACAGATTATAGCTCAGATAAAACCCAGCAATGTACAAGACAATTGCAGTATTACCCTATTGTGCAAAATATAAGACAGCCAAACTGTCCAATAATATTGCTCAGCTAATAAGACGACCAGGCTCTCAGATAAAACCCGTTAATGTCCAGGACAATTACAGTATTACACGATTGCGCCGTTGTCCCGATAAAATGGACAGTAACAACTAAGGGCGATCACCACGGAAACGTTTTCAGGTCAAAACAGAGAAGTACTTGGAAACCAACCATGACCAAGGGAAAATTCTTGTACTGTTTTTTTTTACTGTACTGTGTGTATTCTTCATGTGTTCTGTGTACAGTGTGTTTGACTTAGAATATTATTTAAGTACAAGTTCTACTACATTTACCTTTACCCACAAAGATACGGTAAATGCGCCTCAAAGTTGGTTGCCGCTCGAAGGCGAAAAGGCACCACCACCATGCAGACACGTTCACTGTATAACACGGTGAAGTTAGTTTTTACGTTGGACGCTGGATTACTCCATAGTTCCAGCGGTAGATTCCCCTCACTGTACCCGGAACTCGCACGGAAAAGGCCGCCATAACCGCTAGTTGTAACTAGGGCTCGTCAATGAATTGCTTTCATGTCAATGAAAAGGGAGTTTGCAAAAAAGCCAATATATTCCAAATCACACCACAAATTGTTCTCTAACCATGTCGACTGATTAGTCCTGCCCTAATAGTAATGTAATGGCGGCTGAATAATTAGACGTCAGGATGGCTGTAATTCAGTTGGCCATTTATTTGCTTGTGAACACAGAGCACGCCCTTCGTCTAGCAGACGTTCCTCTTCCTCTTTTCCTCTTCTCTGCGTCTGACTCCAAACTTGCTTCAACCCGCATGCTGAACACCACTGCCCTCTACAGCCCACACATTAAACAGCAGCCCGGAAAACACATTATTCCTTTTGTAGCAGTATTATGCTCGTTCAATGTATCCAATTTGATCCTTGATTGGATGGACTGTTCTTTTTAAAGACCTGACTCAAAGACATTTGTTCCAAAAGCCAAACAATAGTGTTGGTGCGATAAAAAAGTCACTTCGGAAATCATTTGGTTGCATTTGATTTAATACTTTGAAGAGCTTTTTTAATAACCATATTCAGGTTATGTTTGAGACACAAGTTTATTATGTAAAAAAAAGGGTCTGTACCAGATTGAATCGACAAGACTATTAAAAAAATCAGATCCGATCTGAAGCCAAAAAATGAAGCCCGGGACATGCCTAATTCTAACACTAATACCATACACAGTAGTATGGGGGAGTGGGGTTCTCGTTGCGTCCCCCCTGTGGTAAATACTCACAACACACATTCACCTCACAGGACAATGGCTCCTTTCAGCAAGCATGACGAGTAACCTCATCAGGGTGAATAAACAAGGCGGCCATGCCGGTTTGAGACCCGAGACCGCATACCTCTCTAGTCCCTCCTGCTCTGAGTGCTGACAGATGTTTCCAGCCCACCCTCTGCATAGCAAACGGGTCTTATTTCCTTAAAAGACAGAGTGGGTGGGTCCAAAGCGCCCTCCCACACCTTCAGAACCTGTAACAAAAATCATGAAAGAGGAGGGGAGAAAAAGTCCACCTCTGATCCGGGATCTGTATAATGGGCAGCCGTGCGAGCCTTCAAACGGGAGGTCAACAAACTTTGACTGTGTTTGAAGGAGCCAAAGCAGTAGAATAACTTTAGGACTTTGGACATGCACAGGATCAAACTATTCTCTTGGTCTTTGCGTGCGTTCACGTTCAGTGGTTGCTCTCGATTCTGGGACTGTTGCAGGTCACATTGGGTATGCCCATAAAAACACGTCTAGTGGTGTGAGGTCTGGTGGAGGTCCTTCAAATTCACCTTTTTGGCGAGATCTCTGTAAGGAAGGCACCCCCACGCTACCATCGCGGTGTAGGATCCTTCCTTGGTGGGATCTTGCCAAACAGGTGGATTGGACGGAGGGGTTTTGTTGAATACCCTCCACGTTCACCAGACCTCACACCACTAGACGTCTCTTTATGGGCATACGCTATGTGACCTGCAACAGCCCCTGAATCGAGAGCAACCATTGAACGTGAACGCACGCAAAGACCAAAAGAATTGTTTCATGATGTGTGCTGTTCCATCGCTTCGCGTCGGCGCCGGTGTCTGGACCAGAACGGAAATCAGTTTGAGAACAGGCGGTGACAAAGAATAGAATGCTGTTTGTAAATTCTTTTACATGTTAAAAATTAAACACATTATAACACACACCTAGTTTACAATGATTCAAAGTGTGTGTACATTTTTGGGACACTCTGTGTGTGTTTTTTTAGCTTCGGGTAGATGGGGCAATTGGTACATCAATGTATTTATTTTTAATTGCTCCATAAATCAAAGCAGGCACTTCATTTTGCACTGGTTTCCAGCAACCAGTAAAGGGAGGAAGTCATCCGGGCCCATTTTGGCAACACAGGAAGTAAATAGCTAGTCGGGAAAGTTGCGCTGATACAGATAAAAAAAGTGAATGGAGTGAGGTTCCCCGGCATGGGGAAGTTAGCGCAAGTGGCTTTCCACATGTTCAAACGGTGAGCTTTTTCGATCCGCCGACCGAAGCTCGCTGGTTTGCAAGATTGAAAAGCATTTGTGGAAGCTGAATGGAGCGAGGTTCCCCGGAGCTGGGCTAACTTTGGCTGTTACGCATTCATTTATTGTTAGCATATAACTTCGAGGTGAGGGGGAAAAAACCCTTTTGGTATTTACATTTTAAAATAACAATAAAAAAAAGTTACATGTAAATAATGAATGGGTAGTTTTGCTAATATTTATCTGTTGAATAATCATCTCCACACAAGTCTGAGGCGTTTCCAAAACGCACTTTCAGGCGTGCGGGTGCTGAGGTGAGCAACGGATTGTTTCCCGCAGCTTCTGGCCCAGCTTGTCATCGCGCTTACAAACAGCCAGCGCCGGGCCCAACAGTGTGAGAGATCGACCCGGTGGCTCTTTGCGTGCACACCCCTCCGTGCAGCCTCTGCAGCATCAGCACCAAACGGAGCCGTCCGTGCTTCCCTCCCGTTCCCCGCAACGTAAACCAAACTCAAGTCGTTCACGGACAACCTCAAACAAATGTATAAATTAAGCACCCTCGTGATGAGCCGTTTAAAGTATCAAAGAGCGCAGACTACAGACCGGCATTCCTTCTAATCTAATAGTTCGGGCGGACATTCATTATTGATAAGCCCGGCAATTGATTGGTTAATACGATAATGTAACTGAGAAATGAAAATTGTCAGAGTGTGTGTGTGTGTGTGTGTGTGTGACGGGGAGGTTGGTGTAGCGCTGGTGGGAGGGGTCTTAGGGGATTGCCCCTACATAGGCTTCCATCATTACTGCCACACTATGAAAGCAGAGTGGTGATTAAAAGGACCTGATTGATTTGACTCTCATTGGGATAAGCTGTCCTCATTCCGTCACCGGGCTCCGCCTGCATATACAGAAAAGTACGTGTGTGTGTGTGTGTGTGACATATAATACACTCACCACATAACATTGGGTACACCTGCACGAGCTGCATCAATATCGTCTGTGGGTGTGGTATTTGTGTTCAAATAGCAGACACCACAATATCGTTCAATTGAGTCTGTTATTGTGTTAATAAAAAGTGTGCTTTTTGAAGGCTGGGGTTTTTTTTTGCATTGGATCTTGTCGTGTGTGTTAATGCAATTCGTGCAATCGAAATGAATTCCATGAGTAGATTCATCTTTGCACTCTACACATGTTTATAATAGCACAAATAACACAATTAAAAACTCACAGCAGTACAATTGCATATGAATAGAAACAGAACACATTAAAAATGCATATGCACATGTTGTATTTTTAGATTACATTTTTGATATATGAAATATAAGGACTGAAAAACAGTCTTTTGTTTTCTTTTGCCATATTTGTGCCCTTTTTGCAAATGCAACAAAGAAAAAAACTAAAACTAAAATGTTCCCTTTTACATTACATACTGTAGTTATATAAAAAACAGGCATTTTTATGGAAAGGGTTTTGTATTAGGTTCCTCCAGCATGCAAAAGGGTATCCGCTAAAGGAGTGTGTGTTCTTGCATGTGTGTGTGTGTGCAAAAGTGACTACATGTCGTCAAGAGGTGGCCCCACTCCCCCAGTTTTCACTCGCTTTTTGTCTGCACTCCAAAGCGCACACACACACACACACACACACGCCGAGCTCCAACCCGCAGCGAGAGACAGCCTGTGCCGCCCTAACACAAAAGCTATTGATTTTACTCTCAGCTGCAATGAATGATCTTCTTGAGCCAATTTCGGAATTTAGAAATGAATTCAATACTAATAATGATATTCTTTAAACTGTTGGGGAGGAGGGGGAGGAGGGGTTGGGATGCAGAGAGAAGAACGATGGAGGCACGGGAAGTGAAGATTTGGGTTTGGCTTGAGGGTCACCGTGTGTGTGATGAAATACATATTTCAAAAGTGTCCCATATCACATGCAGCTCTTCTTGTTTGGCCACTTAGAGATACAAAACAGATTGCTTTGCAAGAATAAACATACAAAACCGAATAGAGTGAGGTTCCCCGGGCTCGGGTAGTTAGTGGAAGTGGCTGATTCTCCCCTGACTTGAAGTTAAATATTGCAATAATAGAATTCATTTGTGAAGAGTACGTCCATAAATAAACAGTTTGTTGTAAATGCTGCAATAATAAACATGCAAAGGTGAGCGGAGTGAGGTTCCGCCGGCTGGGGAAGTTAGCACTTGCGGCGAACTCTCCCTTGGTTGTTTACATATAATTATATGTTCATCTTTTTCAATCAGTAGGTTAAAGGTATGATGTTGCATCTTCATATTAGAATGGAGTGAGGTTCCCTGTGTTGGGGAGCTTATCGCTTGCGTCTAACTGCCCCTTGGCTGTGTGCCCATGTTTATAGGTTCTGGAGGTTTGCGTGTGCATTTCGGTATTAATAGTATATTCGTTCATGTAAACCGTTTGTATTGTAATACTACACATACAGAAATGAATGGAGTGAGGTTCCCAGAGATGGGGAAGTTAGCACTAGTGCTAACTCGCCCTTGGTTGCTTGCATGTTGCATATTTTTCAGTCCCTCATCTGAAGGTATAACAGTGCATGTTCATATTGGAATGGAGTGAGGTTCCCTGGGCTGGGGTAGTTAGTGCTAGGACATACCAGGAATGTTTAAATGTTCAGCAGTTACTTATCATTTGCATGTGCATTTCAATATAATAATATTCATAAGTACACAGTTTGTTGTAAATAGTGCAATTGCAAACGGAGTTAGGTTCCCCGGGATGGGGAAGTTAGCCCGAGTGGCTAACTCTCCATCTGCTGTTTTCATGTTGAAAATTGGCTCCATTTTTGGACACACGTTTAACAACTCCCCCAACTTTTACGCCGGCGTGCAAGCTCTCATGATTTTTACGACGCCATTTTGCAGCATGCAGCACACTTTTACAGTATTAAACGCGCCATAAAGGCACTCCGGTCGCGCCGTTCCTGTTGTGCGCCACGCAAGTCTTGCATAAAAGACAGTTTAAAACAGGCGCATAAATATTTAGATGAAGAAATGTTGCAGTGTGTGAGCGTAAAATGTTTTATTTGGCGGTTTCGGTGTTAATCAGAGAGCGCCGGTGCCCTGCGGAGGTGTTAATTCAAAGCCCCGTTACAGAGGAGGTGAAGATTAACAGATAAGGGAGGTCTGAACGAGGGGTCGGCGCCGCCCGTGTCACCCCACCCCCCGCCCCCTGTCAGACACCTGCCTGAGATTAAGTGCCCCCCCCCCCGCCTTCTTTACTACCTACACCTTGGCTCTCTTGTGCACAGGTGAGAGGTCAAGCGCTTACCTGATTCGTCGGGCTCTCTCATTCAGCTTGCACGGCTGGATATCCAGCATCTGCATGCGCCGGGATGCGTGTGTGTGTGTGTGTGTGTGTGTGTGCGCGCGAGAGAGACGGGGGTGATTTCGGGGGAGGCGTTGGGTGTGATGTTCATGCAGGCAGGATTACAGTAAATAGACATTCACGAGTAATAAAAATATGGACATATTATTAAGGATGCATTTGTGTCATTTCTGTTATTTATTATTTTCATTTTTTGCAGTTTTGTGCAATATTTATTACGTTTATCATTATTTTATATCACAGCAGCAATATGGCTCATCATCTGGCTTCCATTGTGATAAAAAAAATGTAAATGCACATAATATGAAAATATACATTTTAATTTTTCAAAGGACTTTATTGGCAAAGGAACCGCATTCGGTTAAGTAGCGACCCTGAATGCATCGCAATGAGGGTGTAGGACCCTCGATCGCTCGTAAGCAACCGAAATATGTTAAAGAAATGATGTATATGTGATGCAGTTCTTGGAAATCATTATTATTAATAATTTGCTGGGCACGTGGAGGCTGAAAATGGACCGCCGATGCATCACGACGAGGCTGCCCAAGCATGTGATCGGCGGCGGCCAATCAGCGACGGAAAATAATGACTACAAAAATGTAAAAATATATAATAAAATGCAATTCTGATGACGTGCCAGTGTAATTGCATATCATAATAACAAGGAAACGGATGGCTCTATAGGCAGGATATGGATATGGATATGGATTATGAATGGCTGGAATGTGACTAAAAGGGACGGGGAAAAAAAGGCACGGAAGATGAAACTCGGCAAGTTTGACTTATAACAAGCAAAATGACACCCTGCTGTCATTTAAATTATGGCTGCCCTCTATAAAGGTGTCTTTTGGGTGCATTAATTGAATTGGCCACTATTTCCCCCAATAATCATCTGTAAAGTTCAGCCGTCCATCCCTCCCAAGATCCCCCGCCGCGCCGGCCGCCGACATGCCGTGTCTATATTTCAGGGGCTTAATTTATTTTCATGATTCGCCCCATAATGACGGCCACGCGGGCTGTACATCAGAATTAACCTTCATTCCGCCGAGGTATATTACGATGACAGTCGCCGACACATTTCACCTACACAAAGGGCATTCTCCCCCACCGCTCCCCCCCCCACGCGCTGTATAATCATCCCGGATTGCAGAGATTGTTTGATAGCCGATTCATTTTCATAGGAAATCAAGTGGCCGGCCCTTTTCTTTTTTTTTCTTGCCTCGACAACAATGCACACTTTTTCTGTCAATTAGGTGTTTTATTTAATCTCATCTCTTTTTAAATAAATGACGCCCCCCCCGCCCCTCTCCTGCCCCCTGTTTCTGATATCTCCAGTAGTGTGGTTAATTTATTTTTGGGCGACGCCAGTGTAACAAAAGTGGCGTAAATGAATCAGGGGACATGAAGCGAAAGAGGGAAAGAGCGGCTCTCCTCGTGTGCCATTTCTATGCAAAGTGTCAGATATAGATTTGCTACGCTCGCAGTCAAAAGATTTCATTAGGGGGCCTGACGTCACGTTTACGAAGGCAGCGGCGGATCATTTCTGTCCTATTTTCTCCCTCATGAGCTCTTTTGTTCTTGCCACCCCCCCCCCAACACACATGCAAATGACAATAATAGATTTCGCCCGTCGCCATGATAGCCTATTTAGAAGGAAGAGGAGGGGAGGGTAGCAACCCAAGAAACATTCAATTTGTGACTGGCAAAAAAAAAAAGTAATTAAGAACTTACAGAATTCTTGGAGTCCTCCCACCCCCACCTTCATAATTCAAAATATTCTGATTAGGATATTTTGGCAAAGTGAACGCCAAATCCCTCCATCGGTGTGTGTGTGTGTGTGTGGCACTCACCCTGCAAATAAATATAATCAATCTCCCATTTACATACAAATAGGCACCCCCCCCCTTCATCCTAATAATCCTCCGAGAGAGCAAAGAATATTCCCCCCACACACCAATTTCATATTTAGCGTGGGTTGTTGTTTTTTTCATCCTTCCCACTTTCTTTAGATCATTGCTTATCTCCCTCCACTTCATCTTATGAGAGGATATTGAAAGGCTTGTAGAGCCGGCGCCGTACACACGCTTCACGATGTGCACGCCGACGATTACCGGCGCGAGTCAAGCGGGTCCGCGAGGATGGGTGTGAACTACACGGTGTCGTGCCTTTAAAAAAAAACAAAAATAGACATTTTTGCACGTGCAAATTGCACAGGAGACATGAAAGTGTCCATAAAAACCCAACATGAAATGCATGAATCCATTTGCACCAACACAAACCAGTAATCTTTTTTCTCAGCATACTGGAGTGACTGAAAATGTAACAGGCGACAAAGCGGAAACTGGACTGTCGTGTGTTTCTTGCTGCCATTTCTGGAATCCAGCCATTGGTTTTGATTCTGAGTGCTTCCTCTTGTGCAAGAGTCGACAAATTACAACAACGGCCCGCATATAGGACGAGAGAGGGGTTCAGCCTTTCGGGAAAAGCATCTGTTACTCGGAACCGGACGGCGTGGACTAGGAAATGCTTTGTAGTTGTGTTAAACACTGTATGACGACCAAATGCATGCATTTGGCGGACAATTCAAATGTTGGCACAAATATAAGTCAACCTGTCTGAAGAAAATGCAAAACAATTCTAGTATACATTATCACAATATTGACGAAAGTATACTGTATTTTTTTTCTCTAGAAAAATGTCTGACAAAAGACGGGTTGTCTTATATTTGCTGTCTTGTACTGGGAAGTAGCAAGGGGGTGGTGGGTGATTTGCAAATATAAGACAAAAAACAGGAGGGAGGCAAAATCACCTAAAAAAATAAGACATTAGAAAAGGGGGGGGGAGGGAAATCATAATCCAACAAATATACGAGGGTTGACAAAAGGGAAAAAAACGCGAAACAGTTTGCAAATATAAGACAACACCTGAAAGACAGGTTGTGTTGTACAACATTTGGAGCCTATACATCTAAGCCAGTGGTTCTCTTATTTTCTGTCATGCCCCCCCCCAAGGGAGAAAAATGTCTTCACACCCCCCCCATTTGAAACAATATTGATGAATATCTATTTAGTTATCTATACTGTACAGACTGACCTTGAAACTAAAACCAGGAAAATGCAAGAAAAAGACTCAAATTGGATGTTGAGTACAAGAAATTTGTACATGTTGGCAGGTCTGCACTAACACTGAACCCCACCCCCCCGACCGTTCACCGCGCCTTCCCAGGGGGCCCCGTCCCCCTACTTGAGAAGCACCGGTGTAAGCCAACAGGTGCCGTCGTGTCTTCAGGTTTGTCTTATACTCGGGTCAATGCTATAAGTAGATGTTGACATCCACAAGACGTTCAAGGTTTCTTACTTTATTTATCACTTTCACCAGAGTTTGCTTTACTGGGGGGCTAAAATGGAAAAGTGACCATGGCAATGAGTACAACAAACAGGGGAAAAAGCAATAAAAAAGGCGGGGGGGAAAAATCTATGTAACTTGCAAATACAGTATAAGACAGTATTATCATTTTCCCCACAGAAGATGGCTTGTCTTATATTTGTTCCCTATATAACTAAACAAACAGGTGAGGTCTCGTCTTCAGGGTCGTCTTGTATAAAAAAGGGGAAAAAAGCGGTATCATTTGCAAATATAACAGTAGAAAAAAGGGAGAAAAACAATAAAGTACTTGGCAAATATAAGACGGTAGAAAAAGGATAAAAAAGCAGTAGTTTGCAAATATAACACAATAGAAGAAAGGGATAAAAGAGCTAAAGAATTTGCAAATATAAGACAGTTGAAACAAGAGAGGACAATAACAACGTACTGTACTTTGCAAATATAAGACGGTGGAAAAAAGGGGAGAAAATTTGTATAAGATGGTATTTTTCCCCATGGAAAAAAGTCTAAGCAAGACGGGTCTCCTTATGCTGCTGACGAAATACTTGAACCACCGTGCGAGCTTTCATCGTCAGGGTCGTCTTCCACCCGGGCCAAGTGGCCAAGCTGAAATGTTCTCCTCCACAAGACAGCAGACTTCGGAAAGACACCCACACTGACGTCCGTGTCTCGCTTTTCCTCGCGGGCTGAATCCTTCCCATTTCCTTTGAAACCTTTGCATGATCAATGGCCTGCTTCTTCGGCCTCTGTAGCTCGTTAAGCAGCAAACAACAGGTAGCAGCCATGAAATATTGAACAAGAGGCAAAGTGTTTCAGGAGACCCCGCTAGTTATTCGCCCCCCCGCCCCCGCAACAACATCCGCTCGGAAACGGCGCCGCCTTTGATCGCCATTAATACCATTTGCTTAAACTTTCCAAATATGCTTCCGTATGTTTGATTAACATCTTTGGGAATTATTTAGCAGGACGGCTAATGATGAAATTGCGATTATCATCACTCGGGAGGGTTATATTACATTACTGTCGTGCATATTGGACACTTTGTGAAAGTTAGTGTCTTAACTCGCCCCGCGCATGCACATATGCACTTATAAGCCCTGGGTATTAATATTCACACTGGGTATATTTTAGTTTGAGAGTGCTGCGTGCCCGACATTGTAATTTCTTAGCTTATCTAATCAGTTCTGCAGGCTCCACGGGCCTCGTATCGGGGCCTCATGAAAGAAATCAGCTCGGTAGCACCTTCAGAACACTTATAAATAATGAAAAACAGCATTTAAAAAAAAGAAAGAAGCGCTTCAGGAGAGAAAATGTTGATTAGAAAAGTGCCTTTTATCCGCGCCTTGGAATCTTTTACATTCCGAAGATGCAGAGGACTTCGGGCCATGCATAAAGTAGCCCTATCTGACCAGCCCGAGCAAAATCAAATGAAAAAGAAGTAGTAATTTTTGCGGAGATAAAAAGTGCTGACAGCAGAGGATGAGGCAGGTGCTATTTGGATACGAGAGATGAGAGCGGAGGAGATCGCTTTCATCTGCTGTGTGGAGTTGCCCTTGAAAACTTTGCACATTTAGGCATTGTGGGGCGCTTCAGAACCCGCTCGGACCCACAGAAGCAGGCGTTTGCAAGCTTTATTGACACATAGTATAAACAACGACACTACCTTGATCGTGGAAAAAAACAACCCAAAACGGACGGAATCGTGTTCCCGCATGATTCCATTGCCTCTATGCAAACCCAACGATTGATATTATCATTATGAACTTCAGTCTTGCTCTTTAATTCCCATTTTTGCTGTTGTTTACATTTATTTTCAACTCATACAATGACTGCATTGCCATAACATCTGGACTTTACTCCGATAAAATATACATTTTTCCCCAGCCTGATTTTCCAAACTCATTTTTTGTTTCTCATTATATTACAACTTTTTTAATATTTCATCTTGATGGCACCAAAATGGCATTATTTTCAGCACATTCCCTTAAAATGGACACTTTTCTTGTTTTTCTGCAAGCCAACCTTCCAAAAATGATTTGTTATTTTGTTTGTTTCTCGCAATATTACGTTAAAAAAAGTCTCTTCAATTTTTAAACTTTATGCTACTAAAAATGAACAACATTATTTTCATAAAATGCCATCTTTTTCCTGGGAATATTCTGACTTCATTCTTGCAAAATTACTGCAAATTTTTCCATTTCTGCATTTTTTTTTACATTTTCTTTAAAAAATATAATTCATACATTTAATAGTTAAATCATATTTTTTGAATAGTTCATTAAAAATGACAGTTGCCGGCCTAAAAATGGCCCCCGGGCCGCACTTTGGACACCCCTGGTCTAAGATTTAACCAGTCAGGCCTAGATTAACCGCCTAAGAACATAAGTGTTACATGCATGCTCTTTTAAAGCAACATTTTAATATAATCCACCTTCAATTGTGACAAATGCTCAGTTTATGATACAATACAGCATATCATTTTATATGCATGTGCACATTCACACAAAGAGAATCGATATTTCTATGATATTATTACATTTACTCCAATAATAAACGGCCAGAAAGTCATACCACGCGCTACAAATAAATGCTGGATTTACCTTTCCCCAAATCCAAGCATTTCCTGCTCATATTTCCCATTTTCAGCTTCCGTGGTTAACAACTTGTGTCTTATTTTGCCTCTGCAGGCGGAATGGACTCGCGGGGAAAAATAAAAGCGTTTTTATGCCCATCTATAAATTAGGGGCGTTGGGTTTGATGAGCAGTGAAGGAGAGTCGCGGCGAGACAAAGAGGCAGTGCTGCATTTCATATGTGTTCTCATCATCATCATCATCATCATCATGCTGAGGCTGTGATGAGTTACACACACACACACACACACACACACACACGCACGTGCGCGCGTGGGGATTTGCATTGCGCCCCTGGCAGGTTAAGCGACAAACTGACACGAGAGAAGCTCTTGGTGTTTTCGGGGACCGCAAGGGTCTCGGTGAGGGGCCCACGGATGGACCTTTCCTCCCTGAGGGGCCTGGCGAGGGGCTCTGAGGCCAACGTCCCGCAACGGGCTCGCCTCAGGCCATCAGCCCCCGAGGCGATCGCTCACGAAAGAGCCCCAATCAAAGACGGCAGAAGGGGCCCAAAGTGCTGCTTTAGCTCCTTGAATAATTCACCATCGGACCGTCTTGACCACGGGACGTTTATCTACTCGCTGGAAATGTTCTACCTAATAATGAGCTGACTGGCAAACAGTTGAACTGAGAGATGATCAAAGCCAGGCTATCGCTAATTTCGATATTTTTTATTAATGATGAGGGGGGCTTGAGAAAACTGTTGAAACCGCTCGCAGTTTTGCTGAAAGTTCATATCCTCTCCGAGCGGGAGAAAAAATGAGACATACTACACTTAACTTTCACGGTAATGGTTTACTTTAACACATCACACGCTCACCGCAGCGCGAAAAGGGGTCGGAAGAAGCCCATCTCGTTGAAATCCTGCCCGTTGTCCACGTTTCGGGATTTACCGAGGCTACTCCTTTTCGGACACGTGATGTACTTTCGTGTAAAAGGAGCTACCCCATCACCGTGTATCCAGGCGTCCGCCCGCACCCACCCCTCCGCCGCCGTCCCCTTGTTTGTCGCCACGCTGCCCTCCGTGGCTCCGCTTAATGAGGGTTGGACGCGTGGCTGCCTCAGCACCTGCCGAGGGGGGCACTGGGTTAATCCCACCTGGCCGGGCCGCTTGCCGCTGGGCTGCTGACGGCAGCAGAGAGAGGGGCGATGAGGAGGATGGAAGAGGAAGGAGGGGAAGGTGACAGGAGGCGCAGACACCCCGGGGTTACACACACACACACACACACACACACACACACACTAGCCCGTCTACGCAGGCAGCCCGAAGCACAGCGGAATGAGTTGTACCAGTCGCCGCTGGATACCTGACAAGTGGACGCCTTCACAAATTGCTGAATGAAGATTGATAACAGCAAACCCTCTGAAGACGCCATATTGGCCGTGATGCCGCGACAGGAAGTATCAACGGACCGGCTGGAGCCAGTTGAATGACGCGGATTCTGTTGATTTTATTCTTGGGGGCGGGAAATCCAACCGGACACAACAGCGGGTACACAATCAAATCACATCCCACTGGGAATTTGCACAAACATGAGAACAATTCATAAAAAAGTGTGTGTTTCGTGCAACAAAACATACTTATATGTATGTACAGTATATATACTGTATATACGTTTGATTCGATTAATTAATTATTCGATTAAGATTTGATTAATTATTTAATATCAATTTAGATTTTAATACATTTAAATATGTTCACTCATATATGAATAAATACAGGATAAATACTATATATATATAGTTACAGATATAAGAAATACTAGATTCATTTCCCATCATACTAATAATTTTTTTTTTATTAATATTGTTAATTGCTGATAATAATTCTTATGAATTAATAATGCTTTACCGCATATAAGTTAAAAAAAGGTTCCTGAACACATCAGCACGAGTCAGGGGACCCAAAGGGAGACCCATAATTAAAAAAAACCTATATTGAAATAAAATATGTATAATAGCCACATTAAAAACCCCAAAAATGTATGAAACAGAAAAAAAATCATAATGACTACTTTAGCTATTTAATATGAAACCTATACCATTATATAAATATGCTACATGAATCATTTCAGAAATGCAGGGTAATGGAACTATACTGTACTGGATCGGTGCAGATGATTGGATATCGCCCTCTAATTATAAATATAATATAAATATATAATATAAAACAGCACGCACGGACAAACGCCTGCGGGTTTTAGCTAATACATGACTGCTTGCCTTGGCCGCAGCAAGCAAACATCCTGCACACGCCGGTCAACGCCCCGATCCCTGACTTCCGCATCTGGCCTTGGCCTTGCCAGTTGCTTCCGCGACACACCGGGCACTTCACAGTCGGCGTCCGAAAGGGCAGCAGCCGATCCCATTCCCACGCCGCCGGTGGCCGCTCCCTTTACGAGGCGGCTCATTACCATAAGCGGATTCACAAAGCGGGGCAGTAAAGGATGATAGTACGGGGCCGCCCCGTGCAAAAGTTAGAGCGGCGTCGGTCAGCCCGGGTGAGGAGAGTCCGCATCTGACATCTCCTAAATTGGCAGCCGGACAGCGAGAAGCGTTTCTACACGTGTAGACACACTAGAATGACTCGAGGGCCTGTCAGGACGAGCTGCTCGGAAAAGTCAAATAAATCTGACTGATGCCCTCTCCCATTGGTGGACCAAAATGCCAGATGGAGCGTAAATCACGGCGCTCCGACGGTCCGTCTCAGCACCGTCTGACATTACCACGGCAACTTGCCTCCGCTCCGCTATCCGGCCGGTCCGCGGGCGCAGGCGTGGAGATTGATGTTTATTCAGAAGCGCCGACATATTTCAGCTCTCCAACATTAGTCCTCCGAGCTCAAGCTCGACTAATTGAACGTGCTGGACAGGATGACGCCTCGGCAAGGCACACATCCGTACGTGTCCAAAAAGAAGTTGAGTCGAGGGTCAAGTTCGAGCCTTAATATTCCATTTCAGTGTTAATATTGTTTGAGTGCTGCTCCGTTGCTCCAATGCGCCATAAAGGGCACCCGTTCAGACATTAGCGCTGCTGAGTGTGTGGGCTCGGACCCCTTCGGAGGTTTCAATCAAAACAGCCCCTTAAGAAAACACAAGCAACGAAAACTTTATGTTTGCAACAATGTCCTGTATTGTGGCTGAAATAGCTTTCGTAAGGGGAAAGTTGGGTCGGAAAATGTTCACCCCTAAGAAACTACTTCAGAGGTTAAACAGTCAAAAATCACCACGAGGTCGATGGACAGGACTCACACGAGAGGGGCAACACGGCAGACTCGAAACGTAATAGCAAACCTGTCACCCGGGGGGTGTCTCCGGACTGGCGTCTGTACGACGATCCGA
>QODF01000306.1:587030-621839 GCA_024372805.1 Oostethus manadensis | reverse complement strand
GGGGTTTTTTTTTGCATTGGATCTTGTCGTGTGTGTTAATGCAATTCGTGCAATCGAAATGAATTCCATGAGTAGATTCATCTTTGCACTCTACACATGTTTATAATAGCACAAATAACACAATTAAAAACTCACAGCAGTACAATTGCATATGAATAGAAACAGAACACATTAAAAATGCATATGCACATGTTGTATTTTTAGATTACATTTTTGATATATGAAATATAAGGACTGAAAAACAGTCTTTTGTTTTCTTTTGCCATATTTGTGCCCTTTTTGCAAATGCAACAAAGAAAAAAACTAAAACTAAAATGTTCCCTTTTACATTACATACTGTAGTTATATAAAAAACAGGCATTTCTATGGAAAGGGTTTTGTATTAGGTTCCTCCAGCATGCAAAAGGGTATCAGCTAAAGGAGTGTGTGTTCTTGCATGTGTGTGTGTGTGCAAAAGTGACTACATGTCGTCAAGAGGTGGCCCCACTCCCCCAGTTTTCACTCGCTTTTTGTCTGCACTCCAAAGCGCACACACACACACACACACACACACACACACACACACACACGCCGAGCTCCAACCCGCAGCGAGAGACAGCCTGTGCCGCCCTAACACAAAAGCTATTGATTTTACTCTCAGCTGCAATGAATGATCTTCTTGAGCCAATTTCGGAATTTAGAAATGAATTCAATACTAATAATGATATTCTTTAAACTGTTGGGGAGGAGGGGGAGGAGGGGTTGGGATGCAGAGAGAAGAACGATGGAGGCACGGGAAGTGAAGATTTGGGTTTGGCTTGAGGGTCACCGTGTGTGTGATGAAATACATATTTCAAAAGTGTCCCATATCACATGCAGCTCTTCTTGTTTGGCCACTTAGAGATACAAAACAGATTGCATTGCAAGAATAAACATACAAAACCGAATAGAGTGAGGTTCCCCGGGCTCGGGTAGTTAGTGGAAGTGGCTGATTCTCCCCTGACTTGAAGTTAAATATTGCAATAATAGAATTCATTTGTGAAGAGTACGTCCATAAATAAACAGTTTGTTGTAAATGCTGCAATAATAAACATGCAAAGGTGAGCGGAGTGAGGTTCCGCCGGCTGGGGAAGTTAGCACTTGCGGCGAACTCTCCCTTGGTTGTTTACATATAATTATATGTTCATCTTTTTCAATCAGTAGGTTAAAGGTATGATGTTGCATCTTCATATTAGAATGGAGTGAGGTTCCCTGTGTTGGGGAGCTTATCGCTTGCGTCTAACTGCCCCTTGGCTGTGTGCCCATGTTTAAAGGTTCTGGAGGTTTGCGTGTGCATTTCGGTATTAATAGTATATTCGTTCATGTAAACCGTTTGTATTGTAATACTACACATACAGAAATGAATGGAGTGAGGTTCCCAGAGATGGGGAAGTTAGCACTAGTGCTAACTCGCCCTTGGTTGCTTGCATGTTGCATATTTTTCAGTCCCTCATCTGAAGGTATAACAGTGCATGTTCATATTGGAATGGAGTGAGGTTCCCTGGGCTGGGGTAGTTAGTGCTAGGACATACCAGGAATGTTTAAATGTTCAGCAGTTACTTATCATTTGCATGTGCATTTCAATATAATAATACTCATAAGTACACAGTTTGTTGTAAATAGTGCAATTGCAAACGGAGTTAGGTTCCCCGGGATGGGGAAGTTAGCCCGAGTGGCTAACTCTCCATCTGCTGTTTTCATGTTGAAAATTGGCTCCATTTTTGGACACACGTTTAACAACTCCCCCAACTTTTACGCCGGCGTGCAAGCTCTCATGATTTTTACGACGCCATTTTGCAGCATGCAGCACACTTTTACAGTATTAAACGCGCCATAAAGGCACTCCGGTCGCGCCGTTCCTGTTGTGCGCCACGCAAGTCTTGCATAAAAGACAGTTTAAAACAGGCGCATAAATATTTAGATGAAGAAATGTTGCAGTGTGTGAGCGAAAAATGTTTTATTTGGCGGTTTCGGTGTTAATCAGAGAGCGCCGGTGCCCTGCGGAGGTGTTAATTCAAAGCCCCGTTACAGAGGAGGTGAAGATTAACAGATAAGGGAGGTCTGAACGAGGGGTCGGCGCCGCCCGTGTCACCCCACCCCCCGCCCCCTGTCAGACACCTGCCTGAGATTAAGTGCCCCCCCCCCCGCCTTCTTTACTACCTACACCTTGGCTCTCTTGTGCACAGGTGAGAGGTCAAGCGCTTACCTGATTCGTCGGGCTCTCTCATTCAGCTTGCACGGCTGGATATCCAGCATCTGCATGCGCCGGGATGCGTGTGTGTGTGTGTGTGTGTGTGTGTGCGCGCGAGAGAGACGGGGGTGATTTCGGGGGAGGCGTTGGGTGTGATGTTCATGCAGGCAGGATTACAGTAAATAGACATTCACGAGTAATAAAAATATGGACATATTATTAAGGATGCATTTGTGTCATTTCTGTTATTTATTATTTTCATTTTTTGCAGTTTTGTGCAATATTTATTACGTTTGTTCATTATTTTATATCACAGCAGCAATATGGCTCATCATCTGGCTTCCATTGTGATAAAAAAAATGTAAATGCACATAATATGAAAATATACATTTTAATTTTTCAAAGGACTTTATTGGCAAAGGAACCGCATTCGGTTAAGTAGCGACCCTGAATGCATCGCAATGAGGGTGTAGGACACTCGATCGCTCGTAAGCAACCGAAATATGTTAAAGAAATGATGTATATGTGATGCAGTTCTTGGAAATCATTATTATTAATAATTTGCTGGGCACGTGGAGGCTGAAAATGGACCGCCGATGCATCACGACGAGGCTGCCCAAGCATGTGATCCGCGGCGGCCAATCAGCGACGGAAAATAATGACTACAAAAATGTAAAAATATATAATAAAATGCAATTCTGATGACGTGCCAGTGTAATTGCATATCATAATAACAAGGAAACGGATGGCTCTATAGGCAGGATATGGATATGGATATGGATTATGAATGGCTGGAATGTGACTAAAAGGGACGGGGAAAAAAAGGCACGGAAGATGAAACTCGGCAAGTTTGACTTATAACAAGCAAAATGACACCCTGCTGTCATTTAAATTATGGCTGCCCTCTATAAAGGTGTCTTTTGGGTGCATTAATTGAATTGGCCACTATTTCCCCCAATAATCATCTGTAAAGTTCAGCCGTCCATCCCTCCCAAGATCCCCCGCCGCGCCGGCCGCCGACATGCCGTGTCTATATTTCAGGGGCTTAATTTATTTTCATGATTCGCCCCATAATGACGGCCACGCGGGCTGTACATCAGAATTAACCTTCATTCCGCCGAGGTATATTACGATGACAGTCGCCGACACATTTCACCTACACAAAGGGCATTCTCCCCCACCGCTCCCCCCCCCACGCGCTGTATAATCATCCCGGATTGCAGAGATTGTTTGATAGCCGATTCATTTTCATAGGAAATCAAGTGGCCGGCCCTTTTCTTTTTTTTTCTTGCCTCGACAACAATGCACACTTTTTCTGTCAATTAGGTGTTTTATTTAATCTCATCTCTTTTTAAATAAATGACGCCCCCCCCGCCCCTCTCCTGCCCCCTGTTTCTGATATCTCCAGTAGTGTGGTTAATTTATTTTTGGGCGACGCCAGTGTAACAAAAGTGGCGTAAATGAATCAGGGGACATGAAGCGAAAGAGGGAAAGAGCGGCTCTCCTCGTGTGCCATTTCTATGCAAAGTGTCAGATATAGATTTGCTACGCTCGCAGTCAAAAGATTTCATTAGGGGGCCTGACGTCACGTTTACGAAGGCAGCGGCGGATCATTTCTGTCCTATTTTCTCCCTCATGAGCTCTTTTGTTCTTGCCACCCCCCCCCCAACACACATGCAAATGACAATAATAGATTTCGCCCGTCGCCATGATAGCCTATTTAGAAGGAAGAGGAGGGGAGGGTAGCAACCCAAGAAACATTCAATTTGTGACTGGCAAAAAAAAAAAGTAATTAAGAACTTACAGAATTCTTGGAGTCCTCCCACCCCCACCTTCATAATTCAAAATATTCTGATTAGGATATTTTGGCAAAGTGAACGCCAAATCCCTCCATCGGTGTGTGTGTGTGTGTGTGTGGCACTCACCCTGCAAATAAATATAATCAATCTCCCATTTACATACAAATAGGCACCCCCCCCCTTCATCCTAATAATCCTCCGAGAGAGCAAAGAATATTCCCCCCACACACCAATTTCATATTTAGCGTGGGTTGTTGTTTTTTTCATCCTTCCCACTTTCTTTAGATCATTGCTTATCTCCCTCCACTTCATCTTATGAGAGGATATTGAAAGGCTTGTAGAGCCGGCGCCGTACACACGCTTCACGATGTGCACGCCGACGATTACCGGCGCGAGTCAAGCGGGTCCGCGAGGATGGGTGTGAACTACACGGTGTCGTGCCTTTAAAAAAAAACAAAAATAGACATTTTTGCACGTGCAAATTGCACAGGAGACATGAAAGTGTCCATAAAAACCCAACATGAAATGCATGAATCCATTTGCACCAACACAAACCAGTAATCTTTTTTCTCAGCATACTGGAGTGACTGAAAATGTAACAGGCGACAAAGCGGAAACTGGACTGTCGTGTGTTTCTTGCTGCCATTTCTGGAATCCAGCCATTGGTTTTGATTCTGAGTGCTTCCTCTTGTGCAAGAGTCGACAAATTACAACAACGGCCCGCATATAGGACGAGAGAGGGGTTCAGCCTTTCGGGAAAAGCATCTGTTACTCGGAACCGGACGGCGTGGACTAGGAAATGCTTTGTAGTTGTGTTAAACACTGTATGACGACCAAATGCATGCATTTGGCGGACAATTCAAATGTTGGCACAAATATAAGTCAACCTGTCTGAAGAAAATGCAAAACAATTCTAGTATACATTATCACAATATTGACGAAAGTATACTGTATTTTTTTTCTCTAGAAAAATGTCTGACAAAAGACGGGTTGTCTTATATTTGCTGTCTTGTACTGGGAAGTAGCAAGGGGGTGGTGGGTGATTTGCAAATATAAGACAAAAAACAGGAGGGAGGCAAAATCACCTAAAAAAATAAGACATTAGAAAAGGGGGGGGGAGGGAAATCATAATCCAACAAATATACGAGGGTTGACAAAAGGGAAAAAAACGCGAAACAGTTTGCAAATATAAGACAACACCTGAAAGACAGGTTGTGTTGTACAACATTTGGAGCCTATACATCTAAGCCAGTGGTTCTCTTATTTTCTGTCATGCCCCCCCCCAAGGGAGAAAAATGTCTTCACACCCCCCCCATTTGAAACAATATTGATGAATATCTATTTAGTTATCTATACTGTACAGACTGACCTTGAAACTAAAACCAGGAAAATGCAAGAAAAAGACTCAAATTGGATGTTGAGTACAAGAAATTTGTACATGTTGGCAGGTCTGCACTAACACTGAACCCCACCCCCCCGACCGTTCACCGCGCCTTCCCAGGGGGCCCCGTCCCCCTACTTGAGAAGCACCGGTGTAAGCCAACAGGTGCCGTCGTGTCTTCAGGTTTGTCTTATACTCGGGTCAATGCTACAAGTAGATGTTGACATCCACAAGACGTTCAAGGTTTCTTACTTTATTTATCACTTTCACCAGAGTTTGCTTTACTGGGGGGCTAAAATGGAAAAGTGACCATGGCAATGAGTACAACAAACAGGGGAAAAAGCAATAAAAAAGGCGGGGGGGAAAAATCTATGTAACTTGCAAATACAGTATAAGACAGTATTATCATTTTCCCCACAGAAGATGGCTTGTCTTATATTTGTTCCCTATATAACTAAACAAACAGGTGAGGTCTCGTCTTCAGGGTCGTCTTGTATAAAAAAGGGGAAAAAAGCGGTATCATTTGCAAATATAACAGTAGAAAAAAGGGAGAAAAACAATAAAGTACTTGGCAAATATAAGACGGTAGAAAAAGGATAAAAAAGCAGTAGTTTGCAAATATAACACAATAGAAGAAAGGGATAAAAGAGCTAAAGAATTTGCAAATATAAGACAGTTGAAACAAGAGAGGACAATAACAACGTACTGTACTTTGCAAATATAAGACGGTGGAAAAAAGGGGAGAAAATTTGTATAAGATGGTATTTTTCCCCATGGAAAAAAGTCTAAGCAAGACGGGTCTCCTTATGCTGCTGACGAAATACTTGAACCACCGTGCGAGCTTTCATCGTCAGGGTCGTCTTCCACCCGGGCCAAGTGGCCAAGCTGAAATGTTCTCCTCCACAAGACAGCAGACTTCGGAAAGACACCCACACTGACGTCCGTGTCTCGCTTTTCCTCGCGGGCTGAATCCTTCCCATTTCCTTTGAAACCTTTGCATGATCAATGGCCTGCTTCTTCGGCCTCTGTAGCTCGTTAAGCAGCAAACAACAGGTAGCAGCCATGAAATATTGAACAAGAGGCAAAGTGTTTCAGGAGACCCCGCTAGTTATTCGCCCCCCCGCCCCCGCAACAACATCCGCTCGGAAACGGCGCCGCCTTTGATCGCCATTAATACCATTTGCTTAAACTTTCCAAATATGCTTCCGTATGTTTGATTAACATCTTTGGGAATTATTTAGCAGGACGGCTAATGATGAAATTGCGATTATCATCACTCGGGAGGGTTATATTACATTACTGTCGTGCATATTGGACACTTTGTGAAAGTTAGTGTCTTAACTCGCCCCGCGCATGCACATATGCACTTATAAGCCCTGGGTATTAATATTCACACTGGGTATATTTTAGTTTGAGAGTGCTGCGTGCCCGACATTGTAATTTCTTAGCTTATCTAATCAGTTCTGCAGGCTCCACGGGCCTCGTATCGGGGCCTCATGAAAGAAATCAGCTCGGTAGCACCTTCAGAACACTTATAAATAATGAAAAACAGCATTTAAAAAAAAGAAAGAAGCGCTTCAGGAGAGAAAATGTTGATTAGAAAAGTGCCTTTTATCCGCGCCTTGGAATCTTTTACATTCCGAAGATGCAGAGGACTTCGGGCCATGCATAAAGTAGCCCTATCTGACCAGCCCGAGCAAAATCAAATGAAAAAGAAGTAGTAATTTTTGCGGAGATAAAAAGTGCTGACAGCAGAGGATGAGGCAGGTGCTATTTGGATACGAGAGATGAGAGCGGAGGAGATCGCTTTCATCTGCTGTGTGGAGTTGCCCTTGAAAACTTTGCACATTTAGGCATTGTGGGGCGCTTCAGAACCCGCTCGGACCCACAGAAGCAGGCTTTTGCAAGCTTTATTGACACATAGTATAAACAACGACGCTACCTTGATCGTGGAAAAAAACAACCCAAAACGGACGGAATCGTGTTCCCGCATGATTCCATTGCCTCTATGCAAACCCAACGATTGATATTATCATTATGAACTTCAGTCTTGCTCTTTAATTCTCATTTTTGCTGTTGTTTACATTTATTTTCAACTCATACAATGGCACCATTGCCACAACATCTGGACTTTACTCCGATAAAATATACATTTTTCCCCAGCCTGATTTTCCAAACTCATTTTTTGTTTCTCATTATATTACAACTTTTTTAATATTTCATCTCGATGGCACCAAAATGGCATTATTTTCAGCACGTTCCCTTAAAATGGACACTTTTCTTGTTTTTCTGCAAGCCAACCTTCCAAAAATGATTTGTTATTTTGTTTGTTTCTCGCAATATTACGTTAAAAAAAGTCTCTTCAATTTTTAAACTTTATGCTACTAAAAATGAACAACATTATTTTCATAAAATGCCATCTTTTTCCTGGGAATATTCTGACTTCATTCTTGCAAAATTACTGCAAATTTTTCCATTTCTGCATTTTTTTTTACATTTTCTTTAAAAAATATAATTCATACATTTAATAGTTAAATCATATTTTTTGAATAGTTCATTAAAAATGACAGTTGCCGGCCTAAAAATGGCCCCCGGGCCGCACTTTGGACACCCCTGGTCTAAGATTTAACCAGTCAGGCCTAGATTAACCGCCTAAGAACATAAGTGTTACATGCATGCTCTTTTAAAGCAACATTTTAATATAATCCACCTTCAATTGTGACAAATGCTCAGTTTATGATACAATACAGCATATCATTTTATATGCATGTGCACATTCACACAAAGAGAATCGATATTTCTATGATATTATTACATTTACTCCAATAATAAACGGCCAGAAAGTCATACCACGCGCTACAAATAAATGCTGGATTTACCTTTCCCCAAATCCAAGCATTTCCTGCTCATATTTCCCATTTTCAGCTTCCGTGGTTAACAACTTGTGTCTTATTTTGCCTCTGCAGGCGGAATGGACTCGCGGGGAAAAATAAAAGCGTTTTTATGCCCATCTATAAATTAGGGGCGTTGGGTTTGATGAGCAGTGAAGGAGAGTCGCGGCGAGACAAAGAGGCAGTGCTGCATTTCATATGTGTTCTCATCATCATCATCATCATCATCATGCTGAGGCTGTGATGAGTTACACACACACACACACACACACACACACACGCACGTGCGCGCGTGGGGATTTGCATTGCGCCCCTGGCAGGTTAAGCGACAAACTGACACGAGAGAAGCTCTTGGTGTTTTCGGGGACCGCAAGGGTCTCGGTGAGGGGCCCACGGATGGACCTTTCCTCCCTGAGGGGCCTGGCGAGGGGCTCTGAGGCCAACGTCCCGCAACGGGCTCGCCTCAGGCCATCAGCCCCCGAGGCGATCGCTCACGAAAGAGCCCCAATCAAAGACGGCAGAAGGGGCCCAAAGTGCTGCTTTAGCTCCTTGAATAATTCACCATCGGACCGTCTTGACCACGGGACGTTTATCTACTCGCTGGAAATGTTCTACCTAATAATGAGCTGACTGGCAAACAGTTGAACTGAGAGATGATCAAAGCCAGGCTATCGCTAATTTCGATATTTTTTATTAATGATGAGGGGGGCTTGAGAAAACTGTTGAAACCGCTCGCAGTTTTGCTGAAAGTTCATATCCTCTCCGAGCGGGAGAAAAAATGAGACATACTACACTTAACTTTCACGGTAATGGTTTACTTTAACACATCACACGCTCACCGCAGCGCGAAAAGGGGTCGGAAGAAGCCCATCTCGTTGAAATCCTGCCCGTTGTCCACGTTTCGGGATTTACCGAGGCTACTCCTTTTCGGACACGTGATGTACTTTCGTGTAAAAGGAGCTACCCCATCACCGTGTATCCAGGCGTCCGCCCGCACCCACCCCTCCGCCGCCGTCCCCTTGTTTGTCGCCACGCTGCCCTCCGTGGCTCCGCTTAATGAGGGTTGGACTCGTGGCTGCCTCAGCACCTGCCGTGGGGGGCACTGGGTTAATCCCACCTGGCCGGGCCGCTTGCCGCTGGGCTGCTGACGGCAGCAGAGAGAGGGGCGATGAGGAGGATGGAAGAGGAAGGAGGGGAAGGTGACAGGAGGCGCAGACACCCCGGGGTTACACACACACACACACACACACACACTAGCCCGTCTGCGCAGGCAGCCCGAAGCACAGCGGAATGAGTTGTACCAGTCGCCGCTGGATACCTGACAAGTGGACGCCTTCACAAATTGCTGAATGAAGATTGATAACAGCAAACCCTCTGAAGACGCCATATTGGCCGTGATGCCGCGACAGGAAGTATCAACGGACCGGCTGGAGCCAGTTGAATGACGCGGATTCTGTTGATTTTATTCTTGGGGGCGGGAAATCCAACCGGACACAACAGCGGGTACACAATCAAATCACATCCCACTGGGAATTTGCACAAACATGAGAACAATTCATAAAAAAGTGTGTGTTTCGTGCAACAAAACATACTTATATGTATGTACAGTATATATACTGTATATACGTTTGATTCGATTAATTAATTATTCGATTAAGATTTGATTAATTATTTAATATCAATTTAGATTTTAATACATTTAAATATGTTCATTCATATATGAATAAATACAGGATAAATACTATATATATATAGTTACAGATATAAGAAATACTAGATTCATTTCCCATCATACTAATAATTTTTTTTTTATTAATATTGTTAATTGCTGATAATAATTCTTATGAATTAATAATGCTTTACCGCATATAAGTTAAAAAAAGGTTCCTGAACACATCAGCACGAGTCAGGGGACCCAAAGGGAGACCCATAATTAAAAAAAACCTATATTGAAATAAAATATGTATAATAGCCACATTAAAAACCCCAAAAATGTATGAAACAGAAAAAAAATCATAATGACTACTTTAGCTATTTAATATGAAACCTATACCATTATATAAATATGCTACATGAATCATTTCAGAAATGCAGGGTAATGGAACTATACTGTACTGGATCTGTGCAGATGATTGGATATCGCCCTCTAATTATAAATATAATATAAATATATAATATAAAACAGCACGCACGGACAAACGCCTGCGGGTTTTAGCTAATACATGACTGCTTGCCTTTACCGCAGCAAGCAAACATCCTGCACACGCCGGTCAACGCCCCGATCCCTGACTTCCGCGTCTGGCCTTGGCCTTGCCAGTTGCTTCCGCGACACACCGGGCACTTCACAGTCGGCGTCCGAAAGGGCAGCAGCCGATCCCGTTCCCACGCCGCCGGTGGCCGCTCCCTTTACGAGGCGGCTCATTACCATAAGCGGATTCACAAAGCGAGGCAGTAAAGGATGATAGCACGGGGCCGCCCCGTGCAAAAGTTAGAGCGGCGTCGGTCAGCCCGGGTGAGGAGAGTCCGCATCTGACATCTCCTAAATTGGCAGCCGGACAGCGAGAAGCGTTTCTACACGTGTAGACACACTAGAATGACTCGAGGGCCTGTCAGGACGAGCTGCTCGGAAAAGTCAAATAAATCTGACTGATGCCCTCTCCCATTGGTGGACCAAAATGCCAGATGGAGCGTAAATCACGGCGCTCCGACGGTCCGTCTCAGCACCGTCTGACATTACCACGGCAACTTGCCTCCGCTCCGCTATCCGGCCGGTCCGCGGGCGCAGGCGTGGAGATTGATGTTTATTCAGAAGCGCCGACATATTTCAGCTCTCCAACATTAGTCCTCCGAGCTCAAGCTCGACTAATTGAACGTGCTGGACAGGATGACGCCTCGGCAAGGCACACATCCGTACGTGTCCAAAAAGAAGTTGAGTCGAGGGTCAAGTTCGAGCCTTAATATTCCATTTCAGTGTTAATATTGTTTGAGTGCTGCTCCGTTGCTCCAATGCGCCATAAAGGGCACCCGTTCAGACATTAGCGCTGCTGAGTGTGTGGGCTCGGACCCCTTCGGAGGTTTCAATCAAAACAGCCCCTTAAGAAAACACAAGCAACGAAAACTTTATGTTTGCAACAATGTCCTGTATTGTGGCTGAAATAGCTTTCGTAAGGTGAAAGTTGGGTCGGAAAATGTTCACCCCTAAGAAACTACTTCAGAGGTTAAACAGTCAAAAATCACCACGAGGTCGATGGACAGGACTCACACGAGAGGGGCAACACGGCAGACTCGAAACGTAATAGCAAACCTGTCACACGGGGGGTGTCTCCGGACTGGCGTCTGTACGACGATCCGATTCCGGGGAGTGCGAGTCGACTATAATTATCGCGATTTCATCGTATCAAAATGTCATGTGGTTAAGATCGTACCATTCTGACGTCATGGGGGTGCCCACGGCTACAGCTAAGCGTGCATTTTCATACGGACTGCCTTTGTTTTGTCCCAAAAACAAGGTCTGCAGGTACACTCACAGCCAAAAATATCGGCACGCCAAAGACGCCAATGTTTTGGGGCGTAAGTGTAAGGGGTTTGGTCACAATGGGCAAAATAATCAAACCTCAATCCGACCCTCTAAGGAGATATACTCCCTGGACATAACATTAGGTAAACCAGAATCCCGTGTTTTGCAACAATATTTGAGTCAGGACGGAATTACTTCCCTAGAAAAAAAAAAAAACGACCTCAAATGACTTCTCCCCTAGTCAGAGCTTTTCTACTCGTCACTCACACATACACCCGCCGGTGGTCTGACGAGAAATTGTCGGTCTACACAAACAATGTACACACAAACTGACAGGTGTCAGCAAAAATCATTGACAAATGACAAGTCAGAGCTTTTCTACTCGTCACTCTCTCTCTCTCACACACACGCACGTAACTTACAGAGATTTTTGGTTCGTCCAAAAACTGGGCAAAAATGACACCATGTATCCTAAAATAACGACTTTCAAGATTCAATACCCAAACCTCAAGGCGACCTTATAAGGACATAAACTCACCGGACACAACAGGAGGCACACCAGGATCCCAGATTTTGCAAAATACGGCATTATTTGAGTCAAGATGGTTTTTCCTCCCGAAAACAATTGACAGCTGCCGCCAAATGACTTCTTATGTTTCCCAGAAAAAGGTAACTCACTTCAAAGGTAAGATTTATTTAAGACTTTATTAGTCTGAATTCCAGAATTACGGCAGCAGAATTAGAAAAGCACACAAAGAAGAGTTCCAAAGCACACAAGAGCAGAGGAAGTGTAAAATCAAAGTAATGCAAACCAACAAGTTGTGTACACAGTTTACAGCTGTGCACATACGGAACAAGCCACAGGTTTTATTGCACAGTTTTATTGCACGGTAATTGTAAAGGGGTTTTTGGAGCCGTTCTGGTCATGTTTGCCTACCCCCCCACGACAGAGCTGACCTTCTTAGCTGCTGTGATGCTGCTCCCCCAGCAGACCCCGCAGTAGGGGATGGCAGGGGCTCTTGTGTCTTAAAACTGGTCTTACATTCGGATGAGTGTACCTAATGTTGTGTCCAGTGCTCCACACAATAAATAATTCCAAGAAATTTAGCGGGGGGGGGGGGCACAATTACCTTGTTCAATGCCTGCCTTCCCGTGTGCCCTCAGGGCCCCCCCTGTCGGAAATGTCACCCAGGAGGAGGGATGGAGCGCCAGCACGGGAAACAAGGTAATCAGGATCGGCTAACAACAACGGCGTCCTATTAGTGTCCATCACTGCAGTGGGATGCAAATAAGAAGACATTTGTGATTGGTTCTAAAGCTAAGTACTTTTTCTCCTGACATATATTTTATTTCCTCAGCCTGCCACTTTTAGCCCTCCCACAAGCTCACCGAACTGGACTGCGGCGGCGGCGAACTGGGATGCCTGTAATTACCGCGCGGTCCTCATCTACTCAAATCATCATCCCGATCCAAATCTTTTATTTCCCCCGAGCCCCCCCGGCCAGGCTCCCAGCTTTAGCTCTTATCTCCTAGGAAGAGGCGGCCCCGGTGTTTGTGCTTTTTAATCAGGCCTCGACTCGAGCTGTTCCGGGCCGAGCGAGCAAAAAAAAAGGGACGGGTCAAGCCGTGAGAGGTTCCGAGCAAAGTTGCGGCCGAACGCAAACACCGCTGGGGTTTGAATTCAAACGGGGGACAGAGCGGCTGCGGGGGGGAGGAAGGAATTGATGGCGTTAAACGAGCTCACGGGCGGGCGGTTCTCGGGTCCGTTCTCGGGTATTACACCACAAACATGACACAACAAGCTCGTCGAACGGACGCGCTTACCAACATTCCTGGAAATAAACATCCGAGCGGAAGCGGCTCATTTGCACTTCACAGCCTCGCATGTAATCATCTCTGCGGGCTTTTGCTTATTTGCCCACGACCCCCCCCCGACTCCCCCTTTGGCACAAAATGCTAACAAACCCAAAGCGGCGGGAGTCCGAAGGCATTAGAATTTATAAACAGTTTAAAAAAGACACACAAACAGCATCAATATTTCACGCTTCCTAATCATGCACTTAAAACGCTCGTCGGGAAGTGAATTGCACTTTAAGGAACTAATTCCTTGCTAGAAAACATCTCCAGTGAGCTTGAAACCCAGGAAGAGAACAAACTGCTGTGGCACGGAGAAGGGGGTGGCATCTTCCTGCTCCTTTTCAGACGTGTGAGGTCAAAATGCAACACGCCATCATGGATCGTGCAGATGGATAAAGTGCAATGTATATTTATCACGCTTGTTCGGGATTACCATTAATCACCCGCAAGGGCAAAATGCGTACCTCAACCCAGTGCCATCGCGGTTGTAACACAGCAGATGCCAGTGCCTCATTTAGTGGCACCGAAATGAGGCACAAATGAGATATAGCGCGATTCCCTGACAACTGGGTGCATCCTTTTATTAGAAGTACTTGCACAAATTAAATAAATATATTGCTAGCGTTTTTCCGAACAGTGCGTATAACGCAGCCAGTTCAACAGCAGCCGGCCGGTAAAGTCATTCATCGCTGTCTTCATCTTCCTCCTCCCGCACTAAAACCGTCCTCTTCGGTGTCGGAATCGAACAACCTCAGAATTCCTTTGCTGTACACTTTGTCAGTCCCGTTGTCAGTCTCATAAGAATATATTTTTGTATTTGGACAGCATGTGTATGTTTTATCTTGTTATGTTCGCTTCGCCGGTACCGATTTGGGACCGTATCGGACAATATGTGAAGCGTGCCCGACCCTGGCCTTTAACATTTGGTACGTTGGCACTTAAAGGTTGTTAGACTGTGCGAGTGCATGCAAAGCATCAGAGGAGTTTGACCTATGATGTCATATATTGGAGCGGATATCCTGTTTTGTTTAACAATATCAGCGCTCTGACAAAGTGTACTATAATGAAAGATCAGTTGGGAATAACAGAGGGAGTGAGCGCTCTCTCTCCTGTGGTGCGGCGTGAGTGCAGGGAATATTGGAAAATAAACGACAGGCTGTGCAAAATGTGTGTGATTTTTTTTTCTTCTTATCTGCACCCTCTTGTGTCCGCCATTTGATTGCATTCCTCGTCAAAGCCCCAAAAACGCCTGAGACGAGAAATGAGGCCTTTACACCTCCCAACACAGGTGGCAAAGCTACAAAATAATATATAAATACTGTATATATATATATAAAATACTTATATATATATATATATCAAGCAGCATGAAACGCTTCCTTCTTTCTGCTCCTCGGGCCGCCGCTTCTTCTGTCAGGTGGAACGCTCATTAAAAGGCGGCCGTACAGAAGGTGTTTGGTCACGCGGCGCCGGAGGAGAGGATGCTTGAAGTGGCAGAAATCACAAAAGCGGCATGCACAGGTGGGTGAATAGGCGAACACACACACACACACACACACACAGATGTGGTTGCATGTACATTGTGTGCACCAAAGTCATGGGACACCTGCCTGGCCGTCATACTTCCAGTCAAAGATCCTCGGCTATTTTCAAGCAGACGCTACTAAAAGAGCCTCTACATCCTGCTCGTGCTGTGCGGCCCCTTTAGGATACTGCAATACCAGCTGTGGAAAGTGGTACTAGTCGTCATTTCCTCTCCCCTGCTCTAACTTCATGCCAATCCGTAGGTGCGCTGATATTATAGCAAACCCGTCTACAGGGGGTGCTACTCTTTCCCGGGAACGCCTCTTTCCTTGGGCGCATTCAATTTCTTTGCCTGCTTTTTTTTTTGTCTGCTGTCCCTCGTGGTCCACCTGCGCTCGCATGATCCAATGAATATTCAGGCAAAGTACAAAAATCGATTTATCGGGGCTGGGACTCTTTTGTGAGGCGGTGTATTCAGTCCGGCTACCTGGCTGGTCCCCGGCCTTGTCTTACGCGAGGATGCTGCGTCAGCGCGCGGCGCCGTGCCGCATGACGGGTGTTTGTGCAGCGTCGCCGCTGCTAGCGAGGGGGGACCACTTGTTATTCCCCGGGTTAGAGCTCACTGAGGCCTGCATCTTTTGTGTGTTTACAGCTCTGGGGGCTTGTTGCCTTCTGACTACAAGGGAAGCTGATGAATAAATAACATCTCTGCAGCTCCCTCGGAAAAGCAAGGCCTTGAAGTTTTGTGCGAATGCCTCTGCGGTTACCACTGGGTGTGTGTGTGTGTGTGTTGTTTGTGACCGCACCAGGCACACAAAAGGATTGTGTTTGTGTCTTCAGCATCTCTCAGCGGACCCGGGACTCGCCTTCATCTGGCAGATTCCCGGCCCCTCTTGGCAGAAAGTCGTCAGAGAGTATTCTCTCTCCGATGGAGGGGAAACATCCTCTTTATCTTGCACATCAGTGGGAGCATGCGGGGTACTGCGAGTGTGTGTGTGTGTGTGTGCATGGAACTCTCCGGGAGACAGCACTGAGAAGGCGGGATGCATTTACCGCCATTTCCCCATGAGGGACCTTCATTAGCCCTTAACCTGGTAATTAAACACCTCAAAGTAGCCCTAATGGGTCTTTGGCAGCACTGCAACAAGCAGGAAATGCAATGATTCCTGCATTAGCAATAAACAAGCCTCCCGTTGGCACTGCAGCAAGCTTGGCCTCTGGCGGCTGCTCACGTGGGGGGTGTGGGGGCGGAATGGTGCTATTTACACACAATTATGTGCCATTAAAGCAGCCTCGATGCTTCTAAATCAGTGGTTCTCAACTGGACCCGCCATCACCCCTAAATGACAAGTGGTGACCCAAATTGGAGGAATTTTTCAACTCAAACCTTTTGCTTCAGAATATCCAATATTTTAAGGGACATACCGTGAGCTGTTTTCTTTTTGGTTCGCTCTTCTCCAGCAGATATCTGCAGCTGTGTGTCGTACGGACGCAAATAAAGTCGCCATTCTTTACAGTGGTGCCTCATGAATCCGTTCCAGAAGGTCCCGCTCACACCAAGATGTACTCTCATTCATTTTCTATACGGCTTATCCTCATTAGGGTCGCGGGTATGCTGGAGCCTATCCCAGCAGACTTTGGGCGAGAGGCGGGGTACACCCTGAGCACATATAGACAAACAAACATTCACACTAACATTCATACCGATGGACAATTTAGAGCGGCCAATGAAGCTAACATGCATGTTTTTGGAATGTGGGAGGAAAGCGGAGTACCCGGAGAAAACCCACACACGCACGGGGAGAACATGCAAACTCCACACGGAGATGCCCAACGGAGATTCGAACCCTGAACCTCCTGACTGGGAGGCCAATGTGCTACCCACTAGACCACCGTGCGGCCCCCACAAAAGACAATTTTCAATAATTATAGTTTTACATGAAGTAAATATTCAGAGGTCTTGCACCACGGTCTCGGGACGCTCCATCGCCTTTCTCTTTTGTGCCTTCCATTTCTTACGTTGTGCATCGCTCTCCAACTCTGACACAGTCCTGTCGTCCTAAACGGCGTCTGAGGCCCACAATGCATTGCGCAATCACGTCAAAGTATCATGAGATTCCGTCTGTGTCATAATGATGATGGCAACATTAAACAAGTGGGTGAATTGCGGTTGGTGCTCAAAAAGCGTGGTAACTCAGACAAATGCCGCAAGTGAAGCAACTGTTTGGAAGATGTCACGAAGCTCAGTGCTGTGCCTTCAGTTCATCCACTGTAAGAGTCGGAGGATGAGGCCTTGAACTAAGAAGTAACTGCTCTTTATCTAATACTCGGGTCCCACCCTCGCAGGGGTGGTACTGCTCCACTATGTATACCAGTGGTGTGGCAAAGTGTCTGCTTCTAACTGCTTCCAGCCCATGTCAGTTAGGGTACGTGTCCCAAACTCAATTTACCTCGGGGCTGCATGAGGCGGAGTTTGGCTGAGGCTGGGCCTCAGCGCACGTGCACTCGCGCACAATTTAAATTATTATTTAAGAATGAATGAATGAATTCATATTTTTTTAATCCCATCTTCTCAAACGTTTATTTTTTTAACACAAATTAAGATAGACAAGGACACTGGTGTAAACAAGTTGTGTGCAAACCTATTAATAAAATTGTCAATCAACAAATAAGCAAACACAAAATAAAAAGAACAAGGACCCCCGGTCCAACACAAGTAAAACTTTCCTCGGGTAGTCAATTTGTAGGGAACATACTGCACTGTTAACTGTTTTCTCTACAAAACTACTACTAAAACAATCAACAAATACATCAACAAATTAAGAAATAATAACTATTGAAATCAGTAATTCATTTCAGTTTTCAGTTAAATTGTACAGTTCTTCTTTTTTCCTGAAAATGGCACCTCTACTACTTTTTACTCGTAGGGACCTGGCAGCGCTTCCTCCCACATTGGTTTAGAAAAAGACATGTTTGGGTGTGTGGAAAATACGTGTCGTGTTTGGCGGATGCACGGAGAACGCTGCGGCCCTATAAATGGCTCTGATATCAGTTCCACTCCCACACCCCCCCGGCGTAGAGATAAAAAAGAAAAAGCAAGGAATCCATCGATGCGATCTGCACTCGGAACCGGACCCCACCACAACCAGACGGCACACGCTGTGCGCCGCAAACCCCGCCTCCGAGAGGAATGCGCCGCCGTTGTTAAGAAGAGGTAGCGTCTTGAAAAGGTTTCGTACGTGCACATGCCACAAGCAGGAAATAAAATCATTCCGGCATCCATTTGGCAAGATTCTTCCCCCGCGGCGCTTAGATGGGGGGGCAAACAGGGAGTGCAATTGTGTTATTTACCCGGCATTATGTGTCATCAAGTGGTTGTGCTCAATTAAGGACGCCAGCAGAATGGTTTTAAGTCCTGCTAATAGGGTGTAATTCCTTTTGTATCCGTGCGCAGCAGCTCTGCACAGGAACCAGAGGGGGGCAAATCCGTATCATCAGTAAAAACAATGCATCAATTAAGCAATTAGCGAGGAACAAACTGGGCAGCGTTCCAAGGCACCGTGCCAAGGGGGCTTGTCGCTTTCATTACAGCCACATCACACACACACACACACACACAGAACGGGAAAGAGGCGGCGTTGTGTTGGGCCAGATGTGCTTTTTAGAGGCCACGTGTTCGGACTGGAGGAGAATGTGTGCCAGAGTGCCAGCTGCTGCCAAGGAAGAGGGGTGGCAGGATGGCGGCCTATTCGCTGCCATCTGATTAATTAAGACTTGAAAGGGGCCCAGTGGCAGCAGGGTTTTAATTGTGGTAATTGGGGTTAATAAGGTGCCATTACACGCGCTGATCACAAGTATTGTTTCAAGCAGACGGGCAAATTGAGCGAGGTTAAACACCGGGAAGGGGGCGCGTGTGGGGGTGGACTTGGCATTAGTACATGCTGCTTGTTTCTGCATGTTAACAACATGTTGGGGAGTACACGTGATGGATGACATAAGCATAGCAAAATATCAAGACCACTGATATCACTGCTACTGCCACAGTGGTACCTCGACTTACAAAAACTGCCCTCCCCTTGCTTATTTTCCATCCTCCTCGTCCTCCTAACGATAGCCACTCACAGTGTCCCTTTGCCAAAAAAACTCCTGTCCATCGTTCAAAATTAGAATTGAAAACATCATAGCGTTAAGTTCAGTATGTAATGTAGAGTATTCATTTAAATGAAGTTAAAGTACGTAAACTTACATACAATTTTTGCCGTCTGCCAAAACTCCATTTGCCTGATAATGTCATTTTCATTATTATTTTTCATTGCTTTTATTATTTTCTCGTTCCTTTTTAACATTCACGCACATGTAAATGATTATGTTGTCATGAATGAACATATTTCTTTTGAGTGGTCAAAAGGCAACCCATTCAAATGGGTCGGACGCCACATCGGACTGGAATAAAAGCTATGTAGCACGATGCCTATTTATTTACGCAGTGCTCATGTGAAACGCTATCAAAATGTGAACACGCAAAATATGAATTCATTGTGTTCCGTGTTTCAAGTGAATGAATGTAAACATGTCAATGTAAACATGGAACCACTGATTTCGAGGATATACGGGATTGTCACAAGGAGACTAGTAGGTCTACAATAGTGTTCATTGCACCAGCCAGGACACCATAGCGCCTCTCAGACAACCCCCGGTCCCGTAACACTCCTTTTATGTCATGGAGAAAAGTTGGGAAAACAAAGCAGAGTGATTGGAGCTGTGGACGGAGTCTTTTTCACCTGCTGACAGTCAGCACACAGAAAAAGAAAGAGGGGGGAAAAAAACCGTCTCGCTCCTGATGTCCTACAGCTTCCTGTCAAGTCCCTGATGGTGAGACGGAGAGATGCCAGGCCAATTAATCAAAGTCAGCTATGGCTGGATGCCTGGAGTGACTCACACACACACGCACGCACGCACTCTCACTCTCACACACACAGCTACTGTGGCACAGTTCAGCATAAACACACACAAAGAAAGTAGTCCTATTCTTATCAATGGGATGCAAAAGCACCTCCGTCTCTGCCTGTGCTCCCTCAAAACGCACTTATCACCCCCCTCGCCTCTCTTCAGATCTGCCAAAGCGGCACTTTTGCATAAAACCAGAATTTAAAGGATTTTGTCGTCACTTGATGTATCGCCAGACATGTCGTATTTGCTCACTTTTGCACTTTTTATGCTCATTTGCACGACTGGGGACACACTTGACAGATGTTTTTGCTTACATGATTAGGTGTCTCGTACAAAACCGCATCTAATCAACTAGAATGTCCGTCGTGTGTCAAGATAATGCTATTCAAAAATCATAATTAGGGATGTCCTGATACACATTTTTTCATCTTCGGATGCGATCTGATGGGTTTTTTTTAAATAGTTTTGCCGATCCGATTCGGTATCTATTCTTGTTTTTTTTTTTTTATGATAAGCTTACGTCGTTGCTTGTTTTTACTACACAGCACCACCAACAATCTTGTTTGGCTTTTGTAAAACCTATGTGAGTCAGGTCCCTAGTCCCTAATAGTCCCTAGGTCCTTAAATGACACAATAGTAATTTAATGACGGTCCCTAGTATGAACAACCAGCTCCCCGCACCCTGACACAGCAGTCTGAGCACAGTGAGGGGGAACTACTGCTGTAGCTACGGAGCCGAACATCAAACGTCCAAATGAAAGTAACTTCACCACGATACACTACCGACATGTCTGCATGGCGGTGTTGTTTCCTTCTTCTTCCGAGTGGCGGGAATCGAAAAGCAACCAGCTATGAGGCGCATTACCGCACCTACCGTGTTAGAGTGTGGCCCAGACCTACTAACGTTATTTTATCCAATCTTCAAAATACAGCAGCAGCCAATCCCGATCCTGAAGATCAAATCAGGACATCCCTAATCACGGCATTACAAAGATATAGAGTAGTTGTAGACTATCAGGAGAACCCAAGAACAGACCCGTGGACCAGTAAAGTGTACTGTGAGTGTACTGTAAGGACACATGCTCCGAGCAGCTGGTGTGGCGATCCGGTGGTCAGGAGAACCAGAATAGAGCGGGAGGAGCCAGCCAGCAAGGTGCACTGTCGGGCACACACTCTGAGCAGCTGGT
Organism: Oostethus manadensis; assembly: GCA_024372805.1. NCBI lineage: Eukaryota > Metazoa > Chordata > Actinopteri > Syngnathiformes > Syngnathidae > Oostethus > Oostethus manadensis. The sequence goes on along the minus strand of QODF01000306.1, from coordinate 600,524 downwards.
GTGACAAATGTCTTTGTCGGAAAGGGAATGTTTGTGAAAAGTGACGACGGGCTGTTAACATCACAGTCAGGAGAATTAGGGAGTGCTTGATTTGCTTACCTGCACAGTACAGGTAATCTCACCTCATTGGAGTGTTTTTTTGTTTTTTTATTTCATTCCATTTTCTTCCGCTTATCCGGGTCCGGGTCGCGGGGGCAGCAGTCTCATTAGGGAAATCCAGACTTCCCGGTCCCCGGCGACCTCTTCCAGCTTCATCGGGAGGACACCGAGGCGTTCCCAGGCCAGCTGTGAGACATAGTCCCTCCAGTGTGTCCTAGGTCTTCCCCGGGGCCTTCTCCCGGCTGGGCGTGCCCGAAACGCCTCACCAGGGAGGCATCCGGACGAGATGCCCGAGCCACCTTAACTGGCTCCTCTCGATGTGAAGGAGCAGTGGCTCTACTCTGAGCTCCTCCCGGATGGCCGAGCTCCTCACCCTATCTCTTAGGGTGAGTCCAGCCATCCTACGGACCACCAATCCCGTACTCCCGAAGCACCCCCACAGGACACCACGAGGGACACGGCCGAATGCCTTTTCCAAGTCTACACAGCACATGTAGACCGGTTGGGCAAACTCCCAGATACCCTCCAGTACCCTTGCAAGGGTGTAGAGCTGCTCCAGTGTTCCGCGACCGGGACGAAGACCACATTGCAACTCCTGTACCCGAGGTTCGACTAACGGTCGTGCCCTTCTCTCCAGCACCCTGGAGTAGACTTTCCCATGGAGGCTGAGGAGTGTGATCCCTCAGCTTATAGTTGGAACACACCCTCCGGTCACCCTTTTTAAAAATGGGGACCACCCCTCCGGTCTGCCAGTCCAGAGGTACTGTTCCCGACTTCCGTGCAATGTTGTAGAGGCGTGTCAACCAAGACAGTCCTCCAAACATCCAGAGCCTCATTTTTTTATTATTAGCTATTTTTAATGTTATCAAGTTTATCTGTAAGGTGTCATAATTACTTTATAGATAATTATCTCCAATAATTATCTTGCACCCCTCATTTTGAAACCTTTAGATCAGGGGTCTCAAACTCGTGCCATGGAGGGCTGAGACCCTGCAGGTTTTCTTTCCAGCTAGTCACTCAAGCAGGGGATTTTATTGATCAACACCTCCTTCAATTTGAGGGAAGGAGCTCATCAATCAAAATCACCTGCTGGAGAAACTGGTTGAAGCGAAAACCTGCAGTGTCTTGAGAGTTTGAGACACTTGCTTTAGATTCAGTCTATTAGCTCGGTGCATTTTCAGTCTAACAGCTTCTCATAGAACACCTGCTTGACACGCACTCACATAGCACAATCATAGTTGCGCAACAGTAAGATATGACTGATGGAAAAATATGGGCAAACACACAAAAGATGTATGGTTCTCCCGCACAAGCTTAACTTTCAATACCTGGAGGGGTGTAGCAGTTGCTAAATAGACTGTGTACTTTCATTCTGGGCTCTTTTGTCATCTTCCTCATTGATGAAACCAACCATATTGATCCTACTTTTTATATAAATTGAAAATCTTTTAAAGTGTGTGATCGTTTACTACTTCTACAATAGCAACGCCGTCCAAACACCCTGGAAATAGCTTTTACAAAACGTTGGTTCATACAGCAGAGCAGGAGTGTCGATCTCGCTTTCACTGAGGGTCACATGGCAGTTATGGCCGCCTCAGAGGGCCCCCCGTCAATATACTGTATATGAACATAAATATGAATTAGGGGCGCATGCTATTTATCCGGACGATTTATTGGCCAAATTATGACCTCATACGGACAAATCCAATAACTTTAAAAATAGCTCCGATAAATGATCATTTAAAAAAGCGTTCCAGTGAGCCGAGATTACACGTAGTATGCGGGTGAGCAAATCAAGTGCTCCTTTTTTTTCTCCTGCCAGTGACGTTAACCGCTTGCCGTGAATTTCTCCTGAGCTCACTTGTAAGCAAACATTCACACTGAACGGAAGGACGTTGTACCAAATACTTGGCGGCGAGACCTCCGTGGCGTCACACCAAATTCTCGGAGCGTGTGCCCGACTACAGTGCACCTCGCTAGGCCACAGCAGGTGGCCGCCCCCTCTATACTCTGGTTCTCTCGATAGTAGTGATGTGGTAGTAGTAAAGTCATGATCTTGGATTGGGACAAATCAACAGGTACAGATGGTCAAATCCTAATTTTATTCCAGTCTCTCCGACCTCCAGGTGTGCACAAAGTACACCTAAATCCAAATGTGAAAAGTATGCATAAAAATGTACAATATTTCTGTCGAAATGAAAGAAAAAATGCTTTTGGAGGGATATTATTGGTAGACATTGTTCCCGGGCTTTCGCCGGCCACATGCAAGGATGTGGCGGACCGCATTTGGCCCCGGGGCCCTTGAGTTTGACACGTGTGCATTCGGGCACATTATAGCAATACCATGCCCAGAGTAGGAACAACTTGCTTTTGGCCAATGCCGATGCTGTTAAAAATCCACACGCTTAAGTAGAAGTGCAGGGCAAAATGCGACCTTTAAAAGGTCAAAACCACATCAACTGGTTTTAAAGACAACTACCTCTTCTGCTCCCTATGGCGCCCCCTCCCTCCAAGGACACAGGACGCTCTGATGGCGTCCACAGGCAGTCGGCATTTAGCGCATCGGTGCCAACGTGGGCTGACCGGCCGCGTGCGGCGGTGTTGTACGAGCTGCCACCTTTTGCTGCCAGACTGCAACAAAGCCAAGCTTGCATGCCGAACAATGTCCCTCCTGTTGCAGCACGGGAGGTAAAAACGCACAACTTTTCTGCCCCTCTTGAGCTCGAGCGGCGGAACAATCGCGAGATGGAGTGGGGTTCTGCACAACAGACAATGACCTTTAAAAAGACAATATGCTAATAAATAGCAGTGGCGAGGCGCCTGGGCACTCCACACAAAGGGACCATGGGAAACAGGCAGCGTTTTAATCAGGTACGACTTTTTTTCCCTCTTTTTTAAAAAGAGCCCGTGGCCACATAATTGATCCCCAAAGGTAGGTCCTCCTGCAGAACCTTGGGATGACGTTCCGGTACTATAAAGAACTAATGGCGCTCTTTGTTTTGCACTCCGGGAGGACGGATGGAAGAAAGAGTCTAGGGGCGGTGGGGGGATTTAAATCTACTGTATCTTCTCCAAAGGCCACAAATGGCGAGCATTTTAATGATGGAAATGTTTTTGATGTTTGACACCAACTGAAATGGGGAAAAATGACAGGGGTGAATGTGTGGTAGGCCCTCCGGTGACGATGCATGGGCAAGAAGACTGAATCGGCGTTATTACTAACTCGGCTGGACACAATTGTGTGTCCTTTTAGGCTAAACCTGCCTGGAGATGTGAGAATATGTCAACGTATTTAAAAGAAATGATTGCACAGAATGGCCCTCGTAGCATTGACAAAAGAAAACAAAAGCTTTTCTCAACTGCTACCCCCATCTCCTTAGGTTGCAGCAGTGGTTCCCAAACTTTTTTTTTGCAGCGCCCCCCTTTTGGAGATAAAATTTTTTTCAGCCCCCCCCCCAAAAAAAATGCTAATAATGAATATTGTTCGTCATAACGCCGTGCCCCCACTCGGGGGCGCACCCCCCAGCTTGAAAACCACTGGGTTACAGGTACAATTGGCGTATTTGCCACCCCAAATCTCGACCTATCTTTGCTGAAAATCTCCCCTCCCGTTCCAGCGCTACCACTGATTCCAAGGTAGGGATGAGATAAGCGTGCAGGGAGTCCGCCAGCGGTCGCGACGTCCGCCAGTAGTCGTCAAAGCAGCCGCAACGTAAGCCCACGTGAACCCTTGGAACAAGTCTGGGCTCAAACGGTGGTCTGCACTGATTGCAGGCTTGCAGATGCTGCTGATTCCATCAGAGCCAAACATTACAAGGAGTCGGGATCATCTGACTCGCAGCTGTCAGGAGAAACCGCCATATGGCGCTCCCGGACTCCAGCTCAGCTTTGAAACTCTAAACAAATGCGGCTCTCAAGTTCCTTATGACACAATATACACAATATGTCTTTGCTAAACTTGTGTGTGTGTGTGTGTGTGGGGCAATTACGCACCGCGGTCTTGAATGTCTGGCCCCCCCGGTACAACCGAGCGAGGCGATGTGTGGAAAATAAATCACGTAATTGCGTTACACTTTCCAACGACGCCGCACGGAGATCATCTTTCCCAGCTGGGTAAACACGTCGCACGCGGCGCAAACATCCAGTTAAATGTGAAACATTCCACCGGTCAAAGCCGGCAGCGGCGAGAACGCAAAGAAAGCGAGACTGAAGCCGCACCGGACCAGAGAGACTGCAGGACGGCTTTCCAACACGAGTCCTCGGTCAATCCTGTGCCGTGTTTGGGCTAAAAGCTTCAGAAATATCCATTAGAATATTTACAGACGTATAAAAAGCAGGGAAAATCCTGCCCAATTCTAGGAAAAGAAGAACGCTAACAATACCTTGTGAGGATGCCGACAGCAACCAGATAGGCCGACTCTTTACCGGACGGACCGAGACCGGAGCACGGAAAACACAAAGGCAAAAACATTTTGTCCATTTCAAATATTTTCTAAAAATTGGACGACCGGATGTCACTGGACGGATGCGAGTGTGGCGAGGGTCCAATACCACGTCTACCTACATCTGTAAGGGACAACGCTCGCTCGGGCAACTTCGCCTTTAATTGTCAGATTGCTAATCAAAGGACAGCGCCGGCGTTCCACCGAGGCTTCCATCTCCACGCCAACCGTCATCAAGTCCCATCACTGCACTTAATTGTCCAAGATGAAGCCAAAGCATTGGAGGCTAATTCAAACGCCATTGTCCTCGTTTCCTCCGCTTGCATTTGATGCCACCGGCCGGATGTGATTGGCTGCGCGTTGCCACCTCCGCCGAGCGGGGTCAGCCGCGCCATCACGCGCCGTAATTGAGTAGTTAGCGGCAATTTTCCTTACCCTGATTTCCATCTGCGAAATCCGGGGCCGGCATGGCAAGCGGCGCATTACGCAGATGGCGCTGTGGCATAACAGTGTAATAACATTGTTATTACACTGCTAACACAGTTTGGGAACTTCCCCGACGCAAATGAGAACACACACACACACACAGTGATGACGTGCCATTAACATATTGATAATTAGCTGCTCCCGTCATCGCGCCCCCGCCCTTGACACCCTAATCCCCCTGACAAAGCCTTTTGACGAGCGCTATCACAAACACCACGCCTTTTCTTTGGAGGCCAGCTTCTTTAGCTTATTTACCTTTCCACGCTTCCATGGCAAAGAGGGTGAAAAGGGGGAGGTCCACTCTTCCATACCCAAAAGCAGGGGTGCCCAAAGGGCGAAACGGGGGCCATTTTTAGCCTCTATAGCCCATTTTTTTGTTGGCCCTCAGCATATTGTAAACCAAAAATAAATTAAGTACGAGATATTATGCTAATTTGTTTAGTATGTGGAAGTTTTGTTCAGTTTTGTTTGACTAAATAACCCCGACGCCCGTCCATGAAAGAGGGACTCCCACCCTTCAGCACCGGGACCAGGGTCAAACTCCGCCACCGCCGCTATCCTTTCTTTGGAGGCCATCTTGTTTGGCTTATCCACATTTTCACGCTTCAATGGCAACAAAGATAAAAAGGGGGAGGCCCTCTCTTCCAAAACCAAAAGCAGGGGTGCCCAAAGAACGAGCCGGGGGCCAATTTCAGCCCATTTTTTTATTTTGCCTCAGCATATTGTAAATGAAAAAATTATAAATTATGAAATATTATGCAAATTCTTTAGAACGTGGAAGTTTTGTTCAGTTTTGTTTGACTAAATAACCCCGACGCCCGTCCATGAAAGAGGGACTCCCACCCTTCAGCACCGGGACCAGGGTCAAACGGGAGGCCATCTTGTTTGGCTTATCCACCGTGACCCGCCGCGAGGACCGAAATGAAGGCGGCAGGAGGATTTACGAGAGCGTAATCCACCGGCGGAGCCCGCTCGTTGTGTATGTTCTGCGAGAGGAGGCCCGGGCGGAGCGGTAAACTAATGGAGCGGGTGGCGCTCTAACTCCGACTGCGAGAATTACGACCATCCTAAAGCTGTTTCAGGGACAAAGATGAATATAAAATTAGGATTCGGACCACTAATGGCTGCTTTATTGCACTACAGGAGCTCGTATTTCACAGCAGCTCTTCCAAAATGGATGTTTTTCAGCAAATATGACGCATTTTGTAATTACTTTGAGGGACTACATCTAAAAGTGCCGTAATAATAGTTGTAATTTCATCGTCCTAATGTGCGTTTCATTCATTATTGATCTGATGATGTGTTCATGACAAGCTCCAACGGGGAGATTCACGGTTTTCATTACAGACAAGGCAGCCCAAACAAAAGATAATTAAAATGAGGAGGGGGCGTAGCAGGGACCCCCTCCCTCCTCGTCCGACGTCATCCATCCCCTCCCGGATGCTCCGTGCAGCCGCCGGTCAAACAACATAATTACAAAGACCTAGAGGAGGAGGGGGCGGGATTTCATTTCTCCTCCCGTATATCTCATTTCTCCTCTTTCAAACTATCTTCTCATCTCAAGCTTCGTGTCTGGAGACCTGAACACGCACCCTGCAGGTCGAAGGTGCTTGGAACGGAAAGGAAAACATGACAAAACCATTTAATTGCGCGCGCCAATCAAGCGCATCTGACGGAGGCGTCACATTGATGTTAATAAATATTCATATCGCCACCTCCGATGCAAGTATAAAGCCTGCGGTCAACGCAGGAAAATACGTTCCAACTCCTGGCTTTACGGCTTTGTAGGAACTCACACTATTTCGCGCTGACAGGTGCAACTTTTTCCAGCAAAACGGGTTCTAACGAATCCACGGGCGCGCAAAAACGCCCCAAAATGCGACTGCAGCAGCTCCTGCAATATTTCCCCCCAAAATTCTATTTGACATAAACAGTGCACATAATTTGTCTTTAAAAAATTATGAACTTAAGCCTTAGTGTAACAAATTCCACCAAAATGGCTCAGTATTACATAAATAATGATGTTACATTCAGTATGAATACCGAAATCAATTATAATAAGCCTTAACTAGGAATATCGGCTTTTTTGCCGATAACTCGCCGTTTCTCACCCGGGGAATCGCAAGCACGGAAGGAAGAAGTCTCGCTTCCGCGTCGCCGAATATAAATAATATCCGAAGGAGACACCACAGACGTAACGTTAGTCGGGTGTAGAGCGAGCAAGATCGCCGATAGCCCAACACGCTTGTTTACACGCTTCTGAAGCGCTTTGATGAGGTCATCACTTGCGCGCCAGAATAAAGGTTTACATGAAAAATAAAAAAAATACATGATAGGGAAGAAAACCGATGCAGATATACAGTACAGGTGGACCCGTATATCGTTGGACCGACATCGCCAGGCAAATGGCAACTCTTCCTGCACCACATTCCACAAAAATGGCCGACGTGACACGAAAACTGCAAAATTACACAAAGAGTGCAGACAAAAACTATTGAACCCTTTGACTCTTTCCATGTGTTTAAAACTTAACACCCCACAAATGCACAACGCCAACTCTTCTTGTAGCATATTCCACAAAAATGGCCGACATGACACTAAAACTGCAAAACTGCACACACAGTGCAGACAAAAAATATTTAACCATTTGACTTATTTCATGTTATGAAATGTTAACACCACACAATCCACAATGTCAACTATTCATGCAGCATATTCCACAAAAATGGCCGACATGACACTAAAACTGCAATGTTCTCCCCGTGCGTGCGTGGGTTTTCTCCGGGTACTCTGGTTTCCTCCCACATTCCAAAAACATGCATGTTAGCTTCATTGGCCGCTCTAAATTGTCCATGTGAGTGTGTTTGTTTGCCTTTATGTGACCTGCGATTGACTGGCGACCAGTCCAGGGTGTACCCCGCCTCCGGCCAAAGTCAGCTGGGATAGGCTCCAGCATCCCCGCGACCCTAACAAGGATAAGCGGTATAGAAAAAGAAATAATGAATGTAAACAGTGCAGATAGAAAGCTTGACATTTCCAGCATTTTATGTTACAGCGGAATACCAAAATGAATTCAATTGAAACACTGGCAACGCAACGTGAGAGTAAAAATGCAAAATTAAGTAAACAGTGCAAACAGCACTTGATTTTTTTCCACATTTTATCTTATAGCTGAATGCATTTTTTCAAAATAAAGTCTTAACATCCAAAAAATGCACACTAGCAATTGTTTCTGTAGCATCTTCCACAAATATGGCCGACATGCGGCACGAACAATTAAGAATAATAAACATCAAGCTTAGGCGTGAGCATGATTATCTTTTGCAAAGGCAGAAGCTGTGCTTTTGGGAGCGCTGGCACCGTGCGGGTCCGGCTAATGGCATGGCCAGCGAGCCACAGGTCAGCATGGAGTGACAGGTGAACGGAATCCTCGGCAGCAGTTGACTGTCTCTTCGCGAGCGAAAGCCAAGTATTTTTATTAAGGAGTGGGGACAGCATTCATTTTTTAAAACCTCGTCAATAAAATATCATACGGTCGCTCCACATTCCTCAGAATTATAATGACATGAATATTTAAATTTAAATGCATTCCGCGGCACGCCGCTTTTTCTCTTCTTCATGACGGCATCAGATCTCATTTTCTACTTAAGCTTCTCCATCATGTTTATGCATATCCACATGCATGATACATATCTCACTTTCTTTCTTTCTACTTAATGCGGGCCAGATAATTTTGCTTGACTTTAATGCGGAATGACTACTCATTGGCACGCTTTCCTCTTTTACGACAAAAATAAAAAAAATATATGATCAAATGACCCTTTCATGTGGAGCAGAGGCTGTTTTTGAAAGTTGGCTGTCGCTGGCGAGTAAATAGATCAAAAACAGCAACTGCAACTTTGGATTCCTCAGTAGTTTTGAAGCATTCAGTAATTGGACACATTTAATTGATATCCCCCAAAACCTGAATGAAAATCTTGTGCAAGGGCAGCGCAGATTGCACGGAAATCCTGTTCAACGGGCGGATAGCTGATGCAAGCCTGTAGGTTGCGGCATCTTCTTCCATCACTTAGTCCTTAGGAGGCAGGAAGGGATCTAGCTCGCCGTCTACGTCTCTCTACTGACGTGCGGCGCTACGAGACGTCTCGCTTGGACTTCCAGGACGACGCTAATTGAGGAGGACGTTAAAAACTCACCGCTGTCAGTCCGGATCTGCGCTTTGTAAAGATTGGCCATACATTTGCAGATTTGATGACTGCTGATGCGCGTGGAAAACCGACGCGGGTATTTGTAGTGGGACTTAATTTTAGATGCGCAGATATGATAAAATGAAGAATGCTGTCATGTTAGATTGCGATCATGTGCAAGGACGAGCGATACGGCTCAGTGTGCTGGGTAAATAACATAAGGATATATCCGGGCAACCTGTTGAGCTGCGACAAAGAACTCCTGCAACAAAGTCACCCATCCATCCATTTTTCTTGCCGCTTATGCTCATTAGGGGCGCGGGTTTGCTGGAGCCTATCCCAGCTGATTTTGGCCAGGAGGCCGGGTACACCCTGGACGGGTCAGACCAACACACCATAACATGTATTTATTTTAATGTCGTTTTTTCTTAAAATATAAGCAACATTTCCTGCTTTACAACAGGGGTGTTCAAAGTGCGGTCCGAGTGATTTATTCTACAATTCTACAGCAAAAATGGAAAAATCAGCAGGAATTGTATGGAAATAAAGTAAATGAGAAAGAAGGTGTAGTCTAATCAAAAAAGTTTTCATTTTTGGAAAATTAGGTTGCGAAGAAGGTTAAAATATTAGGAGAATAAAGTCATAATATTACAGAAATAAAATCATAATTACTAAAAAAAAGTTGAAAAAATGGGACAATTCAAAAAACAGCAGAAATTGAAAAAATGCGGTAATTTTATGAGTAGAAAAAAAGTCACAATTTTACGGGTAAAAACTTGTAATGTTACGGGTAAAAACAATGTCATTTTAGTCGCATTGAGTTCCTTTTTATTTTTTTCATTGCTGTTATGTCATGAGAAGCAACCAAAACAATATAAAGTTGTGACTTTTGGAAAATTAGGTTGAGGAAAAAAAAAGTAGTTTTATAAAGTATGTTTTTCTTGCTGACATTCTAAAGTAAACAATGACGGTGTTTGAACTAACAGCACTTTAATTAGTAACTATTAAAGTAAATACCTGCGTTAAAATGAACAATTTTAGTTGTAATCATTGTTAAAAAATATGACTCACGGAGATACATTTGAAAATATGTGCCTTTCATGGCTCTCTTAGCCCGAAAAGTTTCCGACCCTCGATTTAGGGCCGCCATTTAAACTAACATGCGTGTTTTTGGAATGTGGGAGGAAACCGGAGAACCCGGAGAAAACCCACGCACGCACGGGGGAGAACATGCAAACTCCACCCAACGGAGATTCCAACCCAGGTCTTCCAGATCTCCTGACTGCATGGCCAACATCTTAACCACTCAACCACCGTGCGGCCAATAAAGTGACCCGTTTGTTTAAAGTACAAAAAAAATTTCATTGTATTTTTTCCTCCAAAAAGAGGCACTTTCCCCCCCGCACAAAACTCTTGCAGAGTTGATATATATTAGAAATAAGAGATAATATTAGTAAAATGTGCAGCACAAATGTACCAGCCCACAGTTTTTACATGCCTGTCTTTCTGCTTTTTCGTGTTCAAGTGTTGCGATGTCCTTAAACACACCACACGGAAAAGTGAAACTTTCTTCGCCACGCGTCGCATAACCGACGATTTGCAAACTTGCAAGTTTAATATCCGAAGGAGACGCCACAGACGTAATGTTATTCAGGTGTAGAGCGAGAAAGCTTGTTGATAGCCAAACATGCTTGTTTACACGCATCAGAAGCGCTTTGACGAGGTCATCACTTGCGCGCCTGAATATACGGGAGCCCATAGGCCTTTATGCATCATTTTTAAAAATTGGTTTACATGATAGGGAAGAAAACCCATGCAGATATATAGGTGGACCCATATATCGTTGGACCGACACTATCGGACATCTCTAGTTAACGCTTCCTGCAGCATATTCCACAAAAATGGCCGACATGACACTAAAACTGCAAAACTACACAGACAGCGCAGGTAAAAAGTATTTACCCCTTTGGCTTTCTCCATATGTTAAAGCCTTAACGCCCCAAACATGCACAATGCCAACTCTTCCTGCAGCATATTCCACAAAAATGGCCGACATGACACTAAAACTGCAAAACTACACAGACAGCGCAGGTAAAAAGTATTTACCCCTTTGGCTTTCTCCATATGTTAAAGCCTTAACGCCCCAAACATGCACAATGCCAACTCTTCCTGCAGCATATTCCACAAAAATGGCCGACATGACACTAAAACTGCAAAATTACACAATGTCAATCCTGTGACTTGGGACTTGACTTGGCCTGTCTTGACTTGACTTGGGACTTGACTTGGACTTGAACGGCTTTACTGGACACAACTTTAGACCTGCAAAACACAGACTTTCCCCTACCTCTGCTAAAAACTACAGCAGTCTCTTTTATTGCAAATGCAGAGCCGAAATTGGGAGAGAACATCAATGTCAAGCTAGTAGGTGCTTTCCTTTGCTACGTGCCATTTTTTGAGCACGCTAGCTGTATTTAAAATGACAATCTTTAGCTTTCTGTGTGTGTTTAGGAGTGGGAATGAGGGGAGCAGACAACAGTTTACAGCAACGAGGATCCTCAGCACAATATTGTTAACATAAAAATGGCTAATGATCAGCATGAAAGCGTGAGAGGTTTGACTTTACACTCATTATTTTTTATTTTATTTCATGTCCACTCATACAGGGGTGCACATTTGCATGACAGGAATGTGATGTTTTTTTTTTACTTTTAGAAATATTGTTTTTTTTAGAACAACTTGGAAGTTAACATCCCGGAGCAAATAACAGAACTTGTTTTTGTACATAAATGTTACTTCAGACATACCTTGTGCCGTTTTTTTTTTTTTTTTGTGGAGCAGATTCAGTTTATGAATAATGAATTCATGTTTTGCCAATAAAGTAAACCATACTGGAGATTTTAAAGTCTAACCTATCGACGGGGTCAGTATATTGCACTTTCCTTACAGGTGGCGTGGCATCTTCTACGAGGAGCTGAAACACCAGAGAGACAAGATCAATTCCGAGCTCCTTGATCCCGTGACCCCCGGAGCCCTGAGAGAGAGAGAGAGAGAGAGAGAGAGAGAGAGAGAGAGAGAGAGAGAGAGAGAGAGAGAGTCTCAGAGGGAGTCCCGGCCGAGTGCGACGATGCCGGGCGACTTTGAAGTCGGGTCGGGAGGAGGCGCTGGTGGTGGTACTGCAAGACTAGCTAAGTGTGTGTGTGTGTGTGTGCCCCCTGGTGTGCGCGCTGGGCCTGTGGAGAAGTGTGGGTGGGATTGAGGTAAATGACAGTAACACGGTCATGGTCGTGGATCGGACCGCAGACAAAGGCCTTCTTGTTTGTTGCCTGCCTAACGAGCTCTCGGGGTCCATTAATGAGAGGACTGCATCCATTATCGTCATTTCAAAAGGCTCTAAACACACACACGCGCGCGCGCGCGCACACACTTGCGTGCATGCACCATTTGATCAGCACATGCAGTGGGGGCTCAACTTCACTTTGTAGCACATAAAACATGCCTGCACACGCTGCATTCAAAAGTGAAGTAAATCAGGCTCTGTGTGTGGGCGGGTTTAGTGCAGGGCGCAGAAGAAGAATAAAGTCAAAATATTAAAGGACAGTTGGAATCTCAGACAAAAAAGCCATAATGCCGTAAAATAACGAGGACAAATAATAAAACATAACGTGGAAATATTAAAGAAAAGTTGTTTTTTTCCCCAAATAAACCAATCAAGTTGTAATTTTCAGAAAATTAGGTTGCGGAAGAGTTACAGGTAGGGGAGTAAAGTCAAAATAAAATAAATTAAAAAATATATATAACTTCATATAAAATATTAAAATGCATCACATTCAGATGTAATGATGGTCATGAACCCTGCCAACGATGGTCAATGGAGTGATATCCCCTTCATTAGCATCATATTTAGATATAATGATCGTCATGGACCCTGCCAGCGATGGTGGTTTGAGTGGTATCACCCTTATTAGCATCCCAATCAGATGTAATGACGGTCATGGACCCAGCCAACAATGGTCGTTTGGGTGGTATCACCTTTATTAACATCACATTCAGATGTAATGGTGGTCATGGATCCCCCCAACGATGGTGGTTTGGGTGATATCACCTTTATTAACATCACATTCAGATGTAATGATCGTCATGGACCCTGCCAACGATGGTGGTTTGAGTGGTATCACCCTTATTAGCATCCCAATCAGATGTAATGGTGGTCATGGACCCAGCCAACAATGGTCGTTTGGGTGGTATCACCTTTATTAACATCACATTCAGATGTAATG
>QODF01000306.1:570461-586422 GCA_024372805.1 Oostethus manadensis | reverse complement strand
ACATCACATTCAGATGTAATGATGGTCATGGACCTCGCCAATGATGGTGGTTTGGGTGATATCACCTTTATTACCATCACATTCAGATGTAATGATGGTCATGGACCCCGCCAACAATGGTCGTTTGGGTGGTATCACCTTTATTGACATCACATTCAGATGTAATGACGGTCATGGACCTCGCCAATGATGGTGGTTTGGGTGATATCACCTTTATTACCATCACATTCAGATGTAATGATGGTCATGGACCCCGCCAACGATGGTGGTTTGGGTAGCATCACCTTTATTAACATCACATTCAGAATTAATGATGGTCATGGATCCTGCCAACGATGGTCGTTGGAGTGATATCACTTTCATTAGCATCACATTTAGATTTAATGATCGTCATGGACCCTGCAAATGACGGTGGTTTGAGTGGCATCACCCTCATTAACATCCCAACCAGATGTAATGATGGTCATGGACCTCGCCAACAATGGTCGTTTGTGTCGTATCACTTTTGTTAGCATCACATTTTGATGTAATGATGGTCATGCACCCCGCCAGCAATGGTCGTTTGGGTGGTATCATCTTTATTAGTATCACATTCAGACGTAAAGTTGGTCATGGACCCATTTGAAACCAAGATGGCTGTGCACTGTTTATTTCTTAGAGGCTAAATGAGTCTTTTGGGAAGGGATGAAAGGACGGCATTGTATGTGGACGAAAGATGGTGTTCAGAGATGGTTTCTCAAGCTCAATGTAGCTGACTTCTCTCAGTCCTCTTTCAAACCATCCTTCTTTCCTGTCCAAAACGTTTCTCATCCGCTCTCCGTACCAGCAACACAAAACTCCTTCATCATCCATCCCACATCACACTCACGGCGAGGTGCATTCACAGACACTGGAATTCCGAACATCAACAATACAAAACAAGCAGGTTTTGCCTTTCATGGCTTTCGCTCACTTTCTGAGCTCCACAGGTAGACTTTGCCGTCCTGCGATAAGCACTGCAGCACATTAGGATAAGAAAGACCAGCGGTGTCCAATGTGTGGCACTGATCCTTTATTGGCCCAAAGTGTGTTCCAAAAATGTAAAAACAATGAATATTGGCTGCTTAGCATATATTTAGCTACATAATTTTGGCTTTGCCGGTAAAAGCCTGTGCATCCTTCAGTGTGCTGTCTGTGATCCTGACTGTATAAAACATGGGAACAGCCCTCCCTGTCTTGAAGCATGAAAAAAAGCCAGCATGACGGAAGCAGACGGGGACACATTCCATTTTCATTGCCTTGCCCGCCTTTTGCGGCACACCATCAAAGGACCAATTAAGGTGCCAGTGAAGGCCGTCAAGGTTGCACCGGAGGTCCTGTCAGCACTGCCCTCACTGCTGCCGCCATCGCTGACGAGGACCTCTTATTGCCTGCCTGACACCATCCTCCACCCCCACAGCTCCCCAACTATTTTTCAAAAACCAAACCAAAAAGATCCAACCCATCAGTGGGGTACGTTGATATGGAAGGTAAAACTACTGCATATTTTACACAAACAGCAAGAAAGCAGGACTCCTTCGTCTAGTTTGATAACTTCCTGCCTGCACCGCCCACTCCCGCACCCCACCTCTTTGGAATTACTGAAATGTTAACGCGGCTCGGCTGCCTTTGATATTTAAGAAAAGGGTACAGATGTGCTGGCCGCCGTGGCCCAACTGGAAATGTAGGGGCTTTAATCTCACTCTTTGTCATGCTCCAGAGAGAACCACCTCACTGTGTATGTGATTTTATTTTTTCTGTATGGTTCGGCAGCCGGCATGCCCTTTTCTGCTCACAAAAATGTCATAATATATATATATATATGTATGTATATATATATATATGGCATTTATTAAGGAAACGTCTTTAAAATGCAAACAAACCTTCTGTGTCGCTGCCACTCGCCTGGCACTCTCACACCCAGAGGACAACAACGATAGCAGGGCGCAAAGACAGCCAATCCTCCCCACCCCGCCGTCCTCCTCTCTGGTATCTTTCTAGCGCAGTGGCCTCCGTTTACCACCATAACCCAAATTAGCAGGGCAGGCTTTATCCTCTCCATCGCGCCGTGCTCTTAAGAGAAGGTGGGCGGGGTGGGGGGCTTGCAAAAGTGGCAGAATTTCCTCCCTGACTCTGTGACAGCGCTATCTGACAGCGTTTTACATCTCCCCCTGCTCTCCCCTCACTCCACTCGGCTGTCAGACAAAGAAATTAATACCCCCAGTGACTGTGTTTTAATTAAGCAATTTCATGCAAATTACACATTTTAGATTGTCAAATAATATACTGCGCAAAATTGTAGGCAGGCTGATCTGATATGCATGGAGTGTTATTCTTCCAGGCACTGTGCATACATGGAAAATGAACAAAAATGCTAATTTCTAATCTATTATGCAAACAGTGGAGATACTTACGCAGATTTGCGCGCCGGTCCCGGTTAAACGCGCCTCCTAAATTCCAAGACTCGATTGCTCTTTCTATTGCTTTTTTTTTTTTTTTTTTGATTTGCCTACATTGCAGTGATATTGTTCCACTTCCCAAGCATGTTCTTACAAGCTGTAGCATTGAAAAAAAGACGACATGGAGCACAGGTTTAGCAGAGCTCATTGACAGCGAATAATTAGGAGCAAATTAGTTGACACCTAAAATAAAATGAAATATTCTCTTTTCTAATGAAACACAGCTAATATTAGCAATCAACACATCTTCCCTCCTCCCATTAACTCCATTAACTTGTTTGGAAGCATTCCCATAAGCACTGGATGTGTGGCATAATCAATTTGAGTGCTCCTCCTGCTGGTTATTAAAAGGACTGCATGCAGCGTGTTCCTCCAGCTGCCTAGAGGGCGCTACCTTCCAAACGTGCTTCAAGGATTACATTGCAAGCCACGCCCTGCATAATGCACATGCACATGTTCTGTGGTTAAACAAGGCCTATTATTTGAAATATGTAACATTTGAAAAAATATATATACATATGGTGTATGGACAATACAAACGCTTGAATCTTTAATATATAGTGTATATGCATAAATAATAAAACATGATATTATTTTTCCAAAAATTTAGCATGTTCAAGCATAAAAATAGCTAAATCGTTTAAAACTAAAACGCAAATATAAAGCATTCAAGACACATTCATGCTGGGATATGTAGTATTGTACACTGGTCACTAGGTGTCAGTAATGTTACACGGATGAGACAACAGCCACCGCAGGAAGTACTATACAGAAACCGGACGTTAAAAAAAGAACAGGCTATATTATGTCTTATTTACTTATAATTACTTATTATTATGTTTGTTCGTTATGTCTACAATATGTGGTAATACGAGTGGAACGTGACTAATGGGTGTGTTAGTTCTTGCCTAGAGCGCTCTAGACAGATGCTTTGTTTATTTGTTTATTTCCAGCAGCCCTGCAAAGATGTCATAATAAACTTGAACACTCTAGGTCATAAACAGGTTTTCTGCTAAAACCACAAACATGTTTGATTCACAACCACTTATTACTTTGTGGAAATTCACTTATCACCATCACGTCAATCAATCAATTAACAGGGAAAAACATGGGATGACATTGCAATGACTCCACCGCGTTGGTTGCTTTTCTGTGACTCTTTTCGTGTCCACGGACATGTATGTGGATACAATACAAGCGTGAGTTACAGCCATGAACGGCATTTATTTTACCCGGGCCAATGCCAATTTTTAAAAATATAATATAATGGTGAAAATAAAAATCTATACATTTTTTGGACATCGTTTTCTTTTAAAACACTACTGGTAACATATGCCAGCCGGTGACGGCGTTCTTCTCTTTGTTTTAACAAATTTAATTTAGAGTGTTACTCGTGAGTAATCCCACTTCTGACACCAAATCTTTAGCACCAGTAGAAAGAAGAAATAAATTGCTCAAAGACAGATTTGTCCTTTGTCATATACATTTTACATGTGTGCCATGTGTGCCATGTGTGCCATGTGTGCCATGTGTGCCAGTGCACAAATATACCTAATATAAGCACAATCCAGTGTAATACTGGTAAAAAACAGTCACTTCAAAATAAGCCATTAAGTCAGGAAGGGTGTGTCATCTGAAGAATTTGATTGTGTCTCCTGCTGCTGGAAATAATCCAAAGAGTCAGGAAAGTTGCAGTAGTGCACAACATAACCGCCCCCCGTGTGTCACCTGAACAATTTGATGGCTTCTTCTGCTGGTCATCAATGCTAGAAATAATCCATTAAGTCGGGAAAGTTGCCATGTCGTATTGTGTGCACCCAAACCATCCTATTTGTTCTACTTCTGGCCAAAACAAGGCAGGGAGCACATAGGTAGCGGAGAAGATCACCCTGACAGTGAATAATTAGGCGCACCAAAGTTGACACCTAAAAGGAAATGTGCTTAAATATTCCCTTTTCTAATGAAACACAGCTAATATTAGTAATCCACACATCTTTCCCCCATTAGCACAATGAACTTATTTGGAACTCATTATGCTGCACAAGCCTTTCAGCGCACTCCGATCGGTAATGATGACAAAATGAATATAACATTCTACTTTATTATTATAGCCGCCTTGATTTCATCTCGGGTTGCCAGCGTACGAGTGTTCAGAAAAGCCCCTCTTGGAAACGGCGGGTGTCAAAAGTCAGCGTGACGTGCGTATCGACTCCAAAAGGGGAAAAAAGAAAGAAAACCTTATTAACTGAAGTCTCCAAGAGGGGCGCCTGGCCGTTTCTTTGTGATTCAAATCCATTTAATCAAAGGTTTGTTGCTATACGCCGCCACTTAATCGTGTATATTACAGCATTTACGCTGAATTGCCATCCGTCCGGGAGTAGTCCTTCTTTTCACTTGGAGGAGGAACAAAAACGAAAAATAGCAGGATAAGAGGGAAAAGCAGAATTAATAGCAGGGTACGGGCCCTTGTTGAAGGGCCTAATGTGTATTCACAACCTGGTACCATATTCATACAATAACTATGTCTTTTGTGCCGTACAATGACAATCTAGTGCATTGTGGCCTACTTTACAGGAAGTCTGAAAATGTATGCAGCCAAAATAAAGGAAAGCAGGGTTTGAAGTGAACTATTTTGCAGTAACAAACATGAAGGACGTGTTTTTGGCCCACTTTTGCTCAACTTGACTGTACATTTTACGGTTTGCTCATGTTGGAGGACATGCCGCTATGAATCAGCAAAAATGATCTCCAATGCCTTAAAATGTGGCAGAAAACGGAGGACAACTATCAAAATGTATCGAAGAATAACCAGAATGGCAAAGGCTCGGCCAATGATCAGCTCCGGGAGGATCAAAGACAATCTGGAGTTACCTCAAAGTACTGCGACAGTTAGAAGACGTCTGTGTGAAGCTAATCTGTTTACCAGAAGACGTTGAAAAATAAATCCTCCTCTGTTAAAAAAAGGCACGTTCAAAAGAGGTTACAATCTGCTAAAGAACACATCAACTGGGCTAAAGAGAAATGGAGGAACCTTTTGTGGACTGATGAGAGTAAAATTGTTCTTGTTGTGTCCAAGGTTCCGCAGACGGTTTGTGAGACGACCCCCAAGCCCTGAATTCAAGCCACAGTACACAGTGAAGACAGTGAAGCATCATGATATGGGCATGTTTCTCCTACTATGGTGTTGGGCCTATTTATCCCATAGCAGGGATCGTGGGTCAGTTTGCATTTGTCAGAATACGTGAAGAGCTCATGTTGCCTTATGCTGAAGAGGACAGGATGTGAAGCACTAACAAAAAAAAAATATTAGTTTAGTCATTCACAGAATTGCCAAATCCTACAAACAAAAACGTTTGTACAAAATTGTTTTTTTGTTTGTAAAACGGCAGACACTGCTATTTTTTGAACACCTCCTTTCAACTTATTGGCCAATTGCACAGCCTTAGGAGCGTGCATGTCATGAATGCTGGGTCTTGTCTCTTTTCTAAGAATCTAGTGCACTTACTGGTAGCTTGTTTGCCATGTAGCAATAAAAATATACTAATAACAGCGATTCCTCTGGTTAGTCACATTGCACTGCTGTTATGTTGAACTGTATACTGTACAGGGGTGTGAAAAACTATTTGCCCCCATCCTGACTTTTTATTCTTTCGCATGTTTGTCACACTCAAATGTTTCTGCTCCTAAAAAATAGTTAGCTATTAGTCAAAGACAACATAATTGAACACAAAATGCCGTTTTTAAATTGGGAGGAAAAAAACTCCACATCTACATGGCCCTGTGTGATGTCCGGCCATCTGTTGGTCAACTCAAGCTAAAGCCATCTTGGGTGCTGCAGCAGGACAATGACCCAAAACACACCAGCAAATCCACCTCACAAAATGAAGACTTTGGAGTGGCCTAGTCCAAGTCCTGACCTGAATCCCATGGAGATGCTGTGGCATGACCTTAAGAAGGCGCTTCATGCTAGAAAAGCCTCAAATAAAGCTGAATGACAACAATTCTTCAAATATTCCTCCAGAGCGTGTAAAAGACTTGTTGCAAGTTATGGCAAACGTTTGATTGCAGTTCTTGCTGCTAAGGGTGCCCAAGCAGTTCTTAGGTGCAGGGGCAATTCCTTTTTCACACAGGGCTTTGTGGGTTTGGATTTTTTTCTCCCTAAATAATAAAAACACTCATATAAAAACTGCATTTTGTGTTTACTTGTGTTTTCTTTGTCTAATATTCAAATGTGTTTGATCAGAAACGTGTGGCAAACATGCAAAAGAAGAAACAGTCAGAATAGTTTTGTTGTTTGTTTTTTACACCACTGTATATGAGAGTTGACCTGCAGTGCAAACGGAGCCCTAACGTCTGTTTTTCTTGACTAGTGTGAGCATGAATAATCAATTTGCTTGTCAAAAAGCCAGGAAATCTGCAGCAGTGCTCGCAAAGCCCTGACAGTCAAAAAACAAAACAGCGGATAACAAACAAAAAGGAATGACGAACGAAGTGGAATTACCAGGACGGTCGTTGCCATTAAAAGCCAACAATCAATACTGGTCATCAACAATGGTGCCCCAGCGTTGGGCTCTCCCATTAAGTCTGGCCGGAGGTAAGCCAATTGATCAGCAATTCATTCTCACCAGCGTCAAATCGATGGCGGGCGACGTGAAAGGCCTCGTTTTTTACGACTTGAGTCGGAAGATTCAGGGAACGCTTTTTAACGGCAAACAATGCGGCATGTTTGTGACTCGAGGCTCCCAAAAATAAATAAGGGTGGGCGGGTGGGGGTCGGGGGGTGCCCCCGGAAAGGAAGTTCCTTCAAATAAAGACGATAGATTTTCCTTCATGCCGTCTAGACCTGTTAGATACCTGCCTGTACCCGCTTCGAGCCGCCTCTTTCTTCTCGGCGGCTTTTATGGGCCACCCGGAATTCAAACGCCATCCACTGCAAGACAAATGACGGCGCTCGTGCAGCTCATCCACTTAAATGCTGCACACTAATTACCGTATAGCCTCGCCGGTACCTGCCGGCGCGGCACGGCGCCGACAAACCCTATAGGCCACGCGTGTCACACCTAAGCGATCCATTACGGCTCGTATTGATTGACAAAGCAGCAACGTAAAGTGATTATAATTGATTCCAGATGAGGCTCGCCGTACACAGATCCTCCCTCATCCTCCTCCTCCTCATCCTCCATCTTACCGCTTGGAATCGGAATAGCGAGCGTGGGTAATTAGGTCACGCTGTTAAATTTTTAATGACCTCTGAAATCATATTCATGCTCACAGAGTGTCAGGTACAGCCGGCCCGGAGTGATACATCACCATTCCTGTGACACCCACACAAGGGTCCCAGCCATTTAATTGCGTGACCTTTCCGACCGAGAGCCACGGGGAGGGCGGGCTATTTAGTGGGAGGATGAGTGCGTCATAATAAAACAGACGTTCGTCACGTGTTTGCGTCGCGTGGTCAAGTCTGAGGTTGGCGGGCACGGAAAAGGTCAGACACGGAGACAAACGCAGGGAACGTGCCGGCCTGTAATTTGCAATGAAAGGTGATCATCTTCTAGGTGATGGAACGTCTGAGCACATCTGGATTTATATGAACGACGCGGCACATTTTAGTCATTCGTTTTCTGTGCCTCTTGTCCTCGCCAGGGTATGCGGCTGGAGCCTAGCCCAGCCGACCTCGGCACAACTGTTCACGCTCACATTCATGCCTATGGACCGGGTACTGCTGTGTGTATGTTTCATTGACTAAATATGCGCTGGAATACCTTCATCTTTTCTTCAGAATCAGCTACTATCATTGGATAAAAGCCCGGCGTCTCTGGGGGGTCCATGGGGCAGCGGGCTGGCCCGGATGCTCGGCTTCTGCATGATGACTGGGTAATCTGTCCAAGCGCAATTCCCTTTTTAAATGACAGTAAAATGAGCGAATCAGCGATCAGCAGTTGTTTGGATCTGATCCCCAGCGACTTTGTCTTTGGTAAAAACGACTGGGAGCGGATGGTAGAATTTACATGCAAATAAATAAGTAATATGTGCTTCAACATCAAGGAAAATAGCCTTGGAGCAGGGGTCGGCGACCTTTAGCACCAAAAAAGGCATTTTGGCCCGTGTCCACCAAATGAAAACCCACTCGGAGCCACAAAACCTGTTTGACCACTAAACTGAAGGCAATGCTATCATATAGTATTGCCACCCAAGTGAGGATAGGCGGCACAGAAGATGGATGCACGTTCCTTTTCTGTCTTCCTGCTCTTCTCTATCGATTTTGGAGTCAAATTCCTTGTTTGTGTGAGCAAACTCGGCTGATTCCGAACATTTGCAATAAAAGCGTTGCTACACATCCATTCATTCCGGTTCTGGCACCCCCATCCTAATTAACTTGAAATATTGCACATTCATTTTGCACTAATTCCATCCGTTCAAATGGGTTGGACCAGTCCAGGGTGTACCCCGCCTCCTGCCCAAAGTCAGCTGGGATAGGCTCCAGCATACCCGCAACCCTAATGAGGACAAGCGGTATAGAAAATGACTGAATGCACGAATGGGTTGCATTTGAGCTTCACTTTTTGGTCCACTCATGATGGCTATGGTCAGCATATTCACTCAATACCGACTTGAAAGCGAAAGCTTCACAATCGTGATGAAGCAGTATCCGCCACACAAGAAGACCAACGATAAAGCCTCATTTTCGGGGAATCTCCCCTTACAGTGACAGGTTTTTGGAACGCCAATATACTGTAAAAGAAATCTCTAAGATGAAACGTGAGCCGGTCCATGGGTCCAAAAAAGCCGGGGAGCACATCTCATCTTGTCAGCACAAGCGTGAAAAAAAAGCTTCACGTAGGAAACGACAAAAGCAACACTGTTTTTTCACGGGGAAAAAAATACAAAAACACCCTCAGTCTATTCTGCTTCCTGTTGCAGATTCCATAAAAATCCACCAGGTGTTCAGAATGCAAAACTTTCATTTTCTCCACCGCTGCAGTGGTCAGTACTTCATGAAAATTTCACCGGGCTTGCTCCTCCAGGATTAACCCTATACATATTAACCCCCCTTAAATATCACACATATCAAAGGCCAGCGTAAATAAGTGATGAGGAATATATCTCTCCTTTTTTTGGGCCCCAGCTGAATCAATTAAGTGTGCAAAGGAGGAACGTCTTGACCCTCCGGTTTGGGAGTTTCTATTGGAGCGCCGTCAGCAGGAGGGAGGAACACACTTGGGCGAGACAGCGGGAAAGTTGGATCTTCCGAATAGATCTCGGGGTGAGGCGGTTGGAGTATATCTAGTGGTTATGCGTAAACGGGGTGAGAAACGAGTGAACTTCGGAGGCTTGTCGGAATCCAGCATGAGGATCCCCCACGCAAGATTTCCCTCCGAGTCCAGAGCGCAAATCACACCACCTGCATCAGATTGGACCCGCCCACAGTAACCACAACAGCCCAAAGCTCATACTGAGAGTAGGCACGGGCTGGGATGAGATTCGGACAGTATGATGTTGTGAAGCTAATGAATACCGCATCAGCATTTCGCTTCTCAATGTGGCTGTAAACAACATTGTACAACTCTCATAAGCAGACATTTGAAAAATATTTGCGACCAGGCGTGGCAAAGGGAACCTCGAGAAACTCCATTCATTTGCTGAATCCGGCATTAGTACATTTTCTGCCAAAAAGACTCCCGCAGATACTACCGTGTCTGCCTGCCGCTATTTCCTCGTTTTTTTTAACATTCCCATGACCCTACAGACATATTAGGAATGAATGAATGAATGAATGAATTGAGCGTTTTCCACAAAGTCAGCAAAGAATGCTCTAAAAAGGATATTCTAATGGCCAAACCATGTAGCAAAATACTATCAGGGGTGATGTAACCTGTGAAAGGTTATTCCATGGGACAACGAGTCGTACACTTCCATGCAGCACTTGAACGAGGCATCTTCTCTCCTCCGACTCTTGCTACATCTAATATGGCGTCCTGCCACCCCGAACACGGCTAAGTAAAGCATGGGCTCAAGTATGTTCTGTGTGTAACTGTTACTTCATGCTCACAGTATGTTTTAGTAGCGGGCTTTCTAGGTGGAATAGTTGTGTCCCTTTGCTGCATGAATCAGATTTGTAGCTGTTTTTATATCTTTAGAATGCCATGAAAACAGACCGACGTGTGTTCATGGGATGCTGAACTCTGCAAAGGCATACGTCTTGACACGCCGGCATCGCTTGATGCCGCGCCGGTTCAGTTGCCAACTTTTGGCAAGACAACGAATACTGCAAGGCATAACGCAGGACATGAGAAAGTATTTCCACACAGTGACCCTGATGGACTTCCACTTCTGCTCGTACCTTAGACCAGGGGTTGTCAAACTTGTGCCATGGAGGGCCGAGAACCTGCAGATTTTCTTTCCAGCCGGTCACTTTTGCAGGTGATTTTAATGATCAACACCTCCTTCAAGTTTAAGGAAGGAGCTTATCGATTCAAATCACCTGCTGGAGAAAATGGTTGAAGAGAAACCCTGCAGTGTCTCCGCCCTCCATGGCACGAGTTTGAGACCCCCGGCTTAGGGTGAATGACGGACTATTCAGCAGTTTTGAAAACGGCCCCTGTTTATAACTGAGAGCATGACAGTCCGGTTTTTGGAGCCCTGATCAGTCTGATCAGCCTCTCCAAGTCCGAGTCCACGGTCCTCACCCGGAAAAGAGTGCAGTGCCATCTCCAGGTTGGGGATGAGATCCTGCCCCAAGTGGAGGAGTTTAAGTACCCGGGGGTCTTGTTCACAAATGAGGGACGGATGGAGCGCGAGATGGACAGACAAATTGGTGCAGCTTCTGCAGTGATGTGGACTCTGCATCGATCCGTTGTGGTGAAGAGGGAGCTGAGCCGAGCAGTAGAACCGCTGCTCCTTCGCATTGAGAAGAGCCAGATGAGGTGGCTCGGGTTAGGTTAGGATGCTTCCCGGACGCCTCCCTGGGGAGGTGGTCAGGGCACGTCCGACCAGTAGGAGGCCTCAAGGAAGACCCAGGCCACGTTGAGGAGACTATGTCTCTCAGCTGGCCTGGGAACGCCTCAGGAGCTGGACCAAGTGGCCGGGGAGAGGGAAGTCTCGGCTTCCCTACTTAAGGTGCTACCCCCGCGACCCGACCTCGGATAAGAAAATGTATGGATGGACAATCAGTCTGTCGCCAAGAGTGATCAGTTTTCTGTCGGTCCTGGTCCACGTGGGACGGAATGTGCGCTTGACTGTTGATGAGAACTGGTGATGCAGGAGTAGAAGGGCCAGACAGGTGTGGTGTCTTTGTCTTACGCTCCACTGGCGGAGGAGCAGACAACTGATGGCACATCCTCAGTATACTTTATGCCGGGGATAAAAGGTACGGAATATGCTTTATTAAGTTTAAATATGCATGATGTTTCAGAGGGAAAGTGCAGCACAGCATCAAGAATGTCCAAAAGCTTGACTACTTATTTCTCTTTAGTGTAAATAATTAAAAAGTGGGCAAAAAATGGGGAAAGAGGGAGGAAGTTCATAAACATATTCACATTAGGGACCTTGCCGCCCTGCAAGATGATTTCCTGAAAGTACTGGCTGCATATCTGGACGCCGCCGCCGCCGCCGTAGCCCCTCGTAATCCAATAAAAAAGCCGATATCGGCAGTGTGACACTCTCTCTCTTCTTAGTCAATTGATTTCCTTTTGACGCCGCCGAGAGGGCGCGCTAAGCTGCCGGCTGCTAGGAAGCGGCTTAGCCCTATTAGCAAGTGGAGGCCGCGCAAACACGGCGCCCGGCCGCAACTCCCTGGGCGCCGTAAATAGATAAATACGTAAACAGGCCGGCGGAAAGCTGATCGCGTTAGTCCCTGTTGATTTCACGAAAATGAAAAGCGCTCGCCGCCAAGTGCGGCTTGAACGGGCGTGCGTGAAATCTTATTTTCCCCCCGCTGTAAATGAGAAAGCAAATTGTTTATGGCCGGGCTCCTTCATCTCCGCGCTCCGCCAGCAGCCGGCTGAGAGAGATTTAAATGGCTAAACGGTATTTACCCGGCATCATTGCCTTGTCATGTTGCCTGCGGCGCGGCTTAATGGGCCTCTAAACTCTTATAATGAGAGACATCCGCTGTTATTTATTCCCTGCCTCATCTTTTTTCCCTTTTTTCAGTCCGCCTCACTTTCCTCCTTCCTTGTAAACACCAAGCCTCTAGACGGACTATCTCTATTCATTTCATGCCCTTTTGACCCCAATATTAGATCGCTGCGGTGTCCCGATACACACCCGATATTGCACCCATTGATATGGACATCGATCTCATATTTGCAGATATCACACATACTTTCATTACTTGTACTAACCCGTTCTCTTCTTGATGCATCTGGTGTACAGTTTTGCTTTTGCACGCCTCAGTAAGCTGTAGTGCTTGCGTGTCCGGCAGGAAGAGGGTTCACGCTGTGTTTGTTCCATTGAACAACGGCATGAATGAGTGAGACCTTTCGTCGGCCATAGAGTCTGACAAACCCAAACTCGTGGGTGAATGCGACCTAAACTAAAGGGAAAATGCATATTTAAGCACATTGCACAAATTTTTGGCCTAAATTAAGGATTTTCAAGCATATAAATGGCTACTAATGGAACCACAATACAAATACAAGGCAGAAGAAGCGTTCTAATTGTGAATGTACAGTAGTGTTGCACATTGGCCACTGGGTGTCAGTAATTGGTCAGTGAGACAAGCACCAGCTGTGATTTCCAGAACACGGATTCATTGCAGGTTTATGGCACAGCAGGCACAATATTAAGAACATAATAATCATAATAATAACACAGGCTACTGCTCCAAGCTATACCTCAACTCTGAACTTCCCACGTCACTTCCTGTCCTATAGCCAGCCACCAATATCCCCTAGGGAACACATTTACTGTGACACACACAAGCAGGAGTTTCCTCTCCAATGGCTTATTTACTTTTATTATATCTACTATATCGGGTCATATAAGTGTAAGGCCATTTAAAGGCACTATTATAATATACACTGATGGTACAATAGCCACTGCAGGAAGTACGCGATCCAAAAAACCACAACAACAAAACAAGGAACCGCTTTTGTGTGAGTCTGGTAATACACATGTAAGGGTGACTATATTGGTGGTATTTCTAGAAGCATCTAATGATGTTGAAAATGAGAAATGCATTCTCGGAGAAGCTAGTGACGGGCTGATGCAGGATGTTGAAATGCCGGCGCCCCCATTGCAGTACCTAACCTGCACTTTTAACAAAGAAAACTCAAGTATCACTCTACTTGACTTGCACTGATTGGGAATATTTTTGCACCTAGAAATAAACCCTCCAGCCCAATAATTGGCCCTACAGGGTGCATTTGTCTAGATTATACCTTGAAGGATAGAAATGGACTCCGCCTGCACCCTTATTTTTGACGGTGTTGCAGAAAATCTATAATCCAGTAAGCATTTTTAGTGAATTAGTCTGAGGAGGCTAATCTGCAGATCACTATATGGAGCTACACTACGTCAGCCCCAGTGATGAAGGAAGGAATCAAAACACACACACACACAGAGAAAACGTAGGGTGTGCTAAATTACACAAGAGCAACTAAAAGGAGGCTCTGATAGCGACGCAACGAGAGCGCGCTGCCATTCCTTGCCGCTCGACCGGGCAGATTATGCTCAGGTATCAGCCGCAGCGGCGGGAAAGCGGATTACCGGTGTCCAAATAGACTTGTCAGTTTGGAAACTCCAGATGCGATCATTCCCAGCAGAAGGGTAATTATGGGGGGATAAAGCCCGCGTTGCTGTCAGATGCTGGCGCCGGATGAGACAATCGCTCAGTAATGAAGGATTTTACATGTGTGAGGTGAGCAAGGTGCTCCCTCTCAACCCCGCTGCGCTCCGCCTGTTGATGATGCTCGCTATACATGCGCAGTGCTTTACTTCCGCCTGTAAATCTTCTGTCTTTCACCATCACTCCTCTCAGAAGTCCCGATGCATAAGCCGCTACTTTTTTTTCTCATGCTAATTTTCCGCTAAAAACTACATCCCCCATGATGCTTAGAGTGCAGCTTCAAGAGGTAGTGACATGGACATGGCATTGGACGTGGACGTGGCATTTAATCACGTTTTGAAGTCCCATGCGCTGATCCGGGACACATCCTACGTAAGCTTGATCAAGTGTAGAATTACTACAGCTTTTCTTTGGACTGCTCGGACCTCCAAACGTCCACTCTCACCAGCGGGTTTCAAAAGGCTGGATGGAATGAAGAGGACAGCGCAAGCTAAAGGAAAGAGAGGGACTGACAAAGTTGAAGCAAATTCATTATGAGGCTGTTTAATTGTGTTGCTTGTCAAGACGACTTGTGTGATTTTAGCTCCCCGGAGGATGAGGACAGTTAATGACTTTTCTGGTAAGGCACTGTTTAACTAGTCATACTACACTCGCTGTCCAGTAATGTTTAACTAGTCATACTACACTCACTGTTCAGTAATGTTTAACTAGTCATTTACACTCATTGTTCAGTAATGTTTAACTAGTCATACTACACACACTGTTCAGTACTGTTTAACTAGTCATGTGACACTCACTGTTCAGTACTGTTTAACTAGTCATGTTACACTCGCTGTTAAGTAATGTTTAACTAGTCATATTACACTCACTGTTCAGTAATGTTTAACTAGTCATCTACACTCACTGTTCAGTAATGTTTACCTAGTCATGTTACACTCGCTGTTAAGTAATGTTTAACTAGTCATCTACACTCACTGTTCAGTAATGTTTAACTAGTCATACTACACTCGCTGTTCAATAATGTTTACCTAGTCATGTTACACTCGCTGTTAAGTAATGTTTAACTAGTCATATTACACTCACTGTTCAGTAATGTTATCTAGTCATCTACACTCACTGTTCAGTAATGTTTACCTAGTCATGTTACACTCGCTGTTAATTCCATTCCAGTCCATTCCATTTTCTTCTGCTTATCCGGGTCCGGGTCGCGAGAGCAGCAGTTTCAGTAGGGAAGTCCAGACTTCACGGTCCCCAGCGACCTCTTCCAGCTCCACCGGGAGGACACCAAGGCGTTCCCAGGCCAGATGTGAGGCATAGTCCCTCCAGCGTGTCCTAGGTCTTCCCGGGGGCCTTCTCCCGACTGGGCATGTGCAAAACAACTTAGCAGGGAGGCGCCCGGGAGGCATCCGGACTAGATGCCCGAGCCACCTCAACTGGCTCCTCTCGATGTGAAGGAGCAGCGGCTCTACTCTGAGCTCCTCCCGGATGGCCGAGCTCCTCACCCTATCTCTTAGGGTGAGTCCAGCCACCCTACGAAGGAAACTCATTTCCGCCGCTTGTATCCGCGATCTCATTCTTTCGGTCATGACCCATAACTCATGACCATAGGTGAGGGTGGGAACGTAGATCGATCGGTAAACAGAGAGCTTTGCCTTCCGGCTCAGCTCTCTCTTCACCACGACGGTCCGGTACAGCG
>QODF01000306.1:495357-561867 GCA_024372805.1 Oostethus manadensis | reverse complement strand
GAAATAAAGTCATAATTATGAGAACAGTTACAAAACTTAGGGGAAAAAAAGCAGAAATTGAAAAGCTTTAGAAAATCAAAATATTAATAGAAAAAAAGTCATATTAAATAAACTTGTAATGTTCTAAGTAAAAAACATGTCATTTATATTATATGAAATAAACAAAACAAAGTTGTAATTTTTGGAATATTAGTTTGGGGTCTTATACAGTCTTATACTGTCTTACACAGTATTTGAGTCAATGGGTGTACCATGTATTTGACATACATGCCGTCATTCTTGGTGTACAAGCAGCTAGTTTTTTTTTACGCTTTGTGTGATGTGGTGATGTGGCTAATTTGTGGCTAAAGAACTACAATTCCCGTGATGCTTAGATTTTGAATTACAATCATTTTTTTGATCTGACAAATCTTGACAAACTTTGATCCAGTGCAGAATTACCACAGCTTCTGCTTGGACTGCGGTAGATGTTAAACTCCAATGAAAAAAAAGCATCTCACGGCTCATCACCGCAGCTAACAAGTGACTGGGAACACCGAGTGGAGGTGGGATTGGAAGGTTTATACTGTGTATTTATTCAAAAAATCAGATTCCGAAAGGGGACAGCAAAAGCTAAATGGCTAATTTGCCTCAAGATGAAAGTGACACTGACAGCGACAAAAAAGACAGAGACTGACAAAGTATGTGACGAAGGAATCACGAGGCTGTTCAATTCTGACACTGATGCCGTTAGCGGTTTTAGTTCTCGGAAGGACTACTGTTTAACTAGCCGTATTACACTCACTGTTCAGTGCTGTGTGGGAAAAAAAACCTTTGTGTAACATCTTTCTCATGTTAGGATGTGAACAACTGCGGCCTAGAAATGTACAAATATTTATTTCTCTTTAAATTTAGTGGGCGTGGCTTACATACCGGTGTACTGTGTAGTCCGGAAATGACCTTCATAAACGTAATATTATTTTTCTTTATATTTTACTTCTATATCAGGGTGGTCGAGTGGGTAGCATGTTGGCCACACAGTCAGGTCAGGAGATCTGGGTTTGAATCTCCATTGGGCATCCCTGTGTGGAGTTTGCATGTTCTCCCGTGCATGCGTGGGTGGGTTTCCTCCCGGGTATTCCGGTTGCATGCCAGGCTAACCGGCGCCTCCAAATTGTCCATATGAATGACTGTGAGTGTAAATGACTGTTTGTCTGCCCCGTGATGGACTGGTAACCAGTCCAGGGTGCACCGCGCCTCTCGCCCAAAGTCAGCTGGGATAGGCTCCAGCACACCCCCGCGATCCTAACGGGGACAAGCGGCACGGAAAATGGGATGGATGGATTTCTATATCGACAAGTTTACTAAGTAGTGGAATTTTGGGATAGATCTGAGGTGGAGAAGCAGTCCTCCCCATGCACCGTGTGAGGCAGAGAAGGTGGTCTTTAGCGTGGCAGAGCTCCGTGGCGTTAATGTGTGCTGACTGCTGATGAGCATGAGCATACAGAAAGTAGCCACCAAAACGTGTCATTTCCAACCTGTTTGCAGAGGCAAGTTGTGTATGCATCACTCACTTCCTGTCATTAGCGAGACTTCCTTCCTGCTGCTATTCTCAGCAGTTTTTTGTCAATGTGGTAATAATTCAATTTAACAGCGCTGGTCAGGTTGAGACCACCATTAGTTTGGAGGAGCTGATTTAAGATTGATGACTTGTGTCCCCTGAGAGGGTGATGTGCGTCTTAGGTGGAGTTTGGTGGCATAAATGTGTGTGCGTGCGTGCGGTCGGGGCTTTTGGGGCGTCGCGAGTCGTCGGGCGAATTAAGCTTCTGAATCGATTTCCTCCAAATTTGAGCTGACTAATGTGACAAGTGGCAGCTGCGGGCGCCCCCGCCGCCACCACGCGGCCCCAGCTGTCTCCTCCGGGCTTCTCACCGTGACACCGCGTGTCGACGGAGGCGGCGTGCAGGTGCACACGTGCACAGGCGCGCGCGCGCGCACACACGCATCTTGCGAGGTTTACATGGACCTGTATGGAGACGGAGACAAAGTCACGCGGAGGCGCGGGCTGCCACTCCGCCCCGTGACACGGTGTTGCGCAAAACTGCTCACCCGTCAAACTCAAGTCGGTGACACAAATTACAGGCGAGGACTGGATGAGGGGAGCGCTGCTTGGCCTTCACACACACACACACACACACACGCTGCTCCAGTACTGACAAGAAACAGGTCAAGACGACACTGGTGAATAATTCAGGAGAAAACGGGGTGGTGAACTGCGAGACGGCTGATATATGATATGTGTGTCTCTACGTATATAAATAACATCAAGCGTGGACGCCAAGGCATCAGTCAGGATGTACACTGGACATGATGGGCTTTTTTAATACATCATACATCTTGTCACAAACCTGTAGACCATCATCTCACATCCCCCAGGAAAGGACGTGGACGCCGGTAAGGCCACACGTCTGCTTCGCCCAATTTGACGGAACAGTCGTTTGCACGCACGTGTGCATTTTTTCCCGGGAAAACACGCACACAAGCGCAGCCTTTGACGAATCGGTTTCACGCATGGACGCAGCTTTTAAGACAAAAGAGCCTCAGGAGATAATTGCAATGTCAGGCACATCCCCCTGGCAAGTGCCCGACAATTGGCCAATATTTCCCTGAATTCAATCAAAGACGGAAGGCCTTCCATCCAAAGTCCTCCTTCCCTGCAGGGAAGTACATCGGATCCCCGCAAATTGGCGACTCAGCATTTGTGATCCTTCATATTCCCACACTTAGACCAATTATCCATAATGATAACCCCATCAGCTGGATATTTACGTCCCTACTTTTACCTCGCAAACCAACGGAAGCTTATCAACACAACCAACCCACCTCCCTCGCGGTGCAGCCAACAAAGCGGAACAACAATGTATCTATCACGGGTAGCAGAACAGACGCATGCAGAACAATACAACTGCATAAAATCCGCGGGGAAGCCCATAAGCCCACTTCTCAAACAGGGCGCTACCCAGCATACCTTGCGGGTTTCGTGTTGCCATAAAATAATATGGTTTTACATATTTATTAGTCATATTAGACATATTTACGGGCGTTTAATATACTTGCGCTTTTTCACCACTCACCGGTTGTCTGACAACCCGAACCTTTACAAAGCGCACGGATCTACCGCTCTTTGTACCCGTCCAACTCAACTGAGGCCAAAGTTCAGTGAATCCAAACAAAGTACTGTAAAAACCAGCTACCTTTTTGGAGACTTTGGAGGCTTAGCTGGACCCGCTCCGGCCTGACATCCCCCCAACTCCAAGAGTCAACCTAAATGGAAGACCCTTATCTCAGACTTCTATTTCTCCATTTTCTTATTCCTAACAGCAGTTCCCCTCCACCGGCCGGCTCAGGCTGGGGAATTAATTGAGCGCTTTTCTGCCAAGAGGCATGTATGGCGACGGTGCTCCTCCGCAGTAGCGTCCGGCTGCTTGGCTGGCTTGACGCGGGCCAGACTTCCCTTGATGCATTCGCTCATTACGCTGGGAAAAAGTGTCGGTGGTGGAGAAGGTTCCGCTGATGTAATCTGGACATTGAACTCTTCTCCTCCTTAATGATTTGACTTCATCTGAACGGCCGAGCGGCTTCCAGCCAGGCGCGCGCTGGGATAGGGGGTGGAGCAGAAGCTAGTCCATGCAACTCTTTTGTACTTTAAGTCCATATTTGGGCCGCGTTGAGCTTCATTGCTTTCATATTTCAATTTACTGATATTGGATCGCATCAGCCTGCATCTAAAAGTTCCAATGTCGTGCAGAGCCCACGTGATCACCACAACGTGCTAACAAAGGAGCAGAACCACGTTGGCCAAAAAACCAGTTGCATCAAGACGAAAGTGGCTGATATCAACTTCCATCCCAGCATGACCCGTACTGCAAGTGCTGTAGGCCTCTTCCCTATCCGATACCACACTGCCATGAAAACGCTTTGCTACACGACTGTTTGGAGCTCCAGCAGCTTTTTTGGGGGGGGTTTCTTTGACGAGTTCCTGCTCGTGCAAGCGGCGAATGATCTTCAAACAATTAAACCTGAGATGTTGCCGCCTTCTCCTCGGGGAAGGGGCGGGGCTGAAGGTGAAGTCAGTTCCGCGCCGCTGTTGGGTTTGAAACCCTCCCAGCAGTCGCCGACATCGCCGCCTGTTTGATTCACTTTGAGCACGTCTCTCTCCAGGATGCATTCATCCTCCCTAAACTCCTGAGTTGGAGTGGTTCGCCTCAGGCACAGGAAGCAATAATGTGAACCCTGGAGAGCTATTCAGAGTGAAGAGGAGTGTGGAGAGGAGCCTCCTCCACTGTTCTTCTCCAGCGGGCCGTTTGGGAGGCTAAATGGAGCCGATATCCCTTATTAAACCATCTGGCTGATGTTAATTAGATTATCAGAGATAAAGAGAAGGAGTTTTCTTTGTACATTTTAATGAGATAATGTGGCAGGCAATTGCGATCCGATAGCGGGGGTGGGGGGTGATAAATGCTTGTGGGAGGCGCTGCAACTTCCAAGAAACTTTGATGGCATTTTGCTCAATTACACCACCGAAGCGCGGCCATCCGTGCGCTGATGGAGGGCGGGGGGGGCTGGCTATTGATTAGCCTCGTCACCAGAGGAGAACGTAAAAGTACACATTCAATAAAGGGACTTCATATGCCGTCCGGCTAGTGTAAAGGTTAAGTGGTGGAGAATATCAGCGGGATCGATAATAGTCTGCAACTTCGCTTATACGGGGTGGTGGACATTGAAGTGCATGAGAGAGTTCTGGGTAGAAGTCGCTATAAAAGGTAATTAGGATGAAAGGGGAATTTCCATTCCGGAACACCACGGAAATGCCCCACATACAAACCACGCCAGTAAATTCTGGTGTTGCCACGTGAGCGACTACGAAATCTCCGGCTGCCTTGATTGCGTGCGAATAAGAAAGCCATCAACCCATTAAGAGTCCAAATTGTGGCGTATTAAAATTTGATGGCCTAAAGTACTTAACCGCTGCTGCGTTCGAACCTATTACGATAAATAAACGGAATTTCCCAATGGTAATGGATGCAGGGAGAGAATAAGAGAGCGGGGCTCTTTAAGCAAGACAAATGGAGGGTTTGAAGCGCAGAGTAACAACATTAACTGGCTAATTAAACAACAATGGAGGATGCACCCCCGCCCCGCCGTAATTACGCATTGTGGTTTTAATGAAAAAGGCTAACCGCGCAGAAAGAAAGGGCGGCTGCATCTGAGGACGGCGCCCGCCAAACCCAACGTCAACCCCGGCGCGGCGACCCCCAGCCTTCTTGAGCCCGTGGACCAACTGGATTCTGGCAAACCGCTGCAACCCAGGCCGTATTACTGATGTAGAAAACATAAAACACACAGCGTGAAATCAAAACACTCGCTCACAACGGGGGAGTGCCTGAGGACCATGGAGAAGATGATAACACCAGGCCAGGACCGGGAGGTTGGGGGCCCCTAAAGCGGCTGTATGTCCCGGACAGCGGCAGCCTGGAGGGCACTAACTTGATCCCTCGATCAGTGGGATTCCTTACTTATAATTAGAGCATGCAAAACCTTGCTTATGAACTCATAACTACACTTTTGAAGAACACTAAAGCCCTCTAGGCATGTAATAACACCCCTATAGTTTCCTTTACACTCGTATTACCCGATGTAGTGGACATAATATGAGAAAATACAACATATCAAACATAAATAATGCTCACAAACATGAGTGTTTCCAGGTCCACTTATTATAAGCAACTTTGGAATTGTTTTTTGTAAAATTGCTAGCAATTTCCCATGTTCCCTGATGCCAGAGAGTTCATCACTTGTCGCTCTTCCAAATCTGTTTTTTAATTGGTGTTGTTGGCGTGTTATCGGCATATGCCGATCACACAAATTTAAAAAAAAAAAAGGAAATTGGCTGATACTGATCGGTGGACGACCAATCGGAGCACCCCTAATACTTGTACATTATAAGTACACACACGCAACCACCACTAACCTATGAAAACCCTGCAACGTGCTCCATGATGAGGTAGTCATTTTAATGCTTGAAAATGATTAACTTGGGCCAAAAATACGTACAAATCGCTCACATATGCATATTCTTCGACTAATACTAGGCGGTAGCCATTTTGACAGAGCGAAGACACAAAAGGAAGACCGTACAGGGTTTTCTCCGGGTACCGTGGTTTCCTCCCACAGCGCCAAAAACATGCGTGTTAGATTCCCTGGAGACTTTAATTGGCAAATGTGAGTGTTTGTTTATATGTGCCCCGCCTCTCGCCCAAAGTCGGGCGGGATAGGCTCCTGCAAACCCTAGTGAGGATAAGCGGCACCGAAAATGGATGGATGTCATCTTGCTGTAACGTACTATGAAGTTATTAGGAAGTTGAGGACGGTAGAAAGCCGTGAAATGTTATTTGTTCACCACTTGCTGCAGCAGAGACATTTTGAAAACAACTGTTCTGATCAATTATACAGTTCGTTGCCAGTAGTGTTGTGCTAAGTGTTAATTATTCACTAAACAAAGTCCATTAGCGGAGAAATCACAAGAATGATGTTTCGCCGCCGCGTTATTTTAAAAAATGCATGATACAAAATATTTATCTTCAGTTCCAAAAGGGATGCAAATCTCTGACGATGAGCCCCTTAAATGGATGGCGTCTTTTAAAAAATGTATACACGGCACAAAAGCCTCGTCCCGGCATGCCGGCTTGAGAGGCTTTTTTCATGAATTTGTGATGAAATGTTGGTTGACAAATAGGAAAACATGAATATTGAAGGCCGTGACGGCGTTCCGCTTCCTGAGTTGACACATCTAATATGCTGACTAAAAGCCCAGCTGAGCGTGCGTTGTTGTTGCGCATATGTTTGTGTGACTGCATCGCACGTCTGCCCAGAGAACTGTGGAACTTCTTTGGAGCTTATTGCATTCATCCACAGTGTGTAAGCTGCTCTAATACGGACACAAGAAGGCTTAGGTTGCAGGCACACGGACTTCCTTGTAAGGGCAACGTTGAGCAATGGCTCCCGGGAAATGTTTGTTCGGGTGAGAGGGAAAGCTAATTTTCTTTAGCAATACTCAGCTGGACTAAAGTCCGACGCCTTTCCAACGTTACTTGGGAGTCAGAAGAGCAAGCCGTGAGTAAGTAGTAGATCAGTGTTAATTTTGTGTCTGTAATGTGTGTGTTACCTGCACGTAGGATCCACGTCTGAAACTGCTAGTAGCTGTTAAAAGCCGACATTTTAAAACAACGGTCGGAAACCTTTTGGGCGAGGAGAGCCGTGAAAGTCACATATTTTCAGATGTATTTCCGTGAGAGCCATATCCGATTCTTTAACAGTGATTGGAACTAAATGTGTGCATTTTTAAGCAAGACCAACAATTTTAGAATATATATTTTTAATATTTAAATATAATTATATTCCAAAATATAATACAATATAATATTCCAAAAATGACAGCTTTGTATTGATGTGTTTCTCAAAATACAATGACATTTTTTTAAATAATACTAAAAATCTTTTAATATTTACATTTTCTCCTCATAAAATTACAGCATTTTTTTCAATTTCTGCTGTTTTTTCAAACTTTGCTCATAATTTTGATTTTATTCCTGTAATATTTTGACATTATTCTCGTGATATTATAACCTTTCCCATAACCTAATTTTCACAGAAAATTTATTTTTAATACATTACATTTTTTTTCTCCTAATATTTTGACTTTACTCTTGTAAAATTATTGCTGATTTTTCCATTTTCAAATTTTTTGTTCAATTGTATTTTGCCATGGGCCAATAAATCGCCCGGACCCCCCCCTGTTGTAAGCAAGATATGTTGCATATTAGGACAATTATTATTTTATTGTTATTATTTGAAGAAAAAACTACATTAAAATAAATAAAATATGATGGTGTTAGGAAACGTCTACGAGCCGTATGTGGTCATCCAAAGAGCCAGATCCGGTTCCCGAGCCGTAGGTTCCCTACCGCTGTTTTAAAAGGATCAATCACCGTTTACCATGAACTTCTGTGCCGCCAGAATTAGGAAGCGGGGTTCGGCAGCTGTCGGGAAGTCCTCGTTGGGGAGAGGGCTCGGCGGGAGGCGTACCTGCAGGAAACCCAAGGAAACCCGGCAGGAAAAGACGCAGAGTCTGGAAGAGCCAGAAAGCTTTCCGTGGAGCTGCCCTATATGAGTCGAGAAATCAATACAAAGGCCCAAAAATGGTATAACTGGTCTCCTCCAATACAAGCACGTGCAGGAACGACTTCACCCACGATCTTTTCCCCAGCTTCAGTGTGCAAGACTGACTGCAAGCGGTTTCCTCTTTGCTGAATATTCACAACAAAGTTCCTTTCAGCTAAAGCAAACACGGCAAGCGTGAACGCACCCTTAATTTGAAATCCTCACCCCACACTAAGCGGGTAACAACACCGTACTGCGGGGAATTCCGCCTCATACTTTTTCCCCGGTGTGTGCGCGCGCGCGTGCGTGTGTGTGTGTGTGTGTAGGCGCGACTCTTTTTAAATATTCAGTGTTTGACTCTGCTCCTGAAGAAAACTGATAGCTTGTCAGAGAAGAAAACGATAAATAGCGCTACAACCGGCGTGACTGAACCTTGTTGTGAGAAGATCACAGTCCCAAAATCGCACCTGACAATTCAAACAGACAAAGTTACGTGCACACGTGCACATGCACTCTCCATTCATGTGCCCCCCTGTCTGCCTCTCGGGGGTGCTGCTTTATTAATGAGTTCCACACATAAAAAGCATCCGGGGGACGGGGAAGTGTCACTCATCAAAAAGGCTTTTTTTTGAACAGTCTTGGCGCATGTTAGAGAATTATTCTCTTTCATGAGGACAAGAGACAATCACTGATTGCCAATTTTTTTTTTTTTTTTTACTGATGACCAGACCATGATTTCTCTTTCTCAGACAAGGCATGAATATTGCATGGAAAGTGTGCGAAGTTATGGGGGGGGGGGGGGGTGGGGGGTGGCTGGAGACTTCCTCCGTGATTATTTGCAGCGAGAGCATGCGTGCTTTTAGGAGTTTGATGAAGTTCATTGATTGGATGCAGTGTTGTGGGTAAACACAGGCAGGTGTGAAGCGCCAGTGAATTGAGCTGATCAATGGCATTGATTTTGGGGTTTTTTTTGTTCCTTTTGTGAATACACTTCCAATAAAAATCTGCTGCCAAGGTCGGCAATAAAAATCTTCCGGCGAAATGGCCACCCGGCAACAATTGTGTCTCCTGTTTGCACCGAAATTGCATACAAAAAAGGAGATGTTCAAATTTTAGTTCAACGTGTCCAACTATTTGGGGTTCACACCAGTATGTTTTTATTGCTACATGGCAAACAAGTTACCAGTAGGTGCAGTAGATTCTCAGAAAACAAACAAGACCCAACGTTCATGGATATGCACGCTCATAAGGCTGTGCAATTGGGCAATTAGTTGAAAGGGGTGTGTTCAAAAAATAGCAGTGTGGCATCCAATTAGTGATCAGTGATCAATTTTGTAAAAAAACAGATGGCCCCTATTTAAGAAAGAACCTAGCACTTGTTGAAAATGAAGTCTTTGAAAGCCTAGGATGAACAGTGTACTTTGATTAAAAAGTTGACTGGAGAGGGGAAAACTTATGAAGAGGCGCAAACAAATTTTGGCGGTTTGGCTAAAATGATCTCCACTGCCTTAAAATGGAGAGCAAAACCAGAGACATGTGACAGAAAACGGAAGACAACTATCAAAGTGGATGGAAGAACAGCCAGAATGGCAAAGGCACAGCCATTGATCAGCTCCAGGATGATGAAAGACAGTTTGGAATTACCTGCAAGTACTGTGATAGTTAGAAGATGTCTGTGTGAAGCTAATCTATTTACAAGAACCCCCCACAAAGTCTCTCTGTTAAAAAAAGTCATGTGCAGGAGAGGTTACAATTTGCCAAAGAACACATCCACTGGCCTAAAGAGAAATGGAGCAAAAATGGAATTTTGTGGACTGATGAGAGTAAAATGGTTCTTTTAGGGTCCAAGGGCCACAAAAAATTTGCGAGATGACCCCCAAACTCTGAATTTAAGCCCCAGTACCCAGTGAATACAGTGAAGCATCATGATATGGGCATGTTTCTCCTACTATGGTGTTGGTCCTATTTATCCCATAGCAGGGATCATGGATCAGTTTGCATATGTCAAAGTACTTGAAGAGGGCATGCCCTTGAAATGGCTGTTTCAACAAGACAATGACCCCAAACACACTAGTAAACCAGAAAAATCTTGGTTCCAAACCAACAAAATGAATGTTATGGAGTGGCCAGCCCAATTCACGGACCTTAATCCAATGGAGAACTTATGGGGTGACATTAAAAATGCTGTTTCTGAAGCAATAACAGACTGGTCGCCAGCCAATCACAAAGTTCCAGCTCTAACTGAAGTACTTCTTGTCATGAATGTTTGGGTACCGTCGGTTTCTATGAGATTTTGTGTTCTCTTGTGACACAACTTTAGGAAGTCCATGAATGGCAACTAGAGCAAGGGAGCAATGCTTTTTTTGTTGTTTTCTGGGGCCTACACTACGTCACGGTCACTGCTCTTCAGCTCTTGCTACTTCAGGGACAGATGTTTCATGAACAAAGCACAGTTCAATGCTGGATTTGCCAATAATCATCTAATAATATCTGATTTTCTTTAGCTTGTTGATACCCGTTAATACGTAACAACTTGAAGGGCTACGCAGATCTGAGCGGCGATGCCGGACTAATTGCAACAGAGTAGGTGTGATTTGCAGAAACCAAGCGTTTCGGACAAGAGGAGAAGAATGCAGATTTATCCTGTCAACAACCAGGAGTTGTTTTTTTAAAGAAACATACCATCGTGCCTCACTGAGATCCAATATCATTTCAAAGCCTCTGAATTGTTGTTGTTTTTACTATTATGGTTAATATTTTCATTGCTACTATTACCATTGTTGAGTATGACTGTTTCAATACAGTATTATGACTTTGGATGTTGCTAATGTATAATCTACTTATTTCCATTGCTGATGTAGTGTGATTTGTCTCATTTGCTGGTGTTGTCTCTCACTGTTTTGTCCCCCCCCCCTCTCTCCGCAAGCCTGTCCTCTTTTCTCTTATTCTCTATCCCCTCCTGCTCCCGTCCGGCCGCTCCAAATTTGCTTAACAATAAACCTCAAATTAAAGTTTAGCATGTACGAGCATCTGGATCATAAATACTCATTCATTCATTCATTCATTTTCTATACCGCTTATCTTCATTAGGGTCACGGGGATGCTGGAGCCTATCCCAGCAGACTTTGGGCGAGGTACACCCTGGACTGGTCGCCAGTCAATCGCAGGGCAATATCATCATCATATATCAATATCAATATCATAAATACTATGCACACGAATGGCTGGACAGGACAGAGCCCCTTTCACTTTTAGAAGGACGTGCTGCAAAATGCTTATGGGAACAGGTTGCACGCCTACCCGGAGGAGTATAAAAAAATAATGCTGGCACGGTCCACATATACGCACACACTCAGTCGTACTCCACCGGTGTGATCTCGCCAGCGTCTGGAACAAATAATGGCGGGCAAAGTCGACCGCTGGGGGTGGGGGGGTCCCTGTCAATGCCTGCTATCTCCCTGCTCCAAACACACACACCTTGCTGAAACAGCATAGGAAACAAGGGCTTTGAATAATAAATAGGCCCAAAGTTTCCACATCCGCGCCTGGCCAGAGACGCCCGTCCAGCAAACAATGTTGATGTTGTAGGCAGGAGGAGAGAGGCATGGAGCCCGGATGAATACAAGATACATGATCACACGCAACACAGGACCCGGGCAGGCGGGGGTTGGTGTGGGAGTTCCGACAACCCCGTGTACACAGAGACACCTGACATGCCTTTTGGAAGGCCGGTGCAACCGCATCGTAAGCAAAAGGGAAAACAACAAAGTGCAGCGAAATCCCAACAGAAAGAGACGTTTCCTCCGAAAGTGTGTGCAGACGTCTCACCCCCTTTTTCCTAATCAATCCAAGAACGGCCCTTTCGGCGTTGCGTTCCATCGTCAGCTGCCATTTCATCCGAGCCGCTCTGCAGCGCCAACCCGAACATGACGGAAAATCATTAGCCTCCGCAGGGCCGTTAACTGTCACATGAGCGATTGAATCGGCAGCGGGCCGTGGACATTTTGTATGGCGGTTTAACGCACGCCCTGAGGACGCTCGGCGGCGGCACGGCCGGGGTCAACGACGAGGCACTGACGCCCTGTGATGGCGTGCAGCAGACGGCGGAACGAGTTCAAGTATTTGTGGGGTGACCTTGCCGAAATGTGCTCGTCATTACACCTTTGGCTTATTTGACCTTGCGTTACCGGACATCACTGGACTTGTGTGTTTATATCACTGCATGTAACTTCAAACATTGCATTAAAAATGATGTTTTTACTGCCTTGTGTGGTTTACGCAGCTTTCACAGTTTTAAACTTGGTTTTTTTCACAAGTCTTTATAAGTGGATTGGATGAATTTGCACCAGTACTGAATTGGTACCGCCAATACCGGCCTGGATTTCCCCCAGTATAGAATCTGAAATCAAATCAAAGGTATCGCACACCACTTCCGTACTTCCGTAAACACGCGGAATTGGACGGTCGTTTGATAAATGCCGGGCCGGGCCCGACGCTCGGCTTCCGCATGATGATCGGACGCTCTGTCTGAGGCGGAATCCCTTTTTGATTGACAGTGAAATGAGCAAATCGTGAAGTCAAACCGCCACTGGATTTTTTTCCAAGGTGTTCTGAACTGATCTGGACACTTTAGCGATTCCCAGTGACTTAATCTTTGGTGAAAATGACTGGGAGGGTAGAATTGACATATAAGTAAATAAACACATGAACTTCCCCTCCTGCATTGACCAGAAGCCCCAACTGGTCTAGTTACTGGAAAAGATGATTAAATCCCACCCAAATGAGGGTTTAGTTTGGTGGGACTTAGTCCTCGTCCCGTCTAAAGCCGTGAAACACATGAAATTAACGGGGATGCTTTCTCTCTCCAACATGTTCACTATTAAATGCATTTTCACTTGAAAGCGGTGCAAAACGGCGGAATTAGACATGAAACCGGCGCTGCAATGATTTGCTTGGTTTGATAACAGCACGCGGGTAATTCTTGAGCAAGGTTAATTACACAAGGGTTACGGAAAAAACTCGGAACTTGTCACATTTTCCCATCTAAATGACCAAATATTTTCAGCCGTTAATTGTTAATAAATACGTGACACGCCAGGAAGGAGGGGGCCGTGCTCGGAGTGACATATTGGAACGGATCCTCGACACATTTCCGCAACAATAATTGCCACGGCTGACTTCTCACCGGAGGTATTCTGACTCTCGCTGCCTTCAGGTGGGCGGGCAATTTATTTCATGAAGTGGGCCAGATATTGCGCCGTTGTCGGGAGGGAAGCAGGGGGAGGGACGAACAGGGTCGCCGGCTGGTGCGATCGCTCATTCACGGCCACGGCCGCTTGACGTGCAGCCCCTAGGGGGCGTGATTACAAGGCCCTGGGTGATCCTTCAGCTCTCTGCCTGACACTCGCTACATGCCCCCTTCCATCCCGCCTTGGCTTCTTCTACAGCTCCGTAACGTTTGCTTTTGGTTTTTTTCACAAGATGTCACATCACCGATAAATAAAAGGTGTTTATCTCTTTATGGAGACCAGACACTGCGTGTGTTTACCCCGTTACGGTTTTAGTCTATCCGATAGCATCAAGCCCTGAGCAAGCAGTTGGCGACGGGAGCAAGGGACAAAAAATCCCTCCGGGGAAGAAACCTCGGACTGAACCCAGGCTCTGTGGGGCGGCCGTCTGTCCCGAGCGGTTGGGTTGCGATATAAAAAGAATAGTATACGTGGTAGATCAAGCCTGGGGTCTTGATCTCTGATGCATATCAGCATATCAAGGGCCAGTCCTCACCAAATG
This sequence comes from Oostethus manadensis, assembly GCA_024372805.1. Taxonomy (NCBI): domain Eukaryota; kingdom Metazoa; phylum Chordata; class Actinopteri; order Syngnathiformes; family Syngnathidae; genus Oostethus; species Oostethus manadensis. The sequence goes on along the minus strand of QODF01000306.1, from coordinate 547,878 downwards.
CAAACCAAGGAGCCTGGTAACCGAGTACAGTGCACCGTGCTGGCTCCTCTCGCTCTATACTCTGGTTCTCAAGACCACCGTAGCGGTCTAACTACAGTATTTGTATTGTATTTGTACTTGTATTTGTAGGGTGAGGTTTTGGACAAAAAAGATTACTTAAAATATGTCTCGGTTTTCATATACAGGTACAGTCTAAGTTATCATACGGCCAAACAGTGCGGGTAGCAAACTAGTCCGGTTCAGGGGAATCGAGTACAAAGCACTCACATGTTGGACAATCTGTGAAGAATGGAGGGTTTTTAAGAGTTAGGACACTATAGACAGATTCCAGTGAATGCGTTAATCGTTATTATTATGTGTGTGTGTGTGTGTGTAGTTGATTCTTTTTCTCATTGGGTGATGAACAACTCTGTATCTATCTCCTTTCTTCCTCCTTTTCAGCACGGCGCACCATGCAGTGATGAAGCATTCCACCACACCACATAGTTCTGAGTGACACATAGGCTTTCAGAAAGTCTGTTTTTTTTGGTTTTTTTTAATTGCCAACGGCAACAAAAAAAACGTCGCCAGAACTTTGATAAGGAATATGAGATTGACGCTTTGGAATTTTTGAGAGAAGTCGCAGCAAAGTACAACAGTGGCGTCTGTTAGAGGATAGTGATGGAAAGGTTCTGAGTTAACACAAGTTGCAGGGGAATGGATTAAGGGCGACTCTTAACACTTAGCGAGCCGAGCTTGGGTGTGTAATGATGATTGTGTCACGTGCACGCTCCTACTCTACTCTACTCCCCCATGTGGCTCTTTATCTATAATAATAATAATAATGACAATAATTATTATTATTATTTAGTTAAATTTAGTGTTTATTAACAACAATAAGTTAATAAAAATCAAATATAATTATATTATTCATTAATATTAATAGTAGAAATCCATCCATCCATCCATTTTCTATGCCGCTTATCCTCATTAGGCTCACGGGGATGCTGGAGCCTATCCCAGCAGGCTTTGGGCGAGAGGCGGGGTACACCCTGGACTGGTCGCCAGTCAATCGCAGGGCACACATAGACAAACAAACATTCACACTCACATTCATACCTATGGACAATTTAGAGTCACCAATTAACCTAACATGCATGTTTTTGGAATGTGGGAGGAAAACCGGAGTACCCGGAGAAAACCCCCACACACACGGGGAGAACATGCAAACTCCACACAGAGATGCCCAACGGAGATTTGAACCCAGATCTTCGAAGATCTCCTGACTGTGTGGCCAATGTGCTAACCACTCATCCACCGTGCGGCCCAATAGTAGAAATATAATAATAATAATTATTATTATTATTAATATATTATTGTTAATAATCACTAAATTTCCCTAAATAATATTTATTATTTAAATTTATGTATTAATATTGTTATTATTATTATTATGGTTCATTCATTCATTCATTTTCTATACCACTTACAGTGGTGTGAAAAACTATTTGCTATTTTACTATTTTATTCTTTTGCATGTTTGTCACACAAAATGTTTGTGATCATCAAACACATTTTAATAATAGCCAAAGATAACACAAGTAAACACAAAATGCAGTTTTGAAATGAGTGTTTTTATTATTTAGGGAGAAAAAAAAACCAAACCCACATAGCCCTGTGTGAAAAAGTAATTGCCCCTGCACCTAATAACTGCTTGGGCACCCTTAGCAGCAATAACCGCAATCAAACGTTTGCCATAACTTGCAACAAGTCTTTTACACGCTCTGGAGGAATTTTGGCAGAATTGTTGTCATTCAGCTTTATTTGAGGCTTTTCTAGCATGAAGCGCCTTCTTAAGGTCATGCCACAGCATCTCCATGGGATTCAGGTCAGGACTTTGACTAGGCCACTCCAAAGTCTTCATTTGGTTTTTCTTCAGCCATTCAGAGGTGGATTTGCTGGTGTGTTTTGGGTCATTGTCCTGCTGCAGCACCCAAGATGGCTTTAGCTTGAGTTGACCAACAGATGGCCGGACCTTCTCCTTCAGGATTTTTTGCTAGACGGTAGAATTCATGCTTCCATCTATCCCAGCAAGCCTTCCAGGTCCTGAAGCAGCAAAAGAACCCCAGACCATCACACTACCACCACCATATTGGACTGTTGCTATGAAATGCTGTGTTACTTTTACGCCAGATGTAACGGGACACGCACCTTCCAAAAAGTTCTACTTTTGTCTCGTCAGTCCACAAGATCTTTTCCCAAAGGTCTTGGCAGTCATCATTTTGTGTTCAATTATGTTATCTTTGACTAGTAGTTAACTCTTTTTTATGAGCAGTGTGACAAAAATGCAAAAGAATAAAAAGTCAGTTCATTCATTCACTTTCTATACCGCTTATCCTGATTAGGGTCGCAGGTATGCTGGAGCCTATCCCAGCTGACTTCGGGCGGGAGGCGGGGTACACCCTGGACTTATTATTGTTATTATTATAGATAAAGAGCCACATGGACGCGTTTTTACTTTATTCTGTGATTATTAACAATATTATATTTATAATAATATAATAATAATAATTATTATAATTATTCTTATTGTTGCAATATTAATAATAATAATAATAATAAATATAATGAGAATTAGTGTTATTTGTTTTATTTTATTATTACATAATATTAATAAAAACAATACAATTGCAATAATCATTTATTATTATTATTATATAATAGCAGTAATATTATTATTGTTGTTATTATTAGTAGAAGTATTATTATTATCAGATATGGCAGTAGTAGTGGTAGTATATAATAGTTTATAAAAGTGTGGTAAGGTTACTGTAGTTCTACACCTACTACAAATATAACAAAAATATATATAATAATAGTAATTCAATACACCAATACAAAATTAAAAGGCTGCAACAAATGTTTTCCCCAATATGTTATAATGTTTGAATGATTTGTGGGGTGATAAAAATCATGTTTTTAGGTTGCCAAGGACAACTATTGTTAATTCGAATAAAAATAAAGTCAATAAGAGGAGAGGATGTAAGTTCAAGTTCCTCGTACCCGCCAGCCCAAAAGTGGAAGCAGATATAGTTCATTAAGGTTGGAGGAAAGTTTTAATGGTTAAATCTGAGCTCTATCTCGACCGCAGCGTGTTTGGGTCGCCTTGTTAGAAGGACACAAGGGACTTTTTTAAGGGACTCACTGGCAGCTTTCATGCTCCATCCAACAGAGTTCATATAAAACCACCTTATTAACAAAAAAAAGTCGCAAGGAGCCCAACGCTTCAGCAGCACTCAAAGGTTCCGAGCGCTTTACCGTAACAGCCGCGCGCTCGGCTGTGATGTAGCTCAAGGAAAGGGGAGCAGCAGCAGGTAGACATTTGAAGCCGTCACTCCACGGCGGGATCTGTGTTGTTCCCACATCAAAACCAAACAAGGCGTCACCTGCGGAGAGCTCCTCAAAAGGATGGAGCGCTTGGAATCGCCTGTCCAAGACATTTTCTTCTCTCCCCCTATTGAGGCAGCGGGCTTTTAAGGTCCGGTAAATAGGCTGAGCGGGCCAAGGGGCTGGTACAGCTGGGGGACCGCACGCGTCCAATCGCACAGCTCCGGCACAATCTTTGCAGTCTTCAGTGAAGACAATTGCAGGGATTGATCTTGGACACAAGTGGGCTGACACCATTAAACACACACAATTTGACCCCCTGCGCCGTCTGTGATGGACATTTCCGTGACGTTAACTACAAATACGAACGTTTCTGTTTGATCTTGCAAGATTTAATACGCAATCATCTACTTCATCTGATGCGGAGTCTATTCCAGCCTGGGAGAGAGGCGGGAAACACCCTTTCTACCTAATCTTGCAAGATTAAATGCACATTTCAGCATCCATCCAGCCATGAAATGTCACACCTAGTTAAGGTGAGCTGGAGCCTATCCCAGTGAACACACTGGTCGCCAGTTTTATACAAAGCAGTTCACCTTAGGATCAATCCATTCATTTTCTACACAGCCTGTCCTCATTGCGGTCACAGATGAGTAACTGACTTCTCCGTCTAATCTTGCAAGATTAAGTGCACAAACACAATTTTACAGTATTAATGTAGTTCATCTTATCTTGTCCTCATTATGGTTACGGGTTGTACCTGTAACCTGAGATACATGCCGAACTCCCATTTGATCTTGCAAGATTACAATAGATTGGTCTCAGTTGAATACCTGTACCCCAAAATATGATGCAACAATTCGGTCTGATCTTGCAAGATTACACCCACAAACAATTTTCTAGTTTTATTCCAGTTCACTTTAGCATCAGTCCATTTTTTTCCATACTACTTGTCCTCTCTTTGGTCACGGGTTTGCAGCNAAAATATGACGCAACAATTCGGTCTGATCTTGCAAGATTACACCCACAAACAATTTTCTAGTTTTATTCCAGTTCACTTTAGCATCAGTCCATTTTTTTCCATACTACTTGTCCTCTCTTTGGTCACGGGTTTGCAGCTGTACCCCAAAATATGATGCAACAATTCGGTCTGATCTTGCAAGATTACATCTACAAACAAAATTGCAGTTTTATTCCAGTTCACTTTAGCATCAGTCCTTTTTTTTCCATACTACTTATGCTCTCTTTGGTCACAGGTTTGCAGCTGTACCCCAAAATATGATGCAACAATTCGTCCACAAAAAAATTCCAGTTTTATCCTAGCTGACTTTAGTATCAATCCATTCATTTTATACTCATTGTGGTCTCGGTTGAATACCTGTACCTCAAACTACGTGCCACATTTGTGTCTGATCTTGCAAGATTATCTCCACAAACAATTGTTCAGTTTTATTCTAATTCACTTCATCATCAATCCATTCACTTTCCTCATTAGGAGCATGGATGTGTGCAAATCCACTAACAATTTTATTCTAGTTTAATTTAGTGATGAACTAGATGATGAATTCATCCATCCATCCATTTTCTAGACTGCTTGTCTTCATTACGGTCTCTGCTTAGTACCTGCACCCTGCAATTTGTGCAACGTTTGTGCCTGATCTTTCAAAATTAAACACAATTTCCTAGTTTATTCTACTTCACTTTAGGGTAACTCCATACCGCTTGTCCTCAGCGTGGTCTTGATGGAGTACCTGTACCCCGCAATACAGTATGTCCAACACTTTGTCTTTGTCTTTTATCTCACATTAGCAGTACAGAAAAACGCCATTGCAGCAGAAAGGGAAGCCTCGATAAACAACAGTGTTGTTTATTATTGTGGTATTAGACACATCTATTACTATAAAGCAAAGCTGAAGTCCAGTCCAGAGTCAATTACTCTACTCATTTTTTGTGCATGTGCATTCTTGTGAACCACTGGCTTTTCACTCTCTCTCTCCGTGTGTGTGTGTGTGTGTGTGTGTGTGTGTTGTAATCTCAGCAGCAGATCATGTTTTCCAGGCCTCAGATGAGGCAAAGCAGCTTTGGCAGCGGGCCGTTTCATCTCAGGCACTGGGGCCCAAAACAAAGAGAAAATGATTGATTGGATGATGAATTATTTAGAGGTGGAGGGCCGAGGACGGAGACGCCACACTGGAAAAGAGAGCTAGGGGAGGATGGAGGGAGGCAGGCGGCGGGTTCACCGTCCCTTTCTAAAAAGACAGGAGTAAAAAAATAAATAAAAAACTTGCCCTAATTGTACTAATGCATGTCACTGCAAATTTGCCCGGATAAAATATTGATGCGGGCGCGGCGCACAGAGCTGATTGGATAGAAGAGGTGTTTGTTCAGGGATCTATGGAGCGTTTGAACTTACATGTAACACCAAAGATGGCGGGGGTGCTCATCCGGCACTCTGCCACTCAATGCCTGCATCCCCAAAACAACCTCGCAATGCTTACTTTTGCATATGCAGGCAAAAATAGTAATATGAGGACAGTTCACCATGAAGCAGGTGAACGACACCATGCAATACCCCCCTGAGCCACAGGGGGCGCCGATGTGATGTGCAGCCCGACAGAGGAAGGAGGGAGCATCTCTCTCATGCTCCTTCCTTTTTTTCAATATCACCCTCCTCGTGAAATTTCATTCGGATTGTAAATGTTCAGTAATTTACCATCATAAATGTGTAATGGGCCCCTGAATCCAATGACATTGTGCTGGCTAATCAACTCATTTGAGAATGAATATAGATCTATTAAAGGGGCAATGCATCCGTTAAGAACGGCGTGCTGTGCTGTCAAACACGGCAAGCCTTTCTTCCCTAAAAGGCTTTTTTTGGGGAGAAGGGAACCTCTTTGATAATCATCTACTCGTGTTTTGATGTCAAATGGAGATGATGAACGAGATGAAGTGTCTGATTTGTTTTGTCGTTAGCAATTTGACAGCGACTTAAGAGAAAAGCAGCTCGTTTTGAAAAACTAATTCGGGGGAATAAAAGCCAGTTAATGACACTTCATTTTACCAGGCGGGGAAATATTTAATTCTTGAATTTTAAATCTCACCCGGCCGCCCGCCCGCCCGCCCCGCGGCACGTGAGAATCCTCCGGAAAGAACACAAAAACACACGGAAGGATTACCGCTTCTTATCTGTGAGAGACAGGGCCTCCGGCGCTACCTGCAAAACACTTAATCAGAAAAAAAAAGCAAATTCAACTTGTAGCACTCGCTGACTCTTAGAAGCAGAGAGGGACGGGGAATGCAAATTGCAGAAAGGACTGTGGAACCGCAGCATGGAACTAAATAACAATACACGACCGATGAGTTGGTCTGAAGCTCCTTCCGGGCAGCGCCATACGACGATCCTGCATCCTGCTTCCAAGGGGTCTTAAAATAACAGCAAATAGTGACTTTAGACATATATTTAAAAGCAACATTTTAAAACAGTTGTGCAAGCGGTAGCGCAGATATCATAACATCGGGGTTGTTTTCAGAATTGTGGGATGAAAATATACCTATTGCGTTATGAATGTATATTTGTGCTTGCTCTATTTTTGTAAAATCCACAAACTAGATCAAGCAATTTCAGCAGAAATGCTGAAGCTGAACTGAAATGTGGAGTGAATATCCTGGAAAATATCCTGGAAATGTGTTGAAATCTTTTCCCTGAGGATTGAACCAGCAACCATCAAGCGGTGAGGCCACCCGACTCCGACCTGAGCCCCGACACCATGCACAGAATAAGCAGACTGTTACGAGTCAAATGTTAAATTCATTTCCACCGATAGGGGGCGTCATTGAACACGTTCATTCATTTTCAATTGAAAAAATGCCTTACGGAAAAAGTCCTAATAGGTGAAATGTTTGATGCTGGAATGGCTTGACGTGGTTGAAAAATGTAGAAAAAACGGTGGAATTTGAAATGTTGGAACGTGAAATGGAGAGGGATTTCTGAAATGTATAAACATGTTTATACGATTACACAAGGACTGGTGATCGAACCAGCAACTGGCGAGTTGGGAGACGACCAGTCTACCACCCGAGCCATTTCACGTTACAGAGGTGATGTGCGGACCGATAAAGAATTATCGATACTTTCGATACCAGCTGTCCATGCTTTAAAAAAATGATGGCAATTAAAGTGTGAATTGTGAATAAAGCATTCATTGTCATTTGTTATAATGGTTTTATTATTGTACTTATCTTTTTTTTATTATTATTTTTGTTGAGGTGACCATGAAGAAGTAAGATCATCACGCACGGCAGAAGTACAAAATATCTCTACATGCGTTGGCCACACTAACTGTATGTACAGTAGTGTTCAAAATAATGGCATTCCAATGTGACTAACCAGATGAAGTACTGATGTTAGGATATTTTTATTGCTACATGGCAAACAAGTTATCCGTAGGTGCAGTAGATTCTCAGAAAACAAACAAGACCCAGCATTCATGATATGCACGCTCTTAAGGCTGTGCAACTGGGCAATTAGTTAAAATGGGGGTGTTGAAAAAAATGTGTGCCATTCAATCAGTGATCAGTGATTGATTTTGTGAAAAAAACAGGTGAATCAGGTGGCCCCTATTCAAGGATGAACTTGTTCATCATTTCTCTTTGAAGCCTCAAGGAAAATGGGTAGTTCAAGACATGGTTTAGAGGAACAGTTTACTTTTATTAAAAATTTGATTGCGGAGGGGAAAACTTATGATGAGGTGCAAACGATTTTTGGCTGTTTAGCTAAAATGATCTCCAATGTCTTAAAATAAAGAGCAAAACCAGAGACACGTGGCAGAAAATGGAAGACGACTTTAAAAATGGATTGAAGAATAACCAGAATGGCAAAGGCTCAGCCAATGATCAGCTATAGAAGGATCAAAGACAGTCTGGAGTTACCTCAAAGTACTGTGACAGTTAGCTTCTGTGTGAAGCTAAACTATTTACAAGAATCTCCCGCAAAGTCCCTCTTAAAAAAAAAAGTAATGTGCAGAAGAGGTTACAATTTGCCAAAGAACACATCAACTGGCCTAAAGAGAAATGGAGAAACATTTTATGGACTGATGAGAGAACATTTTGTTTATTTGCTCCAAGGACCACAGACATTTTGTGAGACGACCCCCAAACTTTGAATTCAAGCCAAAGCACAAGCATGATGGTGCAAGCATCATGATATGGGCATGTTTCTCCTACTATGGTGTTGGGCCTATTTATCCCATAGCAGGGATCATGGATCAGTTTGCATATGTCAGAATACTTGAAGAGCTCATGTTGCCTTATGCGGAAGAGGACATGCCCTTGAAATGGCTGTTTCAACAAGACAATCACCCCAAACACACTAGTAAACCAGCAACATCTTGGTTCCAAACCAACAAAATGAATGTTATGGAGTGGTCAGCCCAATCCCAGGACCTTCATCCAAAGGAGAACTTGTGGGATGACATCAAAAATGCTGTTTCTGAAGCAAAACCAAGAAATGTTAATGCATTGTGGAATGTTGTTCAAGAATGTTGGAGTGGAATAACAGCTGAAAGGTGCCACAAGTTGGTTGAGTCCATGCCACATGGATGTGAAGCAGTTATAAGAAAAAGAAATATTAGGATTGCCAAATCCTAGAAACAAAAAGTTTGTAAACCAATTGCACGGCCTTAAGAGCGTGCATATCATCAGTGCTGGGTCTTGTTTGTTTTCGGAGAATCTACTGCACCAATGGTAACTCGTTTGCCACGTTGCAATAAAAATACACTAATAACGGGGATTTATGTGCTTAGTCACACTGCACTGCTATTATTTTGAACACTCCTGTATGTGGTGTGCATGTGGAAAAAAAATACATTTTGCACAAACCTGAGACCGGAAAAAGGGAAACGCACGTTGGCTGTACGGACGGACAAAATGTGCGAAGTGCGTAGGATTTTCTTGCACCTTGAACAAAAACATAAGTGCCCGTGGAACTTTAATGACTGGCTTGTAAGGAAAAGTTCCAGTAATGTTAACTATAAGATGATTTTCCAGGAAATAAATGTCCCATCTATTTCCGATGGAAAAGTCCTGGTAGAAATCCAATGTGTCCTGAATGAGCTGAATTTGTATTTATTTTCTATTTGGTTTTAATCTGTTGAGACACGTGGGTGGGGCTAGAAGACCAGGGGTGGAATAAAAACAAAGAAATAGAGAAATAAATAAATGCTAATTTTTTTTTTTTACTTAAATTTTTGCTCCAGTGTGTAACTTTGTATGTATTTTAATTTGGATGTGTTATTGTATTTATTATTAACATATATATATCAGCTCTTTACAAAATGGAACAAATCCTACTGAACTAACTGAAACAAGTTCGGAGAGAGGTCGCTGAGGTCACTGGACCATGCTTGCAGAGTTGCCATGACAACCTGCACCACGGCTTCATTGCAACACATTGGACTCGCTGTGTCTTGGGGACTCTTTGCTCCCCCCGTCCCTTCTCCCAACAATCAAGGAGTACGAGTCATTTATCTAGTCTGGTGGCAGCGGGGGATGCATTACGCTCCGGCGGGGGGTACACGCGGCCAGCCCGAACGCGGCGTGGCTGTAGGCTATCGCCCCTGTTGTAAGGTCGTCGTAATTAAGTCTTGGCTCACAGCGGCCGACCGTGCCTTTGAGGTTCAAATGTCTTTCTCCCTCACCCTCATCAACTTTGCTCTCCCTCCACCATGTGCAGCACAAAAGTCACTAATGTTAGGCTCCGTGTGTGAATATTGATTTGTGGCTGTGTGCGCTCAGATGAGTTGGATTGCACAAACTTTATTGGCTGATTGCTCTGTGGAAATGGAATATTAGAGTTGCCGCAGATGGGGAAACTTGATTAAACACTTAAGATCCTCAACTTGCTGCGTGGCCTTCATACGAGGAGTGAAACTAGACCAAAGGCAAAGTCAAACCGCCGTGTCGCCGCGCCAGCGTTATCTCCCCGCAGAGAACGCATACGACCACGTCACACAATCGCTATTGATTATGTGTCTCGTCAAAGGGGCTAATTTGCAGACGGGACGCTTCCATCCTGACTAAATGAGCAATCAGCATCAACTTATCAATGGCCGAACGCTCGGTAATGTGACAGCGAGAGTCTCGGGTGACTATGAACAAATCAGACAGGGCGTGGGAGACTTGTAGTGGTCATGTGACAGAAGGCACATTATTGTGTTGCGCAAGGCATGCGTGCACACATGTGACACAGACTACACTTCGTGCCCCGCACGTTGCACGGATGACGTGGAGGTGGTTGATCAACAATCTCTTCATTGCGGCTACTGTCGGCAGAATCACGCCAAAACAACGTCAAGCAGCCACACACACCTAGAGTCACATTCACAGACACTCGGAAAGGAGAACACCCCTTTAACAGTATACTTTACCGCCAGGTCGTTGAGCCTATGAAAGTGACAGCAATAACTAGGAGCGCACATACCGCCTTGGACGTTAATATATTCATCAATTCCCCTGAGCTCACTTGTAAACAAACATTTACTTCAAGCGGAAGGAGGTTGTAGCGAATGCGCTGCGATGAGGCGGAAAAAAGTTTGAAAAGTGCAAAAGGTTTGCCGGGGACCTCCACAGCGGCACACCGGCTGCTCGGAGCGTGTGCCCGAATACAGTGCACCTTGCTGGGCTACAGCCGGTGGCTCCCTCCCCTCCACACTCTGGATCTCCTGATGGTAGTAAAGTCATCATATTTGATTGGGACAAATCTACAGGAACAGTTGTGGTGCCATCCTAATTTCTTCCAGTCCTTCCTACCGCCAGTTGTGCACAAACGACACTTGACTCTCCATAGCTGAGTCCCGGTTTACAGTAATGAAAATACGCTTGCACGGAAAATGGGGCCTAGTTGTTAGGATTCTGGCCATTTGGGCATTCCTGTATGTGCGTGGCGCTGTACTCCGGTTTCCTCCCACTTTTACCAAAATCATGCCTGCTTTTGTTTTGTCTGTATGTGCCCCGCGATTGGCTGGTGACCAGTCCGGGGTGTACACCGCCTCTGGCCCAAAGTCAGCAGAATGAATGAAGAAGGAGCTCCAATTTTGTGGCCCATATTGATGTCTCCAACAGTATAATGAGAAGAACAAGCAAATAAACGTCAGTGGGACACAAACACCCATAATTATGGTACCAGCACAAGCCTCAAGAGCCCTCCAATTTGTACAAGTGAACGCAGAGCATTTTTGAACTTCACTTTTTAGCCCCCCCCCTATCAAAGAGAAGCTTTGCCACCATTTGGGTCGGGTTTCATCTGTGTGACACAACGGCATCCGGCAATTTCCTACTTACATAACATCGGGGGATTATAACCGCTTCCTTTTGGGCTTGAAAAATGCTCCTCGCGCGTCTGACAGTGAGCCGCGCTCGCATTTCAACTAGCGGTGTAGCGTGGCGTATCTTTGAACAAGCAAACAAGTCAAGTGAAGTGCCTGCAGTCCTCTAAGCACTTTATCCTCACCGCTTCATTGGGCAACAGACAGGCACGCATACACACACAAAAAGACAAAACAAGTCAAAAAAATGCAAATGAACTGAGACTCCCGCACCAGTACGGGGGTGCGCTCAGGCTCCTCGCCGTGGCGTTGGGGGGATTCCGTGCGTCTCGTCGTGTTGTTTAGAGTGCATTAAGCCAGCCTCGCTCGCTCGCTCGCTCGTCATCGTTCTAGTTTTCCTGTTGTCAGGGAGAGCGTCCTGAGGCAAGAACCTCCTCCTCCTCCTCCCGCACCTCCTCTTCATGCAGAAAGGCGCCAGGGCCCTAATTTTCCATCAGCAAAGCATGAAATCAAGGCTGAATGCCACACAACACGCATCTCTTAAGGAGGAGGACACTTTGCCCGCCCACGCACGCACGCACCCAAGGATACAAACACTGGAGCGTTGAGGAAAATGTGAATAAATCATGAAGTGGAGTGGATGCTGAGCTGAAGTGACAATCAGAAGATTGTTGATGAGCGCTCAAATGTGACTTTGAGAGATGATTTGCAAATTTAATGGAGCCACGTACGCTACACGCCGTCCCTCCTCTGTTGTTGAAGTTTTTATGTTTTTCTTCTTTAGCGCAGCGATGATGCGGAGTCGTTTGATTGGCGGCGACTAAAAGTGCATGGAAATTGCACAAAGACAACATTGTAACTATCCGTTCGGCCATCCTTTTTTCTAGCGTTTTCACGTTTAACGACTTTGGTGAGAGGCGGGGTTCTGGTCGCCAGCCAATCACGGAGCAAACAGCTAAAATGATCTCCAATGAGCTGACATGAGGTCCAAGATCATATAGAATTAAGATAATATAGAAATACTATAGAAAACTACTACCTCAGAGATCAAATACACTTAAATGATCTGTAGTACGCAAAAACACAATGATGGGCAATACCACATTTTTGGATTCAATACTTTTTTTTCCCATCTTTTCTTAAAAACTCACACCAGTGTCCTTTTTTGGGGCATTTTTATTCTAACAAAGTGCATTTTACCAAATTATAACTTTTTTTTTTCCTCTTCAGAAATTCTGATACTAATATTATCACTCTCTCATTATATCGTTTTTTTGGGGGGGGAATAAATGAATATATGATGGTTGTTTAGTGGCAGACTACAGTCTGTCATTAGTGACAACATTAAAGTTCAAGTGATGTGTACTGTTCTGGTCACTAGGCGGCAGTGATAACACAAAACATTGACACATAAATACACATTGCCTTGACACTGCATGAAGTCAAAGTCAGTTTTGCCATATCTGGCAGAGCAAAAAAGTTCTCCTCCCATTCCGTGTGGAAGTGGTAAGTTTAGGTAAGATTAACTGGTGGTGTTATGTCATGTTTATCAGGCTCTAATAATGATAAAGAGTGTATTTAGAAAGTCATAAACAAGTTTTCTATGCTCCAATTACAAAACATGCCATTTATTGACATTGAATCCTATAGTAGAAATTCCTTCAATGTGGTCAGGTTTGTAACCAATTAACTGAGGTAAACCAGGAACAACGGTAATAACGTCGATAGCTTTTGAGCAACTCCAGCCCTGAAAAATTCTCAATTAGCACGTTAAGATGTGTTGTTGTCAGCATGGAGTCACTGCTCTTCTGGTCAGTGGTCATGTGACTCGAATGGATCAGTTCAATGTTATTCTACCGGGGAGGCGTTGCAAAACAAAAAAGTTGTATTTAGGCCTGTCACGATAACAAATTTTGCTGGTACAATAATTGTCCCACAAATTATTGTCCTAATTGATATTATTGTCAACATAATTTTTCATGAATGTAATCATAATATATGGCATAATAATGCTAGTACGCCGCAACAAAAGCTACTTTAATTTATGGTAATTAACATTGAAATAGGAACGTAAAGAGCTTTTTAACTAAGTGCAGTAAATGAACAAAACAAAACAATACATTAACAAACAAAGACAGAAAAAACCCAATGGAACACAAAATGGACTCAGTCTCTTGCAAACAGTCCTCTTATTTTGAAATTATTTTGAAAACCGGACGTGTGTTGTGTGTGTTAAGGATGTCTATGGACGGTTAACACGAGCTGGGTGTTGGGTGTACATTAAAGCGGTACAACACAACGCGGTGTAAACGCTCATCCAGCCTGAGTCGCACACACACAGCCACATTGGCATGCTCTGCTAAACTAAGCTAACCCAGCTAGCTTCCATTCACTCCCCGTAAGACAGGAGTTTCCAAGTTTTTTGGCCGCTGTATTTCGGCAGAAGGCGGGTTAATGTTTGGGATGAGCTTCCGCCACAATTCCGGTCCGTCGAGGAAATACTTCCCCCCACGAACGTGTAATGACGACATCATTACTTTCGGATCATGTCGCTTTCTGCGTTTAGCTAAAATGTCACTTTATCGAGGCTGGCAAAATGATTGACGTTGTTTTTATTTATTTATCATGTGATTCTTTGATTTATTGACTGTCATGACAGGCCCACTTGCATTGAGTTCTGCTTCCTGATTGGCTCAGGAGGAACCCACGTGTTGTGTCTGCGTCCTGATTGGCTAAAGGAGAACCCACGTGCTGTGTCTGCATTCTGAATGGGACGTAGACGAGACTGGGGGGACTGTGGACCGTTCTCAATCTCCTCCCTGCCTTCCTGTGCAGTACAGGATGCCAAATCGCTACTAGTGTGACTCTGAATTGCTGTATGGTTGCAAGTTGTATCCCCGACAACGCCAACAATGTCGACAAAACGCTCCGCACCGTTAAAGGCACCTGCGGCCGCGCCCGCAGGATAAAAAAGGATGCTTACCGTTGCATAAAAAGTTGGACTTCCGGAGATGCAGAAGGAAAGTAGACGTTACGCAGCTCTAGGGCGCCATTGTTGATCGTCAATGATACTGCTCAGTTGTTGAACATCTATGCTGTAATAACTGTTAAATAATAAAGTTTCATTTCACTTATTGCGGCCTATTTTGGGAACCTATACCCCGAGGGACCACTGTACACATAGGCTGACTTGTTTATAAGCCACAGGTGTCCACATTGCTTACACAACGGCACGCTATAAACCTTGCCATCCTCGGTGCTCAGTACCGACACCTCCTTATTCTCTGCCAATCACACGCGGGGTGCATTCACAGACATTGCAACTCTGAACTTCAGCGCAAAACTTCCTTGAGAGGTTGATATTTCACACTCAACGGCACGTGCCAGACATTTTTCAAAGGTTTTTCAAAAGTATTGTCTTTGCAGGGCAGGCTGCGAGACGAGTTTCGTTGTTTTGGCGCACCCAATGAACTAACTATCCAACTTAGGTAATTAAGCTCGGAAGAGAGCATCTGTCAATGTTTGTCACATTTAAGGACTTTCTCAAAAATATGCTTTTCTTTGTGCACCGTTTTTTTATGGTCAAGCCAGCGCAGCCGGAGAAGCGAGTGCGTCGCTGCAAAACAAGACAGCCAAGTTATTAGGACAGCAACGCTGACAAACACTACAGAGAGTGGAGAACTCTTTCCACTGCTTCACACACACATACACAAACACAAAAGAGGAGAAAAGATCTCGCAGCGCTGACTGACAAAGATGCCCTGCAATATAGATGACGAGAACAAAGCCCCCCCATAACAAACTCCAGTCATATTGAGACGATTTCCTTTTCAATAATGAATCGCCATCAGCATCCGCCGTCAATAGCGACTGTGTGTGTGCGTGGTGGGATAAAAACATCTATCCTCAACAAGAACAAAACTTCTATATTTAATCTACGCCAGAGAACAAGCGGGGCCTGCAAGAGTCAAAAACAAAACTGGATTTCTGTGGCATGCAAATCGCAGGCGGACCAAGCAGCTTATCCCCACACGCCTGCGCTGATTGACAGCATTCTTAAAATGTGTAGATTATAAATATTTATAATTGACTTAATATTGACTGTATTCTCTCTGTGTTTGGTTGAAAGGCGGTAGAAGGGGTGGAAAAAAAAGTGATTTTATTTATTTATTTTTTATTACAAAAGCAAAACAGCACAATCCGGCTCATCTCCAGCTCCCTCTGCACATAAATAAGCCTCCTCCCTGTGCGGCCACATTGTGTCTGCAGCCTGGTGCTCAGTATTCCGTCTTCTTCTTCACTGAGGGGGGATTTGTTCCCAACCCAGAACTCTTGCAAGGCCGGAAAATGTGCGTTGTGTAGCGCTCTAAAGCCAGATTTCACTTTTTAGTTATCAAATGCCAAAAAGTTCTAATCGGGTCAAAGCCTCTAAAGAGATGCATTTAGGTAACTGAGGGGTGGGGAACCCTTTTGGCCAAGAGAGCCATGAACGACACATATTTTCAAATATATTTCCGCGAGAGCCATACCATATTAAGTAAGTAATATGGTAAGTAATTAATTTAATAATTAGTTATTCTCTGAATTGGATGGATGTTTTTTCTAACACTGTGATTTCTGTCATGTCAGCAAGAAAAACATTATATATTATAAAACAAAAATGTTACATTTAACTCTAGTATTAGGACTTTATTCTCACAATATTTTACCTACATTCCCATATACTTTTTCACCAACCTTATATTCCAAAAATGACATCTTTATATTGTTTTGTTTGCTTCTCATAATATACCGACATTTAAAAAATGTAAAATTAAGTCTATGCTACAAAAATGACATTATTTTTACTCACAACATTACAAGTTAATCTCGTAAAATGGTGACCTTTTTTTTCTCTTAATACTTTGAAAATTACAGATTTTTTTTCAATTTCTGCTGTTTTTTTTATTTTCCCTTTTTTTTTTTTTTTCATAATTATAACTTTCTGTAATATGATGACTTTATTCTTCTAATATTATAATCTTTTCCGCAACCTAATTTTCCAAAAATGACAACTTTTTTTTGGTTGGATTACAACTTTTTTTCCCCTAATATTTTGACTTTATTTTCATAAAATTGCTGCTGATTTTTCCATTTTTGTCCAATTGTATGTTTAGAATAAATCACTCGGACCGCACTTTGGACACCGCTGTTGTAAGGCCGGGTATTTTGCATACATTTTAAGAAAAAACTAAATTAAAATAAATAAATGTTATGGTGGTAAGAAATGTCTGAGAGCCATGTGGTCAGCCATACGTTACGTTCCACACCCCGAGCCAGACCCCAACAGATGAGAGTATGTCAACCTGGTCGAGCTAGCTGGCATTTGAACACCGAAGTTTGGAACGTCTTTGGACCAACTAAAGCAACGGAGGAGAGTCTGGTAATTTCATTACTTTGAAATGACGCGTCGGAAGTGTATAGGACATGTTCCAAATACAAATTTAAGAGGTATAAAAATATAGATATAAAATACAGAAGGTTAAATATCCATCCCATCCGAGAAAAAGATGTTCATTCAGTAAGTTTTTTTGGTCTGTGTTTAAACAATAAATACCTTTGACTTGTTATTCTGTTGACTTGATTCTAGCCAGTGCCCAACAGCATGCTTGGGTATATGATATGCTCTAAAGTACCATGAAAAGGTCTCTTTCATATAATTGGCATCTTTATTTCATAATATAAGATTAGTATCTATGTCAAGAAACAATAACCACAGAAGCGAATCGTATCAAATCGTATCATTTGTACACTGCATCGAATTTTTCATCGTTTTGAATCGCATGTGAATACCGTCATCGCAGTAACAAATGGATTGAGGGATTAAAATAAAGAATGTCCGATAATACTGGCCCACCAATTATGCCATAAAAATGTAGTATCAGTCAATATGGGTTTTGTTTTTCTCCTTATAATGAAAACCGACCAAAGTCACAACATAACTGAGCAACATTTGTGGGCGAGTTCATAGACTTTGAACCCCCACAATGACAGGGTTGTCAGAACAGCGCTAATGGTGAGGGAGGTCGCGTGTGGACATCCTGTAAATACGTAGACGTCGTGACCCGGACCCGGATGAGCACAGGAAAATAGAATGGAATGCAACTTTTGTCAGATCAAAACACCGTAGATGTCCGAACTTGTCTGCACCCTTAATCATCAAGCGGTTCTGTTTACTCTGTATGTGCTGAGGAGATTCATGTTGACAGTTAAACAACATAGTCGCGACAATTATCAGGTAGGGCGGGGCATTAAAGGGGAAAGTCTGGAAGTGTTTCTTGCTCGGAGTGTCTGTCGTTCGCACCTTCAAATGTACAAAAGCATCGCGATGCAATTGTAGCCCCCCAGCTTTTACACTGCCAGAACCGGGGTTCCAACACAGAATTGGGGACGAGAGACCGTCCGGCCAAAACCCCAGACTGTCAGCCGAGCCAGGCTGGAAAGAGGTTTTACCGACCTACTCTTGCGCAGCCGTGTTGGTTGGCGTCTGTTACACAATGTCGGTCTGAAAGCTGCATAAACCGCTCCACAATCTCCACATCTCCACAGAGCCGAGAAGGCAGCACTTTACCGTTGCGTGAAAACCCATTGCCTTCCTGGCAAAACCAAGACAGTCCGGCTTGCCGGATATGCATGGTGTCCAAAATGTGGTGCAGGACTCGCCAACAAATCCAGCAATAGTGGACAAAGAAAGCAAAAAGGCATAATACATGTCACAAATGCCAATTCCACAACTTCACAAAGTTATTAGTAATACTTTATATTATCATTGCAGTGGTTTGTTTGGTGTCAAAACTGTTGACAATAATATAGTTTGTGGGACAAGAAACACACCTGCTCTGTTTTGTCATACATTCCTCCGTTTTCTACCGCTTATTCGGGCAGCAGTCTCAGAAGAGAACCCCAGACTTCCCGGTCTTGGGCCACCTCATCCATCTTCACCGGGAGGGCACCAAGACATTCCCAGGCCAGCTGTGGGATAAAATCCCTTCAGCCTGTCCTCGGTCCTCCTCTTCACGGCCGGGCATGCGCACAACACTTCACAAGGGAGCCATCCGGACTAGCTGCTCCCGGATGAGCGAGCTCCTCACCCTATCTTGTAGGGTGAGTCCAGCGACCCTGCGGAGGAAGCCCATTTCAGCCGCTTGTATTCCCGTTCTTTCGGTTATGGCTCAAAGCTCATAAGGTGAGGGCGGGTACATAGATGACCGGTAAATTAAAAGCCTCGCTTTTGACCTCGCAGCTCCAACCTTCCCTCACTTGACCCTGAGATACTTAGGGATAACTGGGAAAGCTGGGAAAGAACCTCAATCCCAAAGGGGAAGTGTGCAATTCACCCTTTTCCGACTGAGAACCAGTCTCGGATTCGGAGGTGCTGAATCTCATCCCAGAAGCTTAGCAGAGACGAGATCCTAAGACCACCAAACTGGACTCCCTTGACGCCTTGGCTTCGCCTAAAACTTCAAACAGAATCGGTGACAAAGGGCAGCTTTGGCAGACGCCAACGTTGAACTTTTTGTCCGTTACTTAATACATCACCAAATGGTTGAACTGGCTATGACCAATGTTTGTGCAATAGCTCTGAATCCTTTTCCGTCTTCTCTCAGATTTTCAAACAGCATCCTCCCGGTGTAACAGTAACGGTAGCTTGGGTAACCTACAGTTCAAACCATAAAAATGGATCGTCGTTAGCGGTTTTTGGAGGTTTCTTCCGAAGGCTTCACAGTCGGAATTAGCGTGTCCCATTGCAGGCAATCTTACCCGCCTCTTTTTAACTGTTGTTCTACCTCACATAAGAAGGAAGTCAAGTTTATTGACTTTGCACCTTCCTTCACAAAGAAGTGAAAACCGAGGACCGCTTTGCGGACTATCCAGCACTGTCCGCGTCAAAAAGGCTTCCATGACCCGGCCGAGCCTACTCGCTCTCACCGATATTCCACTTTGATGTCCCCCGGAAAACTCCAATGACAAAGTTTGTGGATCTATTTTGCCGCACCTTCAATACCACAGAGCATTAGGACTTAAAGTGAGCATGAGACACAACCCCTTCACGCAGATTCAATTCCAAACCAAGCAGGCCATGTAAATGATGTGGTGACAGGGGAGGGGGTGCGGCTTGTGCAATTAGCATGCCGTGCTAGTCTTAGAGCAATTAGGCAAAGCAGAGCGGGAAGCGGGAGGACAAATATTTCCATATTTTTCTGCACGCCCGTGCGTAGTCGGAGGTTGTTTGTGTGTTTCTCAGAGGGAATCAGAGGTTAATGGGAAAGGGACTTTGTTTACTGGCAGCCTTTTTAGAGCGCTGCATACCAAAGGCTCTCAGTTAAGAGAATTAAAAGGAAAAAAGAAAAAGACACCGAGTCGGAAATTGCTTGGGGGAAATGACAAAAAACATTTCGTAGTAAACAAGCCCAGAGCAGAAATTCTGGGAACCACTTTAGGGAAAAAGCAGACGCATTTGGGCAAATCTCTCCGGTGGAGCCATCAAAAAGTGGCGGCGGCGTTGACGCGATCACCTGGAGACGGGAACTGACGTTCGTTTGAGCGTAAATTACTCAAACAAACACGCGGAGGGAGGGGCGGGCGGTGGGGTAGGGGTGGGGAACGCCATTTAATAGTTGATGTTTCCCAGCGGGAACGCCGGCACTCGCCTCTAATTCAAACAAAGAGTTATGATTTACAAATGTGACTAGAAACAAACACGGTGTGCGAGCCGCCGCCCAACGGGGACGCTAAGTAGGACAGCGGCTGTCTCTAGCTAAAGTAGTCCTCGTCAGGGGGGCATGAAAGCGCCGTTTGCGTCGGAAGTGCCGGTGAATTGTGGCATCTTCTTCCATTAGCTCAGGGGTAGGGAAGCTACGGCTCGGGGGCCAGTTGTGGCTCTTTTGATGACCCCTTTTTTCCTTTATGTAGTGTTTTCTTAAAATACATGCAACATATCTTGCCTTACAACAGGGGTGTTCAAAATGCGGTCCCGGTGACTTATTTGAAAAATACAATTGGCCATAAACTTGCCAAAAATGGCAAAATTGGAACATTTTTGGAAAATTAGGTTGCGGAAAAGGTTAGAATATTAGGAGAATAAAGTCATAATATTACAGAAATAAAGTCATAACTATGAAAAGTTGAAAAAAATGGAAAAAAAAAAACAGCAGAAATTGAAAAAAATGTGGAATGTTTCGAGTAGAAAGTATTATGAGAAAAAAAGTCACAAATTTACGAGAATAAACTTGTGTATATGTTATGTTATAAAAACAATGTCATTTTAGTAGCATAGAATTCATTTTTCACGTCGTTATATTCTGAGAAGCAAACATAACAATATAGTTGTAATTTTTGGAATATTAGACTGGGAAAAAATGTAT
Organism: Oostethus manadensis; assembly: GCA_024372805.1. NCBI lineage: Eukaryota > Metazoa > Chordata > Actinopteri > Syngnathiformes > Syngnathidae > Oostethus > Oostethus manadensis. The sequence continues at coordinate 526,787 of QODF01000306.1, read as the reverse complement.
ATGGGAATATAGTTAAAATATCGTGGGATAAAAAGTCCTACTATTAAAATATTTTCATTTTATAATGCATATTGTTTTTCTTGCTGACATTCTAAAGTAAAAGGAATCGCAGTGTGAGAAATAACAGCACTTTATTAATCCAATTCAGAGACTAATAACTCATTATTAAAGTCATTACTTGCTTAAAAATGCACAATTTTAGTTGTAATCATTGTTAAAAAAAAAAATAGGATATGGTTCTCATGGAAATACATTTGAAAATATGTGGCTTTCATGGCTCTCCTAGCCCAAAAGGTTCCCGACCCCTGCATCAGCTTGAGCAGGAATGTGTGCAGTTTTACAATAAACTAAATAACGCACCAGTTTGTACTGGGGGAGCCATTAACCTATAGTGTGCTAAATCACTCTGTCTGTTTCTGCACTTACCCACTGGTGACGCGGCATCAGGAGCGACTGTGGGTTCAGTATCTTGCCCAAGAATACTACAACACCATCACGGGAGGACAGAGGATTGAACTAGCAACAGGTTGGAGGACGTCTACTCTTACCACCTGAACCATGACGCCCCCATTTTTTTTTGTATTTTTACTTAATAGGAATTCCCTTTAACGCCACCATTTTTTGACACAAAATTAATGTGTGTGTGTCATGTTTGGGCGATAAAATATTTCTCCAAAAGGGGGGCGCTGCAAAAAAAGTTTGGGAAACACTGTCGTAAGCCATTGAGGAGATTTATAATAAATCCCTACTTATTCTAGATAGCGACTTCTTTCTATCTGTGATAAATTGCAATTAATTATATATGTTAACAATGGACAAATGTGATTAATCATGATTCAATATTTAAATTGCTTGATGGCCCTAATTCAAAACTTTAAAACTTCAAAGGTGTACTCATTATAGATAAAAACTAGCTGTGATCAATTACAATTAACTGTGGAGAAAATATGATTAATTGTTTATCAATTTATGGATTAAATATTTTAATAGGTTGCCGGTCGTAATTTTTACACCAATTAATTTTTTTATATTATTGTGTTGAATTATTTTTTATATCATTTGCTTGTTATTTTATATTATTTGTAGATAGTTTCTGTGGTATTTTGAGTTGATGATATCCTTGTCAAGTTTCCATATGTGCAATTCAACATTCGCGACCCTGCAAATTCGCGACCTTTTGGTTTTGTTTTTGTTTTTCTGTTTCGTTTTATTCGTAAATAGGCGTGTTTTTTCCACAGAAAGCACATCTCACTAACCATAAATCCATAACTATTTATAAATATGTGATAATAAAGTTGAGCACGTCCATCCATTTTCTATGCTGAGAATCCTCATTAGACCCGCGGGAGTATGCCGGAGCCCCCGACTGTGGCCGGGAATGGTAGCCGTGCCCGTGCACCATTACACCACCGGGAATACAATCAGAAAACAAAATTTACATGATGCAATTCAAGCATCAGACAAAAACAACCTTCTGAACGGCTAAAACAGGAAATGGCCTGCAGCTATCGCTTGCTGACGCTGCCTCTGTTGACACCTTTCCAAATATGTGCAAATAAAAAAAATGTCCTGCGTGTGTTTCCTGTGCGCGAGCTGAGAAAACAGCCACCCTGGGCTGTTTGTGGGAACGCCGGGAGTTGCTTGGCGACCGCATCCCCGTCACGGGCTTGACGTGACACCTCATTACCCGACTAAAAGGTAAATAATAAACGCCGCATGGAAACTTACAATAACAATAACGCACATTTATAGCCTGACTCCCGCTGTATTATGTTCACACTCCACCCGGTGATTATCGTGGCCTAAAGAAAGTCCCTTCATAACAGAGAAAATTCCTTTCAAACAAGCCCTAATTTACACAACTCAATTAGCTGTAATTCAAATGACTTACCAGGGAGCGTACTAATGAGTTCCTGTTGCAGTCACCGCCGTGAATGCACGCTATGTTATACAAGCTTTCCAGACGTGGGTAGCGCCATATGGTCCACGTGGCCTTTGGCGCTTGTGTGTGTGTGTGTGTGTGTGTGAATTGCTCGGTGGAGACGGTCCAAGCCAAGCAGGTGAAGCAATGTTTTGCTTTTGCACAAGCGGAATGGGCTTTTACAGCGAGAGAAGGGACACTCAAAGTCCTATCAGTCACCGGGGAGAGGAGGAATGCATTCCATCGCGAATCAGGAACACAAAAAGGTCAAACCAAAAAGCTAGAACTTGTCAACAGACGAACAAGAGGTAGGATTAACCAAGGTGTGCTACTTTCTACTCTTTTTCCGACACGGTGAACTGAAGTATTAGGAAGTAATAATAATAACCTTGTGGTTGTCTGAGCATCTAAAGAAATATCAGCCCACGTTAGTAACAGCTCGTAACAGCGCGCAGAATCCATAACCCCTCACTCATTCATTAGCATTCAATAATCCTCATCCTTAATGGTCGTGACAGTTGAGTGTTTGGGACCAAAAGAGCAACAGATCTTGGTGGCCGGGTATCCTTGGCTTTCATTTTCACTTCCATGGTGACGGCTTTCCTTGTCTTTGGCGCACTGCCGCTTGGACAACGTGACGAGGGGCAACATCTTAAATAATAAGTAGGACTGTCGAAAATAGGGGTGCAATGGCGGTACCAAACTCATTTCATTCATTACATTATACTGTATATATACATATATATGTACTGTATATATATATATATATATAGCTTTAGGAGCGTGCATATTATGAATGCTGGGTCTTGTTTGTTTTCTGAGAATCAACTGGGCCGACTGGTAACTTGTTTGCCATGTAGCAATAAAAGTAAACTAAATACTAACAGTGATTAATCTGGTTAGTCGCACTGCCTATATACTGTATATATAACAAATATATGTACAATAAAATTGTGTCCTGTGATATACAGTTGTGTTCACAAAACACAGTACAAAAATGGGCATACTTCACACTCGGTTGCAAGTGATGATTAATCATGATGAATTAATTTCAAAAACCATGGTTAATTTGATTAAAATTCCTGATCGTTTGGCAGCCTGCTAAAAAGAGACGTGGTTCTTCCCTAGAGAAGCTGCGCAGGCACACACTGTATTCCTGGTGTGCAATGTGGGGGAAAGTTTTGTGTTCACGGACAAAAAAGCCCACAAAACATCGCAAGGCAGAACACCGTAAACCGAGCATCAACCGTCGTAGACTTTCAGGAAAGCATTCAATCACAGCAGAATTCCAACCTTGTGAGCCGTTAGCTTTTGTTACAAGTTTGCCACTTTTTGCAGCGGAAATACTGAAGCCTAATTAGTCCGACACGCAATATAACTACCGAGCGACTGACAGAATTGAGGCTACAATCCGACGGGAACGCGATAAAGAAGGGGAAACAAACACAATTGAAAGACAAGTCATATCGAGGCCGGCGTCGGAGATGTCGGAGATGAGATTCACCTGCCAATTACAGGCATCCCCTAATTTCCAGACTATCATGAACAAGGCGTGGGGCTTAGAAAACAAAGACCCACGCTAACAAAGCTTCCCATGGAGGATTGACTGAGGCCGGGCCGGCTATTTACATACAAATGCACAGGCAGGAATTTGCATATATTTTTTTGTAGCCTCGTGCTCAGGGGAGCGGCGGTGTAACATATTGGTGCCTAATGAACTCTGAAAAAAGTCGATTTTTTTTTTCCCAGCGTGTAAATTAAGAAATGCATTATAGCTGTTAAAGCAATCTTGGGGGAAATGGGAGCCTTCCTCTGCTAAACTACGCTTGATCAGCGATCAATTACATGATACACGTATTTGCTTGAATTCGTGCTAATTTCTGCCCAATTAATGTATCACTGTAGTTGCCGGTGAAGCCGCTGGAGATTCAATTCCATATCAGGTTGTACTGCGTGGATGAGATGCATAAATAAGGTGAGGCACTGTGTCATTGGGACGACGTACCGTGTTTTAGAATGGGCTGTCGGGGCTTGTTTGTCCGCAGGAGCAAACCATCAAGGCTCTTTCTGGGCAACCAACCCGCTCCTCGTCCGGGCTGTGAGGGTGACTCATTGTTCATAAGCAGTTCTATCACTCCTGCTGCTTTGCCATTGATGTCATGGTCACATGACACCGGGGCCCGGTGATTTTGCTTCTTTACATCCACAGCTTTTATTATCGGCGTCATCGGTTTTGGGATTCCACACGGGTTAGCTGCTGGCGTTTATTGCAGGTGGCATGCCCATTGCGTGAACAGCAGCAGATGATGTTGTGCACACATATAAAAATGAACACTGTTCGTGCAAAATATAACTGTATTTTGCCAAATACTGCAATATGCGACACAAGTTATGGAAAAAGTGAGTGATTCCGGCTTCCCAGCATGCTTTGCGGGTGTTTTTGCATAAGGTTTCGCATCTCTTGATTAGATAAGTGCTGTGCTGTCACTTTTGTGTTTGCCATTTGCAGAGTTTAAGACCCCTGATTTAGTTGGAGCCTACATTACCAATCACCACACGTTGCATACAGGTACCCTTGGTCAGCTTCATTAATCGGTTCCAGAGAGTCAGACTCTCGATACATTTTTACCATAAGAAATCCCGTAAATCCTGCAACTTTGTTCCTAAATCATCTTTGTGCATTTTGTTCTCATAATATCTTAGAAATGTATTCCATTGTAATCGTGACTAACTCTTCTCTATCCCACTGACATACCGTACCTTCCACAGAGGAAGCAGAGTCTGAGGACACAAATGTGGACACTTCCATCGCCGTGACTGAGGTATCCGGGGAGTCAAAACACTCCCCGGTGGCAAAGACTTTCGAACTGTGGAAGTTACGTGTCAGCTAATTTCATGGAAGTCGGGAACAGTACCTCTGGATTGGCAGACCGGGGTGGTCCCCCAGACCAGAGGGTGTTCCAACAAAAGGGGATCACACTCTTCGGCCTCCCTGGTAAGGTCTATTCCACAAAGAGAAGGCTGTCACTGTTGGTCAAACCTTAGCTGCAGGAGGTACAGCGTGGTTTTCGTCTTGGTCGTGGAACACTGGACCTACATCTTTGCAAGGGAGTTTTCCCAGTGGGCCTACGCGTTCTTAGTAAATTTGGAATACGCATGCTCCGGGAGTACGGGTTTGGTGGCACGCTACTACGTGTCAGTCTACATCCCGCAGCAGGAGCCTGGCGCGCATTGCCTGCAGTAAGTCGAGCCTGTTTCCTGGTGAACGTTGGCCGATTTCATTCATACCTTTCACGGCCAGAATTTCTACGTGCAGCTAAGGCGTCAAGGGGGTCCAGTTTGGAAGCCTTGGGATACTGTATCTTCTCTGCTATTTGCAGACAATGTGGTCCTGGTGGCCTCATCAGGCTGTGACGTTTAGCTGAGTGTGAAGCTTCTAGGATGAGACTCGGCACCTCCAAATCCGAGTCCACGGTCATCAGTCAGAAACGGGTGGACTGCACCCTACAGGCTGGGAGCGAGGTGGAGGAGTTCAAGTATCTCGGGGTTCACGAGTGAGGGACGGTTGGAGCGTGAGGTCGACAAACAGATGGACGCAGCGTCCTAATGAGGATGAGCGGCAAAGAAAATGGATGGATAGAATTGTTCAATGGATCCAGTCCAGGGTGTACCCCGCCTCTCGCCCAAAGTCTGCTGGGATAGGCTCCAGCATCCCCGTGACCCTAATGAGGAATAGCAGTATAGAAAATGAATGAATGAATGTGAAACTATAAAAAACGTGATTTGTGTCGATATTTTGGAGACTTGCGGCTTAACTGTGTTAAATGCTCCTCACGTGACATCATAAAGGGGCGACTACCGGTTCCCGTGTATTAGCAAGCGGTCAACAAAGACTTCTTGTGGAGCACGCTGCAGTCTCACTCGCGCACCAATATCATTATCAACACAAAAACCCATTACTGACATGATCTGATATCATTATCTCGCCAGTATCGCCTTCCCTCTGCTCCCCTTGTCGCTTTCCCCCTCACAGTTCTGCAGGAATCCCCGAATAAGGTAAGAAAAAGTCCCACTTCTGCTAATTGGATCTGCGGGCGTACCTGAGAAAAACATTCCGACAAGAGTGACACGACGGCCCGGTTAGCCATCAGCAGGAATTAGTTAGGAGGGAGTTAGCGCTGCTTTGAAGCATCCACCGCGTCGCTCCTTTTCAAGCAAATGAGACAAAACAAAATTGTTCCGATTAGTCAATTAGGCGGCACATTAGCCCGGGACTTAATTAAAAGATAGCGAGGGGGGCCAAGCCGTCTTGAAGTGTTTAAACAGCAGATTGAAGAAATGGCACTTATTAAAAACTTTATAGCGAGTCACTTGACACCTCGCTCATCCCCCCACCCCTCCCCCCTTCCCCCCGACGCCTGCAACGACGTAAACACAAGTGTCAGCTCCCCGGGCTCCTGCTTTGCAAATCCACGGGATGAGGCAAAAAGAGGAACGTTCCGTAAGAACGCCACCAAATGGATTGTTGGCGTTATTCCGCAGGAAGTCCACAGAAGGACCAGCATATTGGAGATGGGGCTTTGTGGTGTTTTTCCGTCTGGAGGACATCAAGTTCCACAACACTTAATATTAAAGCAATCATCGGAGGGCGGCCTTTAATTAAACCTTTTGTTCCTGCAAAATGACACAAAACCGGAGGCAGGCGAGCGGAGAGGGGCTGTTATTGTGTCGCGGCGGCGGGGATGGAAGAGCAAGGAACGCTAAAACATCACAGTTCACTGCCCGTGTTGCCATCTCGGCGTCACATCGCATCCGGAACAATGCGACAGCTGACAGCTCGCACCCAAGAATTATCACGCTAAACTGAATTATTCCTGCCACGTGTTCATTTATTAACAACATGTGCATGCTCTAATGTAGCCTGCATTTGCATATACATTTTTAACCTGCCATGAATATTCTTTCGGGGGGGTGGGGAGGAGGAAAGGGGGGAGAATATTTCCCCTTCTGGTGCGTTTTGAATTTGGAAGAAATAAATCTCGCACATGACCGCAGGGCACGTCTTCTTTAAGGGCAACCCCTTCATCACCTTAACATATGAGCGCTGGCATCTGCGATCCTCCTCACTAGACGCCAGCGCCTCCTCAAAGAGGCACCCGCTGTTCAAAAGTCTTGTTTGGATGGCACCCGAGGACGTGCGCGTTCAATAAGCATGCATGCACTATTCATCGGCGGCGATGAACTATTCATATTTGACTTCCACGCAGCACACACTCCAGTTTTGACTTGTCAAAGTTAGATAAGGCGAATTATTTGTCAGCAGATGCTTTGGTTTGTGCTAAAAAGCGCACTTTTGGGGAATTTTGCCCAACGCACACACGTCTTTCTCTTTTCTGTGCGTTCTAAAACTATAAAAAATAAATAAAGAGAGGCAGCTCTAAATGCACAAAACCAAGCTACGGCGATTATTATTAGTAACGTTCTTACGCCCAAGAACTACGTTCCCGGTGTAGTGACACCTGGCGCATCGGGCCGCTACCGAAAGGTAACCGAGGTGTACTTTTTTTACTGAACAGTGTGTCATGTTGTGCATGCGCGAGTTTCCCGGCCGCATTGAGCGCTCAACCACACTAGTACTCAATTCACTTTAGTGAGTGACTCGTAAAAACTGGAGTTTCGAGTTTCCCATCATTAAAAGGGCTACATACGGTGTCTAAGCTGCCGCCACTGCTGCCCGGGAAGGAAATTCCGCTAATGCGTAAAACGGCCGAGGGATTTTTTGGTCTAAATGAAACATAAAATTGGCAAAACGAGCACATTAATACAAATATACAGTCATCCCTTGAGTACTGTTTGCAATGTTGACATTATTACAGGCCTGTAGACATAAACATAACACCCTCATAGTCACCTCTACACTGCTATTATTCTTCCCTTACGCCGTATTGCGCCAGCAACGGGGTCACCGCGGGGACACAAGAGACAGCCACCGCTTAGAGCATATAGCAAGCTACCGAGCTAATTAGTTATCCTCCAAACGTCGCTCGAAAACGAGTGTGTGTTTCAAAGTGAGTGAGACACAAGGACAAAGTAAGAGGCCCAAAACGTACCACTTCCACATGGAATGGGAAGATGTAACATTACTGACATGTAGTGAGCAGAATACTATGTGTGGCTTTGTCTTTCAATGTTTTTGACTGATAACAGGCCGTAGTCCACCACTGAACAGCAACTATTGATTCATTAAAAGACACACAAGCATCAGACCTGATCGCCAGAATAACAGACTTTTATTATTGCAGGTTTGAATTGTCTCACAACATGCACACTAATAATAAGATAAAAGTCATCATAATAATAATCATAACAGTAACACTACAGTACTGTTGAGCTGTAATCCACTGCAGGCTAAAACTGAACTCTGAACCTCCGACATCACTTCCTGTCCTCCGCACGTCCGGAAGACATTTATGGCAACGCAATATTTAGGTCTTAAATGGCTTATTTTATCTACTATGGTCTACTATATTAGGTAAAACAAGTGTAATAGTGACTATAGGGGTGTTATTCCATGTCACGAGGGCTCTAATGTTAAAAAGCGTATTCAGAAGGTTGTAAACAGGTTTACTATGACTAATATGTATTTTATTATCATATTATGTCAACTCTATTAGGTAATGGGAGTGTCATAGTGACTATAGGGGTGTTATTTCCTTTCTAGGGGGCTCTAATAATGTTTAAAAAAACATATTTAGCAGGTCATAAACAGGTTGATTTTTTAAGAACATATGCCATTTATAAATAAGGAACCCTACTTCAAAATTCCCTTATCACGGCCAGGTCTGGAACCAATTAAGCACGCGGAACAAGGGATTACTGTATACCATAGCTCTTCTAATCACGCGTCCTGCCAATCATGTCAATTATCACCCAGCAGAAAACAGGTATGAAAAAGGCAAGAAAAAAAAGGTGTCATACCTTCTTCCCCCGCTCCCACGTTTGCATCGAATGTTGCCAATTGTACGTCTGGTGACAGCTACAGCTCTCAGCCAGATGACAAATTAGAGACAAAGGGGAGTAAATGAGATGCAAAGAGAAGTAGAGGTGTGGGTGCGCTACTGGCCCCAGTACACCTAAAAACAAGGGTGTACACGTCAATGTTTTTGCGGAGTATACCGCACAATACTACACAAAAGAAATAAGCATCTTCTTCAAGTAGATGTAGAGAACAGACATCTGCCGAGGGCATATATATATACACCTAATATTATTATGACAATATTTATTGTGACATTTTTGGAGAGCTGCTTGGAAACCAAATTTCTTATCTACTGTATGTAATATGGATCACCACCTTAAATGAGACTTCTAGAGACAAAAACGCCTATTTTTTATTTTCATTCAGCAATGTGATCACCCATTACAAAGTTCTTTTAGGCATCAAAATACAAAATACAATGATACCTTGTTTTTCCATTATGAATTAGTTCCAAAACGTCTGGCAAGAACCGGAACTTTTAAAACTGTTTTCCATAATCATAATAACAAGAATTCAGCTTTACATGCAGAAAACAACGCAAAATAATTATAAACTACACGAAACCATGCGCCTGAATGCTGAAATGTTGCCGCTGAGCTGAAAGGTAGACTGAATGTTCAAATCTATTCCCCAACCGGGGATCGAACCAGCAACAATCAGGTTGAGAGACGACCGCTCTACGACCTGCGCCGTTCCACAAAGGCGCAGTAGGTTCTCGGAAGGCAAACACGCCACAGCATTCATGATATGCACGGGCGGTTAGTTGACAGGGGGGTGTTCAAAAACAGTGGAGATAAGCGGGTTCTACTGCATGCAAAGTTCTACTTTATGACGATTAACGGCAGCTGACAATGCCAGCAGCACCTCCCAAACAACACGCGCGTGTGTAAACAAGGATGCTACAGGCGGCGTGTTTCTTTGCAGCCGATGCAACAACCAGGGCATCCCTGACAGGCGCACAAACACATGGAGGGAGACACGGTGCTTGAAACGACCACACCCGTGGACAGATGTGACAAGTCACTAAAGCGCTGATTGCGTTTATAGGGGCACAAAAAAGACGAATGAAGCATTTGTATGTGGGAACAAATGCTAGCTCGTGTTTGTGTGATGCTTGTGTGTGTGCGTGCGCGCGCCACGGAGCCTGTCACTCATGTTAACTCAATGTGAAGAGGCTGCGTCAAGCGGAAAGTTGAGTCCTATATATTTGCCACAATGGCTGCTGTTATTAAGACCTTGCTCTGTGTTGCCTTTCTGCATGAAAGGACGGGAAAGCTACTTTGGAGTCGGGAAGAAAGGGGGGAGCACACACACAACACAAACACGCACCCCCGCCCAGTAAACAGAATTTTTCATTCCTTTTGCATCAAAGAGTGTGCCTTTATCCTCAATTTACGGTGTTTGTGTTAAAAAAAAGGTCACAGTTGGGCTGCACCAAATATAAAAAATGAAGGCCACCATGCAAAACAGAGCTTTTTGGAGTCTGCATAACAAACTGCTTCACTTGGACACGCGCTGAGGACTGTAGAAAAACTGCAGCAAACAAAGTGAAGTGGTCCTCAGTGCTTTTTCGTGGGTGCGAATTCGTTGTTTGGCAGCAGGGCTGCACGGTGGATGAGCGGTTAGCATGTTGGCCACACAGATCTTGGGTCGGAAACTCCGCTTGGCATCGTGTGCGTGGGTTTTCTCCGCGAACCACACTCCAAAAACGAATGGTTGGGTAGATGTTTGTGGAAGCAAGCGCATGACAAATCAATGTCAAATACGGGGAAACCGTGTTGGTGAGCCCTGGCGTGGATGGAGTATGGGTGAGTACAGACCATGTTCTCACGAAGGGTTAGGGATAAAGGTGATAGCGATGTGACTATTGTTGGGTTCCAGCTAGTTTATTATTATGATTATTATGATTTATGACCTTCCAGTTCAAAGTCCCCGCCCTTGCCGACATGAATCCAGGAATCTGAGATCGTGATTGCTTCGAAGGGCTCCGTGAGTTGAGTCATCAATTGTGGAAAGTGTGGGAATTTATAGCTGGAATGAATTTTTGTTCACTGCCCATTGGTTTTTAGCGGACTAAAACTGTCCGAGTTCAATGATATGAGAGAAAGTCCAAGTCCAGGGCGGTCCTGTTATTTGTTCCTCGCCGGAAGAGGACTCCGATGTGTTGAAAACCGCAGGCTGTGGTATCAACTGTTACGCTCCACTGAACAACAACGTCTCAGTTGGCAACAACAATCACGTGACCCACAAATGGAAGCTGGACACGCCACAACGTTCTTGTCAACGTTGTCCACCAACTGGAGATCCAGTCAGGTCTTGTCCCAAAATCGATGTTGTTGGCAGGGAGCATGGTCATTGTTTGAAACAGCAGCAGCGTCCCATCAATTGAATGCAAAAGTAGCTGGACAGACGCATGCAAAAATATCCTTTTTAGCAAATGTTCTCCTTTATTTTTAAGAAAAAATACCCTACCAAAGGCCAAAGTTTTACCAAAAGCTCTCTCTTTCCCGTCCACGGACATACGCTAAAGCCGGAGTTTTCCAAAATTTTCACCCTGGCCAGAGTTCTGCAAAAGCTCAGTTTTAAGGGAAAAAAACTACATTTGCATGTGAACCAAAGGCCTAAAACATGGAAAAACATCAGTTTTACCAAAACTCTCTTTCCCGTCTATGGACATACACTGAAGCCGGAGTTTTCCAAAATCTTCACCCTGGCCAGAGTTTTGCAAAAGCTCCGTTTTGAAGAAAAAACAACCTACGTTTCCGTGTGAACCAAAGGCCTAAAACATGGAAAAACATCAGTTTTACCAAAAACTCTCTTTCCCGTCTTTGGACATACACTGAAGCCGGAGTTTTCCAAAATCTTCAACCTGGCCAGAGTTCTGCAAAAGTTCAGTTTCAAGGGAAAAAAACAACTACATTTGCGTGTGAACAAAAAGTCAAAGACATGGAAAATATCTGTTTTGCCAAAAGCTCTTTCTTTCCGAACACAGACATACGCTGAAGCCGGAGTTTTCCAAAATCTTCACCCTGGCCAGACTTTTGCAAAAGCTCCGTTTTGAAGAAAAAACAACCTACGTTTGCGTGTGAACCAAAGGCCTAAAACATGGAAAAACATCAGTTTTACCAAAAACTCTCTTTCCCGTCTATGGACATACACGGAAGCCGGAGTTTTCCAAAATCTTCAACCTGGCCAGAGTTCTGCAAAAGCTCAGTTTTAAGGGAAAAAAACTACATTTGCATGTGAACAAAAAGTCAAAGACATGGAAAATATCTGTTTTGCCAAATGCTCTCTCTCTGCCAACCACAGACATACGCAGGTTTCTCAGTTCAAAGAGAAAAACCTGTGTTTCTACGTGGAAGAAAAATATGCAATTAAAAAAAAACGTATCCGTGTGTATGTGTTTTAAAACATGCCAAATGTCGCCTTCTGCGGATATTTTCTGCCTTAAAGTCAAAATGTATGTCATGGAGGCCTGAATGGCGTGCCTTTTCCACACTGATCCAACTTCCACGGCACCTGATTCCCTAATTAGCATCCCCTCTCTATGCAAGCCATGGTAAAACGCTCAAGTAAACAATGATGGAGCCTGCACGCCTTGCTAAACAACCTGCCAATCACCCGTGTGATGCAGATGACTGGAGGCCATTGGGAGGCTGCGGCTTCATTTAAGTGATGTTAAGAGCAAACAATCAAAAGCAAAAATCAGCCCCTGACAAGTAACGAAGCTGACATCTAATTTATAGCTCAAGGAGCATGCACAAGCAAATAAACAAGCATCCCTGGTTGCCGCGTCCTCCTCAATTTGCCTCTCAAGTCGAAAGGGATGATGACTGCTCCTCCCGTTGCCTCCTCACCAAGAAGTGCAAGAGCATCCACAAGACACGCACAGGGGGGAGAAAGCGGAATGTTTTTCCAAAGTTTCCTCACTTCCTGGAATCTTTGAACCCCGCCGCGGCCCCTCATCCACGCCGCTCGCCTCATGTTGTCTCTGCATCGCCGTGGCGACGCCTCCAGGTATCGAGGAGATTAGAAGGCAGTCGGAGGGGCCCCTCGTACGGCAGCAAAGCTCGAGCAAAAGGGGGTCTTTAAATATTTAAGGTGTGAGCACCATCACACCTTAAGAAGAGAGGAACAAAGAATACAAGGCCCTCGCTTGGAAAATCATTTACATTTCATTGACGTCACCACGTACGACACCTGCACCGCGTCCCGTGCGGCGGATAGGAAACATCATTACGTGCCACATGAAGATGAAGAAATGCCTTCCAAGCTGTCAGGACTAATTACGTTCTACTGGAGCAAACAAACAAGCAAACCGCATGTCGTCAAAATCAATTAGAGCTGTCAGGTAATGACCTAATTTGCTAATGGCCCTGATGAACGTCACTGAAAGACACTACTTTGAATTCACAGAAACACACGCTCGATATTGGCTTTCTTATCGACATCCAATATACTGACGCTGCCCATTACCAATGCCGGTATCAGCCGATACCGATATGGGCAGGAACTGGGCACTCCTGACCCAAATGCTACGGAAAAAATGTGATTTTCAGCAAAATAGTCATTTCAAAAAGAACATCCTGACCAATCGTCAGGTAAAGCAACGTGTTCCCCTACTAACACGTAGGACAGGTTAGTCCTAATAAACTCCCAAATAAGAATCCAATTCACACAATGTGGAAAATCCACATTTCCACGAACTGCCCTCGAATACTTCCAATCTCCCCACTCGCCCAATCAGCAGTCTCACTGCAAATTGCTTGCTTATCAACATGGACCTCATTTTTATGCCAATATGGCCAACGGATCGGATCAGACAAACATATGAAGATTTTTATTACACTCTACCAGTCCAAAGTTCGGACGTACTTTCTCGTTCAGAGTCCTAAGTATGTCCGAAATCTGGACTGGTAGTGTACACATGCTTACTGAACTGATTTACACGGTTCCCAAAGCGCTTGACAGTGAAGTGACCCCATTATTCATTCACACACTGGTGGTGGTAAGCTACATCTGTAGACACAGCTGCCCCGGAGTACACTGACGGAAACATGGCTGCCGATTCAGGCCCACGACCTCTACGACCCCCACCAAACATTCATTCACATTCATGCACCGGTGTGGCTGTCACTGGAGGCAAGGTGCATAAAGTGATGGAACTGCCAACCTTCTGGTTTCTGGACAACCTGCTGTACCTCCATGTCCTTTTGACCCCCTTCTACTAAATGGTAAACAAACTATCCATAAGTGCTCAAACATGACAAAGGGGTAAGGTAAAAAGAGCTCTTAAGCTCTTGAATCATGTTTAGAGGGCTCTAACAATGTTAAGAATCGTGCCTAGAAGGTTTTCTATGCTCTAACTAGGAAAATATTCCATTTATAAATAAGGCATCCTAATTCACGGAAATTCCCGGGTCCGGGACCAGTTAACCGCGGTAAACGAGGGATTACTGTACTTGAAATGGACAAAGCATGCTCCAAATGAAACCAACCATAACAAGCATGCGTCCATTGCACAGCTCTGCTACGGAAAACTTGCAAACGTGTGAGGCGGGGTTGTAGCCGAAGATGCTTCCGTGAAGTTTGCAGCCGATTGAGCGCGCTCTCAAAAGTCCAATTTTGATACTGACTGAGATGGTTGCATGTGATTGCAAGCGCAATGATTACCTCTAATGACAGAATCCCTGACTGCATGGCCACAAATCCTGCCCATGCTAACAAGCAGGTAATAATGCCTATTATACGTCCAAAATGACAACCAAAAAAGCCTAATTAGTCAAATTATGCGTAGTTATAAAGTAGCCCAACATGACAGCGTCTGCGTCTACACACAAAAAGCAACAGCACTTTGTTTTGGTGGCTGAAAAGCTGCATGAACATTCAACATTTGGAAAAGACCTGACCTTGACATCAGACAGGGGGTGATTGCAAACAGAAACAATGGGTCCCCTTTCTAATTGTCACATTAGAGTCCGCCAGGCGGGCGGCGAGCGATCAGAGGGGGATTGATTGCGGCCCGTGGAAAGGTGGTAGACTTTGTGAAAAGGTCAGGAGTTTTTCTTACTTTTTTTTTTTTTGGGGGGGGGGACTAATTGTGCTTAGAGTGCACAGGAAAACTCCTGTGTGATTATTTTTGGGGGGGAGGGAGGGGGGTAAGATAATTTAAGGATAATTTTCCCGGGGAGTGAGTGAATCCAGGCAAGAAAAACGATAAAAGGGGTCTTGGACAGCGTCACCTTTTCAGCTCCCTGGGGTGGGGCTGACACGCAGGTTAATTGAGAGGTTAACAGGGGGTGGTGTCGGCTGAAGGTCAGACGGCTGTACTGCCCCCTGTTGCTGCAGTTCCCCTTCAAAATAAAAGCATTCGGTCACACGTTTTGTGGTTGTTGTTTTTTTTGGTGAAGCTTCAGGTGGGCCTCTAGGGAGCAAAAATCTTGTGACTTCATGTGTCCAGGTTCAGAGGATTCAGATTCTTGCCAAAAGACACAAATACAACACAGCGAGAACATACTGTTATGATGCGCATCGTTACGCACGTCTTTATGGACCACATATTTCATACAGAGCAGTGATTACTTCGAAAATGAAAGCAGAAAACTGACGGCAATAATCCGTGGCCGTCATCCAAAGGGCTGGGCACTGGTGACAGCCGTGGGTTTTGATTCAGTAGATTATTTTGAGTCTTTCTATTGGTTTTGCTTATAAAACCGTTACACAGTTATACAGTAGTGTTCAAAATAACAGCAGTCCTATGTGGCTAACCGGATTAAGTACTGGTATTAGTATATTTTATGCTTTTATTTTATTGCTACATGGCAAACAAGTTACCAGTAGGTGCGGTAGATTCTCAGACAACAAACAGTACCCCGCATTCATTAAATGCACGCTCTTTAGGCTATGCAATTGGGCAATTAGTTGAAAGGGGTGTGTTCAAAAAATAGCAGTGTGGCATCCAATCAATGATCAGTGATCAGTTTGGTGAAAATAAGTGTGAATCCGGTGGCCGCTATTTAAGGATGAAAGTAGCACTTGTTAACATGCATTTCTCTTTAAAAGCCTTAAGAAAATGGGTCGTTAAAGACATTGTTCAGAAGAACAGGGTATGTACTAAAATGATCTCCAATGCCTTAAAATAGAGAATGATCAAAGGCAGTCTGGACTTACCTGTAAGTACTGCGACAGTTAGACGACGTCTGTGTGAAGATAATCTATTTACAAGAATCCCTCTGTTTAAAAAAAAGGCATGTGCAGAAGAGGTTACAATTTGCCAAAGAACACATGAACTGGCCTAAAGAGAAACGGATCAACATTTTGGTTGGTATATGACCCAACAAGGCTGAGACGTCAACAAGGAGGTGGTGGGGTCATATTTTGGGCTGGAATCAAGGGGAGGGAGCTGGTTGGCCCTTTCAAGGTCCCAGAAGGTATGAAAATGACCTCTGTGAAGTATGTGGAATTTCCGACTGACCACTTTCTTTCATGGTACAAAAAGAAGAACCATGCTTTTCGTAACAAAATCCTCTTCATGCATGAAGTCCTAAGTTAAAATGTAACTTGACCTTAAGTCATGTTTTGACTGAAATAGCTTTTATTTTCAGCTTTTAAATTAATAAACGACTATTTTAAGTTCTTTTCAACAAAAACATGATTTGAAAGTCTGTTGTGCATAATAATTTGTAACAGTGCATTTGAAGTTTTCTTTTTTTTTTTAAATTCAGTTATAATTGTGAGGTAACATTTGAACTGTGATTTAATAGTTGATGACTTGAAAATCATGACAACTGTCATTTATACTGAATATTTAGAAATATAATTTGCATAATAATTTGGATCGTGGATCAGTTTGCATATGTCAAAATACTTGACGGCATTGTTTGCAGTATTTTGAACACTACTGTATATAATAAAACTTGGCTACGTGGCACGTTTTATGTCTGTTTGTTGACTCTACATGACGGGCTGGAAACATCTCTTTCCATTTTTCTTTGCATTTTAAATTTAATCCTGAGTAGTGGCACAAACCTTAAGCACAAAAATATCTGCCTTTGCTTTTGTCGGCAGCTTGAGTCATCCGGTAGATGCAATGGGAAAAAACAAATGGAAAGCCAACAAAATGGAAAAAAAAAGCACTGCCAAAATGGAAAAAGCCAAGACAAAAAGTAAAAACAAGATGACTACATTTGTATATATTTTTTAATCATTGATATTGATTCTCTTTATATTTCCACATGTATTTCCTTTTAATTTTGCCACTCCTGTGATTCCATACCCATAAGCCTAGAAAACTCACCATACTCCAGTCCGGTGATGGCTCATACCAAATTAAAGCTTTTTAAACTTTGATCACATGCTTAATATCGATCTGTGGTGTGCCCAGTTTGCGGTCATATAATCAGCACAATATTATTTAGAAATATGCACGACATTATTTTACCGTCCAGACTGTACTTTATTGTTGCATTCATTTTTCAATAGAAACACTGTACAAAAAGAGATCAGTGACTTGAAAGAGTAAAACATGTACAATCGTAAAATAAAGAAGAACTTATGTAACCAAATACGCATCACCGGAGAATGCACACAAAAGCAGGCAAAATTTGCGTGTGAATTTTCGACATCAAGCAAAAAAAAAAAAAAGACGCTAAGCGGGGTAGGCGTTAAACGAGGTTCCACTGCACAGTATACGGTGCAGGTTCACATTCCAACACTACCACAAACAGGATGATGGAATCACTTACCACGTGATTCCGTGGTAAGTACGTACGAGAACCTCATTAGTTTACAATAGCATGCTACTGTATATCTAATTGTATTGAGTCTGGGGATTTGACTTCTTTTTTCATTTCTTTTCAGAAGATTCTGTGCAGCAGAACAAAAGAGAAGTGTACATAAACAGTAACTTTTTACAGTGTTCTACAGAAAAAAAAAACATGGTGAGGAGAAGCTGAATAATACTATAATACACTCCTGAACAAAATTGGATACAGGGAGACCTTGTGTTCCGTCTTATGGGTTTTGGGGTGCAGTCGACATCAGTAGGAGCCGTGAGGAGGTTATATCAATGCGCTTTACGCCGCATGGAGCAGGTCTACATCTACAACTATAAGATAATCAACTGAAGCCCACATGGGAGAAACCTGGAGCAGAACCCAGGCTCTGTTGGGAGGCCATCTGTCTTGACTAGTTGGGTTGAGATAGGGAGACGGCGTAGAGGGACAGATGGTAGGTAGATAGAGGGGTTTAGCGACCATGAGCCGCCCCCAACACCACCGACACCGGCCTCACCACCACCAATACCAAAAAGATCAATGTGGTGGTGCAATCCAGAAGCAGGAAGCGCCAACCACAGGGGAGAAAGTCAAGGCAAATGAAGGTTAGAGGGTCAGATGCAGGACAGGTATAGCCCGTTGGATCCTCCGGCTTGGGGCAGGTAGATTTTTGGGGTCAAAGAAATTGAAAGTCAAATTTCTTACTCCGTCCAACTTAAAGTTGACAGGATTTTAGTCCAGATCTTGGCTTTTTCTGGCTATGGTCTCAAACTTTTGATCAGCTAATGAACATAATGTGTGAGTTTGAGTCTAACATTGGCAGCAATGGCGCATTTCAAGAGGCCTCGCTTGTGCATTTTAACAATCCTGCCACGTTCAAAGACAGAAAGTTTTTCTGCCTTTGCCATCAGTCGGTCAACATTTGACTCACCCTAAGAGATAGGGTGAGGAGCTCGGCCGTCCAGGAGGAGCTCAGAGTAGAACTGCTGCTCCTTCACATGGAGAGGAGCCAGTTGAGGTGGCTCGTGCATCTAGTCCGGATGCCTCCCTGGTGAGGTTTTCCGGGCATGCCCTGCCGGAAGAAGGCCACGGGGAGGACCTAGGACACGCTGGAGGGACTATGTCTCACAGCTGGCCTGGGAACGTCTTGGTGTCCTCCCGGTGGAGCTGGGAGAGGTGGCCAGAGACCAGGAAGTCTGGATTTCCCTACTGAGACTGCTGGACCCGGATAAGCGGAGGAAAAAGGAATGGAACAAAATTTTACTGCAGACTTTTTAAAAGCCAAATGTAACTATTCTTGTGTCTTGTTTTTGTATTTTAAGGATCTACTTACAGATAGTTACAACAACCATCGCAAAAATGAATATATTTTATCACGGGTAATTGGTTCCAGACTTGACCATAATATGTAAATTTGGAAGAAGTAGAATTAAATATTAATAAAAGGAATAGTTTCATGGTTAAAGCATAGAAAACATGTTTATTACTTTTACAAAACATTTCTAACATTGTTAGAGCCCTTTAGAAATGAAATAACACCCCTATAGACACTTTTTTTAAATTGTAGACACAATAAACGATAGTAGCAGACATACCTCACGCTAGCATTGGGTGAGTTTATTGTTGTTACAGTATTTCAAAAGAGTCGATGCGGGTCAAGCGCATGGCATGGATGTGAGTCCACCCTCACATCTTTGTTTCTGTCAAATTGTGCATCTATTATGTCCAGTCTACAGGAGCTCTACAGGGACACAAGAAATGTGGCCACCGTTTTAAGTGTTACCAAAGCTACAAAGCGAACTAGTTAGCTTCCAAAGATTTTATTTGAACCTTAAGAAAGGGTTGGAAACCTAATGAGGGAAAAGGACAACGTTAAAAAAAAAAATCAAAATGGTACCACTTCCACATGGAATTGGAGGATACGTTTTTATGCCATGTTGGACTGTAAGAATCCTTGGCTGCAAGTTAAGGTTATGTCATGTAATGTCTCATCAACCTAACATTACTGACAGAACAGAATATTACATATGACTTCCATCCATCCATCTTCTTCCGCTTATCCGAGGTCTGGTCGTGGGGGCAGCCTAGGCAGCCTAGATTACCAGGCCAATTGAAAGCCATAAACTCTCCATGTCTTGGGTCTTCCTACCAATCGAACATGCCCTGAACACCTCCCCAGGGAAGTGTCCAGAATCTCATTCCCGACCCGGAGATGGCATTGCACCCTCTTCCGGGCGGGAACTGTGGCCTCATCCTTGGAGATGACAACCGCAACTTAGCTTTGTCTATGTTCTGAAAGTAGAATCTTGACGGCAGCTTTATTGTTGGTTGCCATTGGCTTCACCTCCCGTTTTGCTAAATTAGCCACAAGGGAACCCCAAAACTCAAATTCTTTGGGAAAAGTGCTTATTAAAGCTTCATCCTCAACTTTAAGCATGTAAACGGTCTAAACGACTTGGCGGTTGCCTGTTTGCTGCATCCAACCTCAGCAGCAAGGGTGACTTGCCTTTCTTGTGCAGTTCAAAGACAGAAAGCCATTTTGCCTTTTCCATCAGGAGGTCATGACAGTGGGAATGTCTAACAGCCAGATTTGGTTAAGGGGTACACAGCTCCAAGCAGAGTTGGAGTTACTTCTAGTTTTCCCAGTGTCAGTAAACACACAGTTATGCAATCCCACCACAACCAGGGACACAAACATATTCAGCTCCAGTCGGACTGTTCCGGGTTCCCTACGAGGGGAAGCAGATGCCGCAGCACTCCATGCAGATCTCCAAGCAATCCGATGACTCGCAGCAGGCGTCCATGATGCCGCAGTCCGTGTCGCAGGGGCAGTTGCAGCAGTCCTCGCCCACGTCCTCGGCGCAGCAGCAGCAGCATGCCTCAGATGTGCACCGGCCGCACGAGGCCGGCGCCACCACCATGTTGCAGAGCGCCAGGAACTCGCAGAAGAGGCACGCCAAAATGCAGTGGAAGCAGCAATCTGGGTCCCGGACAATTTCAAAGTAAAATACACATTGTAGAAAGAAATCAAGTAGGCTTGGTTGAAATGCAAAAATGAGTGCGTGTTAGAAAGCTCGCCAAGCAGGAGTGAGGAAGTAGAAGAAATACACACGAATCGTTAACAGACGGAAAATAATTGCGGCATTACCATGCAAAGTGCCCGGTTGATCGCTCCGAAGATTATCAGTGACGTCCAGGAGTCAAATAGGCCGATTAGCCACGGCGTACACCTCTGATTAACATTTCACCTCTCCAGACCCGTTTGATGAGGCGGCTGGCGAGTTTGGCATGAGTTTACGCGTTACAAATTACAAATGTGCCCATTAGCCACCCAAAATGTGTTTAGTGATTAGGGCTGAATTAGTCATGCTGCATTTAAAAAGGCAGAGAACAATCTGAATTATTAATGAGGAAAATTCATTTTGCAACTTTTAAAGCAGGCGGTCGGAGTTATAGCCCGAGTCGATCACAGACAGAAAAAGACATTACAACAATGATCTTGTTCATCAAACACAAACCGAGGCGCCAAGCTAAACTGTTCTACAATGAAATGCTTAAGCCAACCGTGACAAAATAAACATAATCTGTTGTAAAATGGAAATGCACTCGCTTTGTAGCCAAATTTCCTTACCAACCAGGACACCCTACCACAAGGGTAGGGAACCTGTGGCTCTTTTGAGGACCACATATGGCTCTCAGACGTTTAACACCATAACATTTATTTACTTTAATTTAGTTTTTTCTTAAAATATATGTAACATATCTTGCTTACAACTGGGGTGTTCAAAGTGCATATACAATTTAACCAAAAACTTTAAGGACACAGCAAAAATTGAAAAATCCGCAGTAATTTTACAAAAATTACTTTTACTTTACTTTTTATTTTACAAAAAATAAAGTCAAAATATTAGGAGCAAAAAATGTCACCAAAAAAGTTTGAATTTTTAGATTATATTAGGAGAATAACGTCAAAATATTACAGTCATAATAATGAGAAAAGTTGAAAAACAAAACAGCAGAAATTGATTTAAAAAATGTCATTTTAGTAGCATAAAGTTATTTTGTATTTTTTTTTAAATGTCGTTATATTATGAGAAACAAACAAAACAATACAAAGTTATAATTTTTGGAATATTAAGTTCGGAGAAAAAAATAATATGGGAATAAAGTCATAATATTGCAAATAAATATATACTCATGTTTTATAATGTAACATGACAGGAATCACAGGGTTAAAAATAACATTCCAAATATAAAACCTTCTCAGCACTTTCATCCATCCAATGCAGAAATTTATTATCTTCTAAAAGTGTTGGTCTTGCATAAAAATGCACACTTTCAGTTGTAATAACTGTTAAAAAAAATAGGATATGGCTCTCATGGAAATACATTTGAAAATATGTGACTTTCATGGCGCTTTTAGGCCAAAAGGTTCCGGACCCCTGTCCTAGGTATACTCTACATTGCATTATAGCCGGATATATTTTGGTTGGGGGTTAATTTGGCCTGCTACACCGGCAAAATTTGGCGCAAAAAACTTTGAAGCTCATCTCTTATGGAGCGTGAATAGAAGCTAGCGTGGTTAGCTTAGTTTAGCAGAGCATGCAATCGTGTGTGTGCAACTCAGTGAGTATGTTTACACCGTTTTGTGTTTTACCGATGGTTCATGCAAACGAGCATGTTCTGATGCCAGCTGACGTCGTGGAAGTTCTGAGTGAAATAAGGACGCGTTTATTCTTGCTCTCGGTTTATCTTTACAGTTAGCAGACATTCTCAACACATGCTGCCTAATTGTGTAAACAAGATAAGGGAATCATTTTAGTTTTAAATAGCATACATTAATAAAGCAACTGGAATTGCATCGGTGACTGTGGCTTTCTTAATCACGAGCACAGGCATTAAAAATTGTGGAGGGTTTTGGAGCAATGTGTGCAAAGGCTTATGTCCCATTGGAAAAGTAAGCCATTCTACATCCGTTCCAAAATACTGGTGGAAATTGGCCAATGATGTATCGGATCAATAAATGCAAGGATTTTTGCATTTAATTAAGGGACATTTTGTTCATATGAAAGTATTATAGAGATTTATGTCTCGCAGCTGAAGTCAGGACTTCCTCACTGAGACTGCTACCCTTGCATCCCAGCCTCAGATAAGCGGAAGAAAAATGGAATGGAACATTTTATTTACAGTCACAAAAGTACACACTCTATACTGGTAAAATTAGTGTAAAATGTAAAAAAAAATAAAAACTTGGGGAAAAAATTGAACAAGCTCAATAGGGCCGTAGGACGGGAGGATAATTGAAGACATTGACCAACAACATGATTGGTATCTTTCACCTATTTCCTGGATAGTTCATGAATTTACACCAACTTATTATTATATTATTCTTACTATTATTATTCAATTTTTTTTGTCCTCTAAGTCCTCCTTTGTTTTTTAACAGATTCAAACCTGTTCAGCTATTCAGGTATTTCAAACAGTTTTTCAAAAAGAAATCTGGCCCAGTGGAAATAAAATGGTCCCACCCCGAGGTATAAACTAGCCCAGGCTACTTTAATCCTGGAAATAGACTGGGCTGGGGGTTTACTTTAGCCTGGTACATCAGTGTTTCAGGTCGCCGTTTTGACATGCTTAGTTTGAGAGGCAGCGGATTAGTATTTGTGGTGAGATTCTGCCGTGAATGAGCCGTCTGCCGGGGAAATACTTCATGACACAAACGTTCCTTCTCCAGTTTCATTCACATTATGACAATTACCGCAAAATTCTGCGTTCAACAGTAGATTCCATTTTTATTGGCAAATGTCAGCAAATGTCATCCCGTTAACGCGGAAATCACAGATCCATACTGTCCTATCATCCTTTAGTTCAAAGTGGTCCTGTCTTTGCTTCTTTCTGTTAACTGCCATCCCGTTGAGGCAGTTAACGTCTGAGGTGAAATTAAATAGTCCCATGGCTGGAATGCATCACAAAGTACACCACATAAATATTTTGACATGAATGTTAAAAGATTGACTGGCGACCAGTCCAGGGTGTACCCCACCTTTCGCCCAAAGCCAGCTGGGATAGGCTCCAGCCTCCCCGTGACCCTAATGAGGATAAGCGGTATAGAAAATGAATGAATGAATGTTAAAAGATCAACATTACACGGGATCAACAACATTTTCAGTGATCAAAATTTTATCCCACGGGCCTTGAACGCACCTTGTATGTAGTGTACTTTTGAAGCAAAGTCCAGGAGGGTAAAAAAGACACGGAGAGGAAAAAAATAGCATTACAAACAGGCAACATTTGCATAACTTTCATCAGCCCATCTCAAGCTGTCGGAGTGGGCTGTTACTGATTGGGTTAGAGGCGAAGGAGAGTATGGAGGACGGCCGGCACGGGAAGGCAGGCTGAAGACCGCTGGATGCTCATGTTTGATTAATCAAAGTCTTTTTTTTTCCTCCTGCAAACCTTATTTTTATGTTCAGAGGGGGTGCAGAGCTGACCAGGGCTTACTGTGATATAAGCGTGTGTGTACTCAACTTTTAATGCATCTTATTATGCTGATCTGACGCCGGGATGGAACTCCTTTACTATTAAACATATGGACAGACAACCGCAGTGCCGCGAGGTGCCTAGCAGAGCGCTTTGGGCCCTTAAAAAAAACCCTCAAAGCTCAGCCTAACAAACTTTGAAGGACCCAGAGGGCACAGCCACGAGCCATGCGAGGGTTCAAAATCTGAAGCCGTAAAGATGATAAATAAAAAACACAACACAAGCATTAAGCCTCAGCTATTCACTTGGATGTATAATTGAAGAGCAACCATTAGTCTGAATCTTACAAGAGCTGCAGAGAGCGCCGAGGCGGTCATACACATGAGGACTGGACACTACGGTGAAAGCAACTGGACGGATAGACAAACACAGCTCCTGTTTCATGTCAGCGGCTTGCAAGAGAGTGCGGAATTTACAAAAGCAGGGACAAAACCACCTTGGAGGAAATAGGCCGAGACATCCAGAAGGTTTACAATGGAAAACAAGATCAGTGTTTTTTTCCACCTAAGATTATACTGGAGGGGCGCCACCATCCCCACCTCCCACAACAGATTGCACATCTTCATTTCATTATTTAAAAGCACCTGGATTCGGATAGCCACACTTACTCTTGACCAAATGAAGAGCACCAGCAGAGCAAACCCAACCCAACTACAACATGATTTATTTATGAAGCAGATCTCCACTCACAAAGTAGTCATGGCTCATTTTGTGGGAGTTCATTATTGAAAAAGATTGTCCGCTACTCACGGTTCACTTTATTACAGACACCCAAAATGCAAATACCTGTATACTCCAACTCTTGATTTCCGTTTCCGATATCAACCGACACCAATACCAAATATGTGCAAGAACACATATCTGCTGCCGTGGATTTAACACATACAGTAGTGTTCAAAATAACAGCAGTGCAATGTGACTAACCAGATGAATCGCTGTTATTAGTATATTTGTATTGCTACATGGCAAACAAGTTACCGGTAGGTGCAGTAGATTCTCAGAAAACAAACAGGACCCAGCATTCATGACATGCACGCTCTTAAGGCTGTGCAATTGGGCAATTAGTTGAAAGAGGTATGTTTAAAAAAATATATAGCGTGTCTGTCGGTGACTTAACAAACTCAAAACTATTTTGTACAAAGTTTTTGGGCAATCTTGTGAATGACTAAACTAATATTTAGTTGTTTTTTTTTTAACTGCTTCACATCTGTGTGGAATGGAGTCAACCAACTTGTGGCACCTTTCAGCTGTTATTCTACTCCAACATTCTTTAACAACATTCCTCAATTCATGAACATTTCCCAGGTTTTGCTTCCGAAACAGCATTTTTGATGTCACCCCTCAAGCTCTCCATTGGATGAAGGTCCGGGGATCGGGCTGGCCACTCCATAACATTCATTTTGTTGGTTTGGAACCAAGATGTTGCTGGTTTACTAGTGTGTTTGGGGTGGGGCATGTCCTCTTCAGCATAAGGCAACATGACCTCTTCAAGTATTGTGACATATGCAAACTGATCCATGATCCCTGCTATGGGATAAATAGGCCCAACACCATAGTAGGAGAAACATGCCCATATCATGATGCTTGGGGGTCGTCTCACAAACTGTCTGCGGCCCTTGGACCGAAAAAGAACAATTTTACTCTCATCAGTCCACAAAATGTTCCTCTATGTCTCTTTAGGCCAGTTGATGTGTTCTTTTGGCAAATTGTAGCCTCTTCTGCACTTGCCTTTGTTTGAACTGTGGGTTGTTGTGGTGGGATTCTTGTAAATAGATTAGCTTCACACAGACGTCTTCTGACAGTCACAGTACTTTGAGGTAACTTCAGACTGTCTTTGATCATCCTGGAGCTGATCATTGGCTGAGCCTTTGCCATTCTGGTTATAATTTGATCCATTTCCATCGTTGTCTTCCGTTTTATGCCACACGTCTCTGGTTTTGCTCTCCTTTTTAAGACATTGGAGATCATTTTAGCTGAACAGCCAAATATATTTTGCACCTCTTCACAGGTTTTCCCCTCTCCAATCAACCATTTAATCAGAGTACGCTGTTCTTCTGAACTATCAATGTCTTGAATGCCCCATTTCTTCATCCTTAAATAGGCGCCACCTGATTCACATCTGTTTTTTTACACAAAACATGAATGCTGGGTCTTGTTAGTTTTCTGAAAATCTACTGCACCTACTTGTTATTCCATGCAGCAATAAAAATTTAGTAATAGCACTTAATCTGGTTAGTTGGACTGATTTTTTTAATGAACACTACTTTATATAAGTAGTGTATATAAGTAGTGTTATATACTGTACATACTGTATATAAGTACATTAATGGATGCAGCATCAGCAAATAGCTTCTCGACTTGGCTGTAAACAACATTGTACAACTCAAGAAAGCGAACATCTGAGAAATACTTGCAATCAGGCATGGCAAAGTATGGTTTAAGGAACTCCACAAGTTTGGTGAATCCAGCCCAGCGGGCTGGTTGTCAAGTGTGATAGGCGATTTTCCAACTGAAGGCTTTCCCCCCGGGAATGGGAAGTATTCAAGGAAGAAGTCTTGGCTCTGCCTCGTATAATCAACAATTGGCAGTCATTGCAAATTGCAAGCGTGAGCAACCTTGTTTACATGCTTCACAACGTGGTTTGATGCCGGTATATATCCGTCGTACAAAAGCCCGTAGGCCTATGTACAGCAGTTTTTTTTACCGTTTAGACCAGATACCGATATTTACAGATTTAGATTTGTATGTATATATTAGATTTGTATATAAATTTTTTTTTTTTTTTTCCCCCAGCATTCGCCAACTAGCTGTAAACAATTTACGCAGTTTGAGGATTATTTACACAATTAAGCCAAAGCATCATGTCAGAATCCGACCCGAACAACAGCGGCGCCCGGGAAGAACCCCTTGGAAACCCCCGATGGGTTATCGAGCTTGCCAAAGAACACAGGGAATGCCTGGAGCGAGCTCCTTGTAGCTTACGCCTTTTATATGTCTTGTGTTCAGTGGGCCTGTTTAGGGAGCTAATTTCACAGGCAAACAGATTATGTTAATCCGTGTAAACACTCAAACACAACAGCTTGGTTTTTCTTCTTTTTTTTTTTTTCTTTCTTCCGCGGGGAAATAAATACTCAAGCATATTGACGCCAAGAGCTGGCATCTGGAAAGCAGTCAACACAAAAGCCATAATTAGGACTTGTTGAGCTGCTGGCGGGTTTTTTTTCCCCATTCCCCCTACCTTCTCCCACCCGCTTTCCCCAATTACAACGTGTCCAACATCTCTGCAAGATGCACAAGTTGTACTCCACCTGATGCATAATTCAAGTGTGGCAAACCATCAAATAAAGATCAGGCCGCCTACTTTTCTCCTTTATGTAAACACACAAGTCAATCTGCCTGTGAGAAATCAGCAACCTCGAGGTGGACGTGCGTACTGATGCTTCATAAACGCATGTGAGATGCAGATGGAGGCTGCAATGTGAGCCTTAATAATGAGGGCCCAGGCGGGCTGGTGTGGCGGGATGCAAGACGGGAGGGTCCAGAGAGGTGTGAGGGGCCCCCAGGAAGGCTGGTCACGACTTTTAATGGGCACCCCGCGCTCTCTGCCCTCGTTAGGTGGTCACACCTATCTCCGCAGACAGGAACAGGACCAGTCATTACTAAACTCACCTCGGCCCCGCATGTGACAAAGTAAGGGCCTCTCCGGCGGGGGCAACGCGATGCAAAAACACCACAGGAGTGCGATAAAGAGGAGTGGTCATGCATGAAAAGGTGAGACGGGCTACATATGCATTAGCAATTTCTTAATCTGAATGTATTTTCATTTTTTTGCCTTTTAAATCATGTTGCCTTGCTATTTGTATTTTCATATTTCATAATGTATTGTATTGCATTCATGTTGTACTTTTTTCAACTGTGATCATTAAAGTTTGTATACAATACTATATGACATTCATCTTGATGGTTTGACGGTTTTGCCAAATTCCGTGCCTTTCAAAATATATTTTCAAAGCATAATAATATTTTATATATATATATATATATCTTATAGAATATAGTAAAATGTACGTGTATAAAATAGCATTTTTTTTATATCTTCTTTTTGTGATTTATTTGCTATGTCATGCTTTAAATAAATATATTATAAAATATATAATTGATATAATAAAAAAAACTATATAATACAAATATATATAATAGATAAAAAAATCTAGGATATTTATATTATATTTAAATATAAATATTGTATGTATTTGTAATAATAGATTGATTTTTTAAAATTCAAAAACAGAACAAAACCCTGTTCAAAAATATGAGAGGAAGACTTTGAAAACACATCAGATCTAAACAGGGGGAAAATGATCTTGAATATCTGTCCTGATAATAAGTAGGTGATGTATTAGTAACAAAATGATGCCAGTTCATTTGATAGAAATGAAAATGATCACCCTATAGAGTGGGGAAATCAAAGACACCCCAAAAATGTAAGTGAAAAAAGGGTGCAGCAGACTGGTCCGTTTTGCCAATATGTCATTGTAGCAACTCCAAATGATTGTCAGTAGTTTGTGTGGCCCCCACGTGCTTGTACGCATGCCTGACAATGTCGGAGCATGCTCCTAATGAGACCACGGATGGTGTCCTGGGCAATCTCCTCCCAGATCTGGGAGCTCACGATCACTGAGCTCCTGGACAGTCTGAGAAGCAACCTGGCGGTGCCGGATGGGCCTAAACATAATGTCCCTGAGGTGTTCTATTGGGCTTAGGTCAGGTGAACGTGGGGACCAGTCAATGGTATCAATTCCTTCATCCTCCAGGAACTGCCTGCATACTCTAGCCACATAAGGTCGGGCATTGTTGTGGACCAGGAGGAACCCAGGTCCCACTGCACCAGCGTAGGTTCTGACAAGGGGTTCAAGGATTTCATCCCAATAGTTAACAGCAGTCAGGGTGCCATTATCTGACCTGTAGAGGTCTGTGCGTCCTTCCAGGGATTTGCCTCCCAAGATCATCACTGACCCACCACCAAACCGGTCATGCTAAATGAAGTTGCAGGCAGCATAATGTTCTCCACGGCATCTACAGACCCTTTCACGTCTGTCGCATGTGCTCAGGTTGAACTTGCTCTCATCGGTGAAGAGCACAGGGCACCAGTGGCAACCGTTGCCAATTCTGGTGGTCTATGGCAAATGCCAATTGAGCTCTACGGTGCTGGGCAGTGAGCACAGGGCCCACTGCAGGACATCGGGCCCTCAGGCCACCCTCATGGAGCCTGTTTCTGATTGTTTGGTCAGAAACATTCACACCAGTGGCCCGCTGGAGGTCTTTTTGTAGGGCTCTGGCAGTGCTCATCCTGTTCCTCCTTGCACAAAGGAGCAGATACCGATCCTGCTTAGGGTTTAAGGACCTTCTACAGCCTTGTCCAGGTCTCCTGGAATCTCCTCCATGCTCTTGAGAATGTGCTGGCAGACACAGCAAACCTTCTTGAGACGGCACGTATTGATGTGCCGTCCTGAAGGAGATGGACTACTTGTGCAACTTCTGTAGTGTCCAGGTAGCGCACCATGCTATCAACAGAGATGTTGATCCAAGCCAAATGAAAAACTACAGCAGCAGAAAGTCAGTAAAAAATCAGCCTAAAAAGATGAGGAGTCAGTGGCCTCAACCTGGAAAAGCATTCCTCTTTGGGGGTCTGTCTAATTGTTGCCCCTCTGATGCACCTGTTGTTGATTTCATTAACAACAAAGCAGCTGAAACTGATTAACAACCCCCTCTGCTACTTAAGTGACCACATCAATATCCTGAAGTTTGACTAATAGGTTACTAGACTCTGAATTAAAAGTGTTCCTCTAATTTTTTTGAGCACTGTATATATATATATATATACACACACACACACACAGTAGTGTTAAAAATAAAAGCAGTTCAATGTGACTAACCGAATGAATCGCTGTTATTAGTATATTTTTATCGCTACATGCTACAAGTTACCAGTAGGTGCAGTAGAATTCCAGGAAACAAACAAGACCCAGCATTCACAATATGCACGCTCTTAAGGCTGTGCAATTAGGCAATTACCGAATAAAGGGGTGTGTTTAAAAAAATAGCACTGTGGCATTCAATCAGTGATCCATTTTGTGAAAAAAAACAGGTGTGAATCAGGTGACCCCTAATTAGTAATGAAAGCACCACTTGTTGAACATGCATTTCTCTTTGAAAGCCTGAGGAAAATGGGTCCTTCAAGACATTGTTCAGAAGAACAGCGTACCCTGATTAAAAAGTTGATTGGAGAGGGAAAAACTTATGAGGAGGTGGCTGTTCAGCTAAAATGATCTCCAATGCCTTAAAATGGTGAGCAAAACCAGAGATATGTGGCAGACTATTATCAAAATGGATCAAACAATTGCCAGAATGGCAAAGGCGCAGCCAATCAGCTCCAGGATGATCATAGACAGTCTAGAGGTACTTGATACATTGCATTAAAAGTGTTCTTTTGGGTCCAAGGACCGCAGACAGTTTGTGAGACGACCCCCAAACCCTGAATTTAAGTCACAGTACAAAGTACACAGTGAAGCATCATGATATGGGCATGTTTCTCCTACTATGGTGTTGGGCCTATTTATCCCATAGCAGGGATCATGGATCAGTTTGCATATGTCAAAATACTTGAAGAGGCCCTTGAAATGGCTGTTTCAACAAGACAATCACCCCAAACACACTAGTAAACCAGCTAAAACTTGTTATGTTGTTATGTTATGGAGTGGCCAGCCCAATCCAATGGAAAACTTGTGGGGTGACATCAAAAAATGCTGTTTGTGAAGCAAAACCAAGAAATGTTAATGTTGATTGTTGTTAAAAACTCCTGGAGTGAAATAACATCTGAAAGATGCCCCAAGTTGGTTGAGTCCATGCCACACAGATGTGAAGCAGTTATAAAAAAGTATATATTAGGATTGCCAAATCCTAGAAACCAAAAAGTTTGTACAAAATAGTTTTGTGTTTGTAAAGCCAAAGGCAGACACTGCTATTTTTTTAACACCACCCTTTCAACTAATTGCCCAATTCCACATGAATGCTGGGAATTGTCTTGAATCTACTGCACCTACTGGTAACTTGTTTGCACTAGAGTGTGTATTTATTTTATATATATATATATATA
>QODF01000306.1:454513-494943 GCA_024372805.1 Oostethus manadensis | reverse complement strand
TATATATATATATATATATATATATGTATATAATTATTGTGGTTTTTTTTAATTGGAAACTCTAAGTTGTTGGCTTTATCTGCTGTAAAATGAAAGGTGCAGAAAGCTGTTAGTGGTTAGTAGGTGTTAGTCCTAAATACGCGTCCTACCAGTTTAACCACTCACCTTCTGGTAAAGGCGGTTTCTGCGATTCCAAGGAGCTCCCCTTGCTGGGTCGGCTGCTGTCACTGTCCACAGACAGGCTGGACCTCAACTTTCGCTGCATCCTCTGCGAAACCGGCATGGACGGCTGCTTGGTGGTCGGTGCTGCTGATGCTGAGGCCGTTCTCCCGGCGTTGGCACACGTGCACCTGCTGACCCCTGGGTGGATGCCGGTGAGGTCATCGGGTGCGCCATTTCGGCTTTTATCGGGGTGAGGTTGCGCTGAAATTAAACAAAAAGACATGCATTGCTCAAATAATTTAAGTACGATTGAGTAGCGGCCAAGTTGAAGCTGGGAGTAACCATGGCAACAACCATGATGCTCTTCTCCATATTAGAAGCTAATCATCCATTGCAGAAGCAACCAAAACACATAGTTTTTGCATACACACATGCGTATCAAGCACCGAGACCAATCTACTTGGGCTCTTGCGTCACTTTGTTGGGTGGGAAAAAAAAGTTTCGTTTTCCTCCGACAGCGGTGAAGGAGAACTTTGTCAGCACTCTGCCGCGCCAAGCTAACTTCATCCGTTGGTTCTCGGCAAACCGTGCCATGTTGATCACATGGCAAACATTTCGGAGCTAGGATGACAGGAAGAGGCAGAGCGACGCGGCGACGGGATCACAAAAGCCGCCGCTGTAGGCAGCCAAGTGAAGACGAGGGAACGTGTGATTAATGCGCGGAGGGGTGCGGATAAAAAGATAGAGATACAAAACAGCTGCAACCGTAATGATCTCCTTTACTTTAACCGCTCAGGTGGCCTCAGTGAAGTTCAAACTGATAAGAAAGGATGAGAATGAGCAAAAGATCTCGCCGTGAAGAGCATCTGCACATTCAGCTCCACTGGGAGTTCTTCCTCGGTTACCTCCACCCCTGCACATCCGAGTGCACGTACATGCAACCCCCCCACAGTCTACACCTTCTTTACCTCCAGCCATTCACAACTCCTCCTAATTGAGCTGCTTTATAAAGCATCCCTGATGGGTTTTTTAGCAGCGTCCAAAATATTTAAAAAAGTGGCTTAGAGCGTATTTCCATACAACAATTAGACAGGAGCCTGGGATTGACTGGCGACCATTCCAGGGTGTACCCCGCCTCCCGCCCAAAGCCAGCTGGGATAGGCTCCAGCATACCCGCGACCCTAATGAGGACAAGCGGTATAGAAAATGAATGAATTAGACAGGAGCGAGTGTGGGAATGTGAATTTAACAACACATCACACGGGGAGAAGCCGGATGAGAATGTAAAACAACCTAACACGCTTTGGCTGATCCTCACTCCTTTCATCAACAAACACGGCAACGGGTAATTTCATTCATAATAATAATACATATTCAATTACACACATGTTCAAACTTGCACAATTCAACACGTCCAAAAAAAAAGTAGATTCAATCCAAGCATAACATTTCCTGAAAGGCAAATCAAAGAATAGAGGATAACACTAAAGTTATTCAGAAATAGGATCAGGCGTCCCTGCAATGAAGAACTTTGCTTGCAGTGATTTACGAGGCAGTTGATGGATTTTTCTGCTTCCTTTTCGAGACACAAAGGCTGTCCATGACAATGTGGAGGGCGGAGAGAGTGAAGTACTAACAAGAGGTTACAGCTGTTGTGGTTTCACAGCTGCAGTCTCCAGTTTCCATCACTCATTACGCTCGGCAACAAAGATGTTGGACGTTTAGGCCGCGTTTACACATGAGTCACTCCCAACATGGGTGTGCACCAAACAAGCGGACTGAGACCGCTTGAGACATGGGTCTGGGTCAGTTTGGACGCCAAAAGGCATGCAGAAATGACAAATAGGCGAGACAAAGTAAGTTGTAAGCCGTCTCTTGTTACATCACAGCTGGCCCATCACAATCTCTATCCTGATTTGTCCAAAATGTATTAATAAATGATTGCTGTTTTGTGGTTGAATATTATTATAAATGCATATTCAGGCGACTTGTACTTATTCTTGGCCTAATTTGAGAATTTTCAAGCATAAGAATGGTCTTAATTTACTAATTAAATGAAGTAAAATACAAATACAAGCAATACATACATAATCATCATAATAGTAACAACACAGACTACTATTATTATTACTATTGGGGCCACAACCCATGACACCTAAAACTCAACTCTGAACCTCTGATGTCACTTCCTGTCCTCCACACCTATTGTCCCCCTGGGGAACACGTTTACTGTGGCACTCACATTTATTTATGTCTTAAATGCTTATTTACTGTTATTTTGTCTACTATTAGGTAATATGAGTGTAATATTTGTCTAATATGTCTTTTGTTTCCCCTATATCGGTTAATACAAACATTAAGAGTGGTGTTACTTCATGCCTAGATAGCTCTAGTAATGTTATAACCGTATTTAGACAAAAAACGGTAGGTTTTCTACGCCATAACAATAGAAATATTCAATTTATTGTTATTGAATCCTACATTATTCACTTATCATGGTTGGAGCTGGAACCAATTAACCAATTAACCTGTATTTTAGGTTAAAAAGAAATGGATATGTTTTGAAGACTTTTGGTTGTTTTTTTTTACTAAAAACAAATAAACTTAATGATCATGGGAAAATGTGGGTCCCAGGATGAGACCAGTTGAGAACCCGTGTTCTAGAGAATCGCCAATGGAATAAAGCGTACCAGCAGAGTCTTTTTTCCCCCCGTTGCGGCTCGCCACACGCACATAAACACACTTGTTCGTAAAGACACCAAGGCACACCGCCAGGTATAATTATCTTGCCTGTCCAGGAAGTCAAAGTTTCAATTTACCCAAAGTAGAAATAGTATATATAAAGGGGACCGCCAAAACTAATGGTCTTCCCGAAAAACCACCAAAGCCATAAAAGAGAGTCGCGGCAGGTTCTGGATTTTATTTTTAACCCAGATGAA
Organism: Oostethus manadensis; assembly: GCA_024372805.1. NCBI lineage: Eukaryota > Metazoa > Chordata > Actinopteri > Syngnathiformes > Syngnathidae > Oostethus > Oostethus manadensis. The sequence goes on along the minus strand of QODF01000306.1, from coordinate 491,842 downwards.
GAAAAGATGAATGGACACAATGCATCATATAATATGCATAACCATTGATCACGCTAATGATGATACTGCCAAGGATGGCAATGATGGACGTGCGCAGTCGCTGTTCGACAAATGAAAAAATAATGAGTGTGCTAAGCTCAGTAAGTTAGGTAAAACTTCAAAATAGTAGAAGTAGCTGGAAATGAAATTTGCCTCATCAGGAATGTCACAAATGCCAGTCTTTGTATTATAGTATACCTTTTCAAAGAGTACCGAGGATAATTTCATTTGCATTCACAAATTATGAGGTCATGGGATTTAATTTGGCAAACGCTTGTCGGTGCTTATGACTTGTAAAGACTAGAAAATTTGAAGCCTATGACTTCGGATTTGACATGACCTGTCTCGCGACTTACTACCACAGTGTCATGGTTTGGGGCTGCATAAGTGCTGCCGACACTAGAGAGCTGTGGTTCATTTAGGGGAAACATTGATTCAAACATGTGCTCTTCTTTTTTTCCTTTCGGCTTATCCCTGCTTATCCCATCAGGGGTCGCCACAGCGAATCATTTTGTTCTGTTTGATTCGCATATTTTGATTTGGCAAAAGTTTTACGTCGGATTCCCTATCTGACACAACCCTCTATACGAGGAACATGATACGTATATATCGTATGTTTGGGTGTGACCAGGATGGACAGGATCAAGACAATATCTTATTATACATAAGATATTTTATGACATTTTAAGGGGGGAAATTTTGAGCTTTGTTAACGGCGTTGCCTTGTGCCATTTGTCCGGATATTTTACGCATGTTCAAAATAAAATTAAACCATTCCTATTACCAGACATTCTCAAACATAACAACCACAAAAACGCATCAAAGAGGACAACTGCCTTCTGCAGATACCAAATTTGAATTGATCTTAGAGCCTCTGATGCTGCATAAACATAGAAAATATGCTTCAATTGGATAAGATATGCATAAGGATATGATTTTTCTATGCTTTTATCACAAGGAGAAAAAGGAATTTTTCAAATATGGACCATGTCTTGGGATAAATCACAGATTCTGGCCAATGATCAATCCAAGTTGTAAGCAAGTAAGCAAAAAAATAATAATCCTTAGCGGAGTTAATAGTGTCTGTGTCCAAAAAGGGGTATAGTATTTAGGAGCAACATGGAGGGACTGGTGCTAAACATCAAAATTGGATGAGCATCTTTAAAAGTTTCCCTCTTGCTACACCACGGCAGAGATAACAGACCGCACCAAAGCTGACAGGATGCATTAAAACACACACACACACACACAAATACGCCTCAAATTGGACTTGTAACCGCCCTATTTCTAGCGCATCAACAACTGTTGAGAGTGTACATTTGTAGTTGAATAAAACATGGTATTCCCCTACACACGCTGTCACACACATCACAGGGGGAAACAAGAGGCGGGCGGCGAGGAGGGGTGAGCGCTTCTTGACTGTCTAAGCAGCAGCAGCCGCATCCCAATTTGGTCGCCGCTACCAGTGGCTGACAGGCTGGAATATCTGGGGAGCATTTTTAAAAGGCCAGTGTTTGATGGATTCATGAAGAACACACAAATATAATTGCCATTTGTCACCGAGACTTCAGCAGCAGCGCCACACAGGGACCGAGTTGGGAGGGGGCGGGGCGGCGGCTGCACGGATCACTCTGTATGTAGAAGTGAGCGTGTAACGCCTCAGTTTTGGTCAGAAAAAATAGGTCCTACAGGAGGAAGTTGGAAATTGCACCCAGACATGCAGGGAATATGCATGCATGTGGCCTGGAACACAGCTGTACAAACACGGATTCTGAAATAGGCAAGGACGATGTAGCTACGAGGTTGCAAAGGGTCAGCGTGAAGACACTCCTTTGCGGGCGGCTGGTGAATAACAACCATTTTTAATATTAATGCCCCCGGGAACGCCGGGATGAAAGGTGTTTGCCCAGACTTATTAGAACGCTCATCATGGAGAGCCTACAGTTATTCAAATGTCACATCATGTCAGCCAAATAAACAGGTATTCATCTCCTAATAGCCGTGATTACACGACGCAAAGACTTTTGAACGGAAGTTCCACACTGCAGGTGGCTCAGAAATGCTAATTCCCGTGTTTTGTTTATCTTTTGTGCGGCACATTAGGAAAGCGTGTATATTTTCCACCCGGCTGCGCTTGTACCTGCATGATTGAAATGCTAATTTGTCAAATGTGCAATGACCTAGCCAGAGTCCTCCCTGGCACCATCACCAAAACAGCCTCAGGTATCATCTCTCCTCCTAACAAATAGCAGTCTGCCTTTCAATCCAAAGGGATATATTTTCTCATTAGAAATTATACATCCTCCCCCCAGCCCGTCCGTATTTATAGGGGCAAAACCAGGTGAATTATGCGAGACGAATATGTAGTACATCAAATGTTGTTACAAAAAGGTTCTGATTGAAATGTTCCTTGGGCGTATCAAAGCTGTGTTTACCATTTGACCTTCCAAACTTGAGGACGAGGACTTCCTTCTTCCACACATGCAAGGATGCGCAGGCCGAAAAACACTAATGGCTTGGTTTGTTTTGAACGTGAAAACGTGCATCGCGTGTTCAACACGTACCAAAAGGAGGAAGACGGACGGAGCGGAGTGCATGTGATTTTAAAGTGGCATCGCTGACTGGGTAAATAAAGAGCAAAAGAGAAGTACAACTGGATTTGTCCGTTTAACAAACAGTGTTCATAATTGGTCTGAGATGAAATAATAATGATAATGGATGGTGATGATGATAGCTGAATTACCAGTGACAGTAACACAGCCTCTGTTAGATATCAAGGCTCGCATCTCATTTAAACCCGGAAAGGTTTTCCTTTTTGAAGGAGGGCCTCATGTTATTTCTGATACGCACAACCAACAAAAGGGAGAGGCAAGGCACCGGGGATTTGCTCAATTTCAAATGTTGCTGCTGACTGAGAAGGGGGTGGAGGGCGCGGGGCGAGGTGGGGCGAGATAGACCCTAAATTGACAAAGCAAGGCTCTCTGCAGCCCTTTTTTTTTTTTTACACAGCTTGCAAAAGCGTCCTTTTTCTTTGTTTTCCCTCGTACTCCTGTCCTGTGGACATTCACACGTCAGCAGTCAAGCCCCCGCAAAGTCGCAAAAGACATTTTTTTATGATTTCTCCAAGGAAAACACATCTCAACCAGTCAGTGAACATTTATAGATGCTAATTATGGGTGCAACGTTTTATCCACTACATTGATGTATCGATTTAGATTCCTATGATCCGACTACATCGATCTGTAAACATACCACGAACTAACATCGTTTGAAAGCTAAGCGATCGATTGAATGGATACTAGGAAATAAAGCACGTCAGGTTTTATATGGATGAGTGTTTTTGGGCTATTTTAGTAATAAAGAACAGTTTGATTTGGAGTAAGTCGATTAGTCGTGCCTGTTGACTGGGGCGCACGGATGACGTCATGTAAAGCTGAGCGTGCGCGCTCTGGTAGGAGAGTCTGCGTGGATGTCCTTAAAAATGCAATATTTTTCATAGGATATGGGATGTATTTTTATTGGTATACATGCTTGTTATCTAGATGACTTCTTCCTCTTCTATTTGGTATGGGATGTCTACTGAGAGTTAGACCATAGAGATAAAAGGTATTGTAGCGACACCAAAGTTATGCTGATGTGCATGTTTGTGTTCTGGATTGTTTCAGGTTACCGTGAACGGACCAGTGACACATTTGGGAGTCAGTTGTGGGAGCCACTGTTGTGCTGGCGTGTGTGCTCGTTAGCTGTTATTACATTCCATTCCATTTTCTTCCGCTTATCCAGGTCTGGGTCACAGTCTCAGTAGGGAAGTCCAGACTTCCCGGTCTCCGGCGACCTCTTCCAGTTCCACCGGGCGTTCCCAGGCCAGCTGTGAGACATAGTCCCTCCAGCGTGTCCTAGGTCTTCCCGGGTGTCTTCTCCCGGCTGGGCACCCTCGAAACACCTTCCAGGGAGGCGCCCGGGAAGCATCCAGACGAGATGCCTGAGCCACCTCAACTGGCTCCTCTCGATGTGAAGGAGCAGGGGCTCTACTCTGAGCTCCTGCCGGATGGCTGAGCTCCTCACCCTATCTCTTAGGGTGAGTCCAGCCACCCTACGGAGGAAATTCATTTCCGCCACTTGTATCCGCAATCTCGTTCTTTCGGTCATGACCCATAACTCATGACCAGGGTGAGGGTGGGAACGTAGATCGATCTGTAAACATAGAGCTTTGCCTTCCGGCTCAGCTCTCTCTTCACCACCACGGTCCGGTACAGCGACCGCATTACTGCTGACGATCCGCCTTCGGCTGCGTGAGCTGTTATTTTACTGCAATAAAAAGCGTGTTGATCAAACACCCCCTCGTGGCTTTAGTAGCGTCTGTGCAGACGTCACAGTAAGTAGGATATTCATTCACTTTAACATTTATCTGGAGATGACGTTTCATTCAAATCTGATTGATATAAATGATTTATTACGTGGGTTAGGGAAGTGAATGAGGTATCAAATTATAGTTTGTCATGTTTGATCAGATAGAATTAACACAGACTTGACTTAATTCAACCTGTTAATTAATTCATTGTTAATTCGAACTGGAGTGTTTACTTACTTTGTGGAGTGTGCACTTTATTTCCCTTAAACCTGCACTGTCCCGTATGCAGGTATTCCTTTCACAGTCAGACTGAATGGCTAAAATGTTACTGAATTGATTTAAAGTTCGATATCATATCGTTCAAAATGAACCGATATCGTCCTTGAATCGAATCGGCAACAAATCGTGATACAAATCAAATCAATAAATTGTTACAGCTTTAATCATAATACAGCTAAGCTATTAGGGTTACGATTAGTATTTCACATTCAGTAATTGATAAATTAATTCAACATGGCAAAACATTTAATTATTCAATAGTACAGAACCAAAAGTATTATCAAAATGTTGCGATTCCACAAAAATCATGGGGCCCAGCACTCTTAGTCACTCGTAGCCCCGCCTCCGCATACTGGGACAAAGAGGCTGAACGTCTGAGAGGATGGATCACTCTCTCTGTTCATTCCACAGACAGAGGCAGAGTGAACCCTCTTCCTCATCCCGCCTGAGTGGTAAAAAAGACACGCATGCACGCACAGGTCAATTTACCAAAAACGCAAAATTATAGACTTATTTTGTTGTTTTTTTTATTTATTGTTGCACATCAGTCTATTTCTCGATTCAGGATCCGAAGCAAATCCATCAAACAATATGATTTTTTTCTGCATAACTAACCGCGACAAGTGAACGGAAAACTTTTGTTATAGATGCAGGCGTTTTACGGGCGATGTAGATTATCCCTAATCTGTGTATATCCATGTGTCACTGGAGACATTAGTTCATCACTTACTTTGCCGCGGAGGCGCAACAGCAAATCAGGAGAAAGAGCCTAATGTCATCGACGAAATGGGCAGCTCCGGGCTAAACCATGACTGCGATTGTGTCTGTTGGTCTATCAACTTACATTATCCATCATTAATGTGTGAGTATTAAGTGATTGTGCAAGTGAACAATGGCAAGACAGAAAAGAAAGGTTCTAGCGCTAAAAGTAACTGCTGGGTTCTGTGTGAGAAAACGCCTTCTGTGTGTGAACGTGGCTTGAGAAACATCAAAACTGCCGTGTTTTCCCCTTGTTACGGGAATCACGTTGAGAAGGAGGCGTCTTGGACACTCAGTGAAGCCCCGCCCCCCTCCGGCACTCTTATGTGGAATTTGGTCCTGTGCTAAAAGGAAATGCTCCGCCTGTGGCCCAAGTATAAGGAACTCTCTCTCACTCCCCTTGTGATGATTTAGGCTGAGCGTGGTTCTGAAGAAGTGTGGAGCGGATCGAGGTTCCGAAGTTGCAGTAACTTTTTGAAATGACTCTCAGCAGGCCGAAAAACACGCCCCACCCTCCTCCACTCCAAACTCCACAAAGTGAGCAACTGAGGAGTGAACAAGAGGAAGAAGAGGGAGGGCTTTGCGGGCTTCACAGATGACTCACGTATTCCAGCGGCTTCAAATTCCCCGCGCCGTAGCAGAAGTTCCACAGGAAGTTTACCCGCTCGGGCCCAACAGGCCTCCTTACCAACTCATCCAAGCCCCCTAAAAGCCCAAATACATCAGAGGTGTGAGTGCGGCTCACAAAGTGGATTGGCAGTCCATCAAAATGGCCCCACACAGAGTTCCTTTATTTGCTCAGTGGCAATCTCAGCATTAACCCTCCGCTAATGGGACAGCTGTGGGTCAGCGCCTCACATCTCGGGGACGCCAATCAAAGCCCTAAGCTGAGCGAATCAGCCTTTGGGACAGAAGAGGAGCTCGTCCGCCTCTTGAGTGGCTTCTTAGACGCGGCTACACCCGCATCGATTTTTTAGCTCCAGAGAGAAAGGCAGCAGGAGGAGCGTGTGGAGGTTGGGGAGGGGATTGAGTCGGAGTCTGGACGGCAGCCATCCCCCTGGTCCCTGGTCACCCTCCGATGATCAGGGGAGGGCCTGACTGAGCGACCTCGCAGCGAGGCACTGAACCTGCAAACACGACGGGGCCAAGGAGTTGTGAGCTGAGGGGCTGGCGGGGGCAACAGCGGCACAGATCTCCGTAATAGAAAAGGGTTTTAACCTTAATGTTGGAGCCAAAACCCTGTTAGAGGCCACGTAATCCCCCCCGCGCCACTCTCATTTAAACTGCCTGGTGTTTTTTTTTTTTTTATATTTTCTTCTCCTCCTTACCCTCCCTCTGTGAGAAGCTGCAGAAACGATGGAGTCTTGTGTGGCGTAGTTTGTAAACATGAGCCTGCAGTAAACAGTCTCATTTTAGTGCTTCACCTAAAACGATCCGGTTTTACAGGAGCAATAAAAAAGGCGCCTTTCTCACGAGGAAAGGGCGCAGAATGCACTCCACAAACATGTCTGCACGCTGTTCAGGATGTTCAGCGTGTACTTATTATACAAAAGCGATCTCAAAAGCACGTCACACGTGGAGACGTTCGAGAACCAAACTCCTGAGCCCCACATGAGAAAGCACTTTGGCGACAGAGGCAAGGAAAAACCCAAAACATTGTAATGATTTTCTACACAGGCGCTGCAAACGATTTTGGTCCATCCAATAATTTGTCTGTCAAGTTTTAGTGTGAACGCTGAGTCCTGACTGTGTGTGTGTGTGTGTGTGTGTGTGTGTGTGTGTGCGCAGAGAGGAGGTGAGTTTGCGGACGTTGTTTAGGCGCGGTTGCGGCAGTAAGCTTGTTTGGTTTTTGCAATGAAAAGATTGCTGATCGACCACCTCCTCATCCTCCTCACAGCGTCCGGGTCGTCGTTACAGCACCAACTTTGTCCTCGCAACAGTCTAGTGTTGACTGTACAATAGCTACTAAAAATAAATAAATAATACACTCATTTGATCCTGTATGAAACTCCTTCCAAAAAATAAAAACAACATATGATGCAACATACAACCAACAAGCGTGAGACATAACACAAGTGCGTCTCAGGTGACATTCCAGTACAAAAAGGTCAATTGGCGTTAGGACAACTTGTAAAGAGAACTCTGCCGCCATAATTAACTAACACTCCAACTCTACAATCACAATACTTTCTTGAGAACGGAGGTGCGCATAACTAATCTTTTGGCTCCAGTATTTTGAATACTGAAAAAAAAAAAAATTAAATACTAAATGGGCTTGGCCACTTGGGGTAAAATATGCTAATTAAGGCACTTGAAATTTCCCATATGAAATCTATCCGCGGCAAGACAATGGGAAAATAATTACAACAGAGGTAGAATTACAATGGCCATTTTAATCAACCCCTGCACTAGCATTTCACCCTATTTTACCATTTTGCATTCCCTGACCCACTGCTGAGTAATCACTTGAAAATAACGCTGGAGCTTTTAATGGCTCTGTACTTCAGACACATTGTTTCCGCTCAGGCGGACGACGACGAGGATATGCATCACGCCTACCAACAAAAACGCCAGCTGGAAAATTGTGAGGCTCAAAAGTCTTGAAGAACTTTGGGAACCTTGATTTAGTTTCAACTAAACCTTTAGAAAGTCTATTTCCCCGCATTTATTAGAGGTCACTGTGCTCACAGGTGCTCACCTTGAAGTCCAATCAAAAAGTCCCATCTTTCTTTTAAACCTTGCATTACTTGACAGGTCTTTGTCACGACGGATAAAAGCGGCACGTAAGGTCATCGTTAGCGCTGAAGCATTCAAGAGTATGTGACAATCCGCTGAATAATGTTAACAATTAAACTCCTCAAATCGTTCAGAGAGCCGTGTTTGCAGGAGATATGGGCTTCTGGAGAATCCAGACGCCTCTCTTGAGGAATGTCCAACCTCCCTTCAGGATGGAGATGGCGCAGAGGAAGAGTTCCCTGGTGGCAGCCTCACAAGCGAGGCGGAATTGTACTTTTTTGTGGTCAAACAAAACCAGAGCGGTTGGCAGTCCCCAAGACAGACTTTCCAGGAGTATCCGTTTTTGTAAAAACCTTCAAATGGGGGAAAAACTGAGAACAACAGTTTGACTCAGTATTGCAAAACTATAGTTGCCGGGTGCATGGCAAACCATCAGGGTCTCTAATTCACACCCAGACAAAAACATTCATTAGGGCCCGATCATTTCCGCATTAATTAATTTGGAGTATTGGCCACTAAAAAAACGACTGTTACGCGTGCAATATCGTGGAAATGGAAATCTTGTAAATCAAATGCTGTCACTGCATTGTTTGTGTGGGGAAGTAAATCATCAGCTCATCGCGCCATCACAAACACTATCCCGCCCACTTCGTAAATAAACATGTCAAAACCTGTCAAACTGAAACACCGGAAAAATGTTGGCAAAAACATGTTCAAACTTATCTCTTGCGGAGTGTGAAGGGAAGCTAGCAGCATTAGCCTAGTTTAGCAAAGCATGCAGGTGCAGCATGTTTTACACACTCTATGTTAGTAAAATAAGTGTGAGGTGTAATAAAAAACTGAAAATGAATTTTGGAAAAATAAAACTGAATTAAATTACACAACGCAACTACACAAGAGCTGTCAGCATCCAGCACCTTCATCTACATGCACTTTAAAATGCTTCCACACAGCTATTGGAGTAAAACTCATGGATGTTACATTGAATGCTTACAAAGAACTCATCAGCACTAGTGATGCCGTCCAACACTGGTTCTGCTGCTGCTGTGTTGTCCAATAAATACTAAACCACTGCAACTCTGCAGCCTTTTCTCTGCAAAAGACACGATTTGTGACGTGCGTATCTTCCTTTCGCATGCCGAGCCCTCTTAAAAGATTTCAGAAAGGATATGTGCTCTCAGCGCAACAATATAGTCCACTTCCTCATGTTGCGAGAAGCGCCTGGCGCTTTGTGTATCCTGTACACAAGCTTTAAATCAGACGAGGAAAGGGAGCGCTCGGGGGCAGGATGCAGCCAAGCAGATGATCTCTTATTGATTTCCTGTTTCTGCAGCCGAATGGGGCTCTCAATTAGCACATGGAGCTTGCACCCGATTGGCTGGGAGCCACATGAGGAAGACGATGGCAGGAGTTTTGCTACACTACTCTACCAGCAGTCAGTATGTGGAGGGGGGGCTACCAATTACATTGCAAAACTATTGTCACAGGGACTAAAGATCCACTCACCAAGGATAAGGATATACTATTTACATACACTAGTAGAATGCACATACATTATGTGTGTTTTTAATTAATATTGTGTTCATTTATTAGGACTACATAAAATCTCTGATTCTTCTTGCTTACGAATTGTGCAAGTGTAAACATGAGATGTTCCTTAAAAGCTGGAAAGACCTCTTTTCCCCTTTATTTTTTTTTATTCTTTGTTTGTTTTTTTACAAGCAAATCCCTCCCTTGCTGCTACGGTAAACAAGCCACCGGCAAGTCATTAACTACAAAAAAAAAAAGGCACCCTGGAAAAGTTAACAAGATAGAAACAAAAGAACCGTTGTGTCACACACAATATCATGCATCTTATTATAGCTCAGGCACTGTCATGGAAGCAATCAGCTGACATTCGCCTTGCGGATTCTCACCCAAAATGGCTACAAGCAGGTGAGGGGCTATTGAAAAAAAACCTGACCCCAAAAGCAGGATTTCCTCAATTCAGGATGGGAAGTAGGAGGACAATGGAGATGTGAAGCATGTGAAACATGTGGGCCACTCGCTTGCCAGAGATGCCATCTTGGTATTATTTCAACTGGAAACACTGAAAGTAGTATTTCACTGGGATGGAAAACTCAAGCTGGGTCGGCACGCACTGCGCAACTGTCAAAACATCCAACCTTGACAGCTTGACAACTTATTTTGTTGTTAAATAAGACATTGCTCAAGCACCAGAAGGCAGAATTAGGCAGTCGTGAAATAAATCCTTCACAAATATCACAGAAAATCCCAGAAATGTACTCATTAGAAGAGCCCTTTAGAGTGCTAAATGCCGTTTTATCTACTGGAGTAGCATGGTGAGCTTTTCTCATGATTGTACGACATCTGACTCTCCCATAAATACTTACCCTAATTTCCAGACTACAGCGCACACTGGTATCCATTAATTTGGAACAAACACGCTCATGGTATTATATTGAAGTAGATCCGATCCGATCTGCAGGGAAGCCCAGATTTCCCTCTACCCAGCCACTTACTGAGAGACATAGTCTCTCCAGCGTGTCCTGGGTCTTCCCCGAGGCCTCCTACCGGTTGGACATGCCCTGAACACCTCCCCAGGAAGGCGTCCGGGGGGCGACCTAACCAGATGCCCGAGCCACCTCATCTGGCTTCTCTCAATGTAGAGGAGCAGCTGTTCTCCTTCGAGTCTCTCCCGGATGACAGTGCTTCTCACCCTATCTCTAAGGGAGAGCCCAGCCACCTTGCGGAGAAAACTCATTTTGGCTGCTTGTACCCGTGATCTTGTCTTTTCGGTCTAGCCCCAAAGCTCATGACCATAGGTAGGAACGTAGATCGAGCGGTAAATTGAGAGCTATGCCTTCCGACTTAGTTCCCTCTTCGCCACAACAGACCGATGCAGAGTCCACATCACTGCAGACGCCGCACCAATCCGCCCCTTCTCGCCTTCCATCCTTCCCTCACTTGTGGACAAGACCCCGAGACTATCGAGCCAAAAATCCAAAACTTCAACAGCCCCAACATGTCTGCATGGTGGTGTTTTTCATCCGGGTGGCGGGGGTCGAGTGGCAACCAGCTTTGAGGTGCATTTATCAGATCGGCCCGATCTTGTGGCAGAAGCCGATCTTATCCGACCGCCAAAATGAAGCGGATCGGCAGCCAATCCCAATCCTGAAGATCGGTTCGGGACATCCGTATATTGAAGATGAGAAATTGATAGACCTCATTTATTGTGTGACGAATGTATTTATTTATTTTGGGCCCGGGTCTAGTGCTAATGAGAAATGTTGTTCTATTTTAATCTTGCAAGATCTCGTCACACACCTAGTACTTACAGAAAATCACAGCAATCCCCTCATCCTCTGCTTTATTTTACCAAAGTTGCTAAAAGTACTTACTTCTGACAGGCTCACACCGATTATCTGGGGTCACATGACTGGAAGATGGTCCTGAGGCGTCAGAGGCATCTATAGGCAACAAACATACAGTCACGTTTCAATGAGCTCTGCTTCTTCCTCCTCCTTTTCAAACATGTTGCACGGCCAGTTGTCAGAAGCATACTGTGTATGTCGTAAGTGACACATGTTGATTTAGAGTTTTTTAAACAACAAAACCAAAAGAGCTCTACACTGAACTGAACCACGGCTGCAAATACATATGTAAACATTTACTGCAAGGTCAGCTGACAGCATGAGGGGCAGCTAAAAACACCACTAAAAACAGCCTGCATGCACCCACAAGCCAGCCAGGGTGGTTCTGGTCAAGGCCTTTCCAGAGCTCTGGATCTTATTTGCTACCTGCTATGAAAGCAGCATTCATGGTAAAATGTGGAAAAAAGTATGCACTGAGCGTCAACAGCTTCACTCGTCTCCTCCTTTAAGTTCTCATCCCGCATGGCTGGAGACAAAAGCGATCCCCTCTGTGGCTTTACTGGCATGGAGTGAAGCCAGATTCTTGTCAACTTTGTGTCCAGCGTGTTTTCTGCTCACCAGCTTGTTTGGCAAAGCTGGAGATATTCCAGTGACGGATGGAGGTGGAGGGGGGGAGATGATGTATGGCAGCAACGTGAGAGCAGCGCTACTGCGTGATGCATCGCGGTATTTAGTGATCACTGTTAGAAACCAATTGGCCTACTCCCGCTACATCCTTGCTCCCCCGGGAGGGAAAATCCAGTCTTTGAAGGGGAGAGGGGGCGGCAAAAATCCATTTGCAATCCAGCAGCCCGACTGATTGCTTACTTTGTCCTACTTTGCTAGTTTTTGACAGCGCCATAATGATGCTTGGTATAAATAGGATGGTTCATTGCTTGTTTGAAGAAAAATGAAAAAAAGGAGAGTGTCAGGAGTGAAAGGAGGGGTTGGATTATTTTACATGTGATAATCTGTGAGTTGAAAGTTAATTAAAAACTATAATTGGCTCTGGTTTGTGTTCATAATAGTCACTAAGGCGTTTCTTTGCATTTTATTGGAGATGATGACCAAGGCTCATTGCCGAAGGAAATTCACAAAAGGGAAAACACAATAGACAAAAACATACATTAGAGTAGTCAGTGTCCAACTTGTACAGCTTTCCTATCCACTGAAAATGACCCAACACACAGCTAATGTGTTATTGTCTAAGTAACTGACAACACAACCGAGTAGCAAGATATTAGTAAATAGTGGGGTTGTGTCAAGTCGTGGGGGTGCATGAGTGCTGCTGGCACTGGGGAGCTGCAGTTGATTAAGGGGAGACATAAATTCAAACATAAACTGAGACATTCTAAAGTCGCATGACTATTTTCCAACATAATAAGGAGCCTAAACACACCTCCAAGATGCTAAAGGCCTTGCTGAGGAAGCTGAAGGCCCACTGTGGGACATCTTCAAAGAAAAATGAAACAGTGGAGGAGTGCAAGCTGTCCAACGTCCTCCAGCTCCACCAGTGATGTATTCATGGAGGACTGAAAGAGGATTCCAGGAACAAACTGTGCAGCTCTGGTGAATTCCATGTCAGCACACAAATTATTCACACCAAGGACACAATTTGGACGTGTTGACTTTTAGGTTGCATGGCAAGGCGTTGAGGGGATCTGATTTGGGAGCCTTAAGAACTCGTCTGTGCTATTCGCAGACAAAGCTGTCCTCATCAAGTTGTGACCTCCAGGGTTCACCGTTTTCAGCTGAGTGTGAAGCTTCTGCAATAAGACTCAGCACCTCCAGATCTGAGGCCATGGGTCTCAATTGGAAAAGTGTGGATTGCACCCTCCGGGTTGGGAGCAAGGGCTTGCCTTAGGTGGAGGAGCTGAAATAACTTTGGGTCTTGTTCACGAGTGAGCGAAGGCTGGAGCGAGAAATGGACAGACGGATCGGCGCAGCGTCTGCCGTAATGCAGTCGCTGTACCGAACCGTTGTGGTGAAGAGAGAGCTGGGCTCTTTACTGGTCAATTTATGTTCCCACCTCACCTATGGTCATGAGCTTTGGGTCTTGACCGAAAGAATAAGATTGCGGCAGAAATGCGTTTCCTCCGGAGGGTGGATGGACTCACCCTGAGAGATAGGGTGAGGAGCTCCCTCATCCATCATCAAGTCCGGATGCCTCCTGAACACCTCCCTGGTGAAGTGTTCCGGGCATGCGCAGTCAGGAGAAGGCCTCGGGCCAGACCTAAAACATGCTGGAGGGATTATGTCTCACAGTTGGCCTGGTAACGCCTTGGGGTCCTCCCCGGTGAAGCTGGAAGAGGTGGTTGGGGACTGGGAAGTCCTGGGCGTCCAAACTGATACTGCTGCCTCCGCGACCCGGATAATTCGAGGAAAATGGAAAGGAATGGTGTGTAGTGGTGTAGTCAAGTGGGGCTGAAGCATGATTGTTACATACCGGTATACATGCTTCCAATGATAAGAAAATTACTCATACCGGTATAAATAATGACGAGTGTTCACTGTCAAGGCGCACTGTATTGATACCACAGACAAAAAAACTGCAAAAATTGCAACAAAAAAACATTTATTCCATTTTTTCCATTCCATTTTCTTCCGCTTATCCGGGTCCGGGTCGCGGGGGCAGCAGTTTCAGTAGGGAAGTCCGATCTCCGGCGACCTCTTCCAGCTCCACCGGGAGGACACCAAGGCGTTCCCAGGCCAGCTGTGAGACATAGTCCCTCCAGCGGGTCCTAGGTCTTCCCGGGGGCCTTCTCTCGACTGGGCATGCCCCAAACACCTCACCAGGGAGGCATCCGGACTAGATGCTAGTCCGGAATTTTTTTTTATAAATAAATAATAATAATAATCATAATAAGTCCAAAAGGCACAATGAGAAAAGTCTGAAATGTTGACACCAAGAAAAATGACCTTTTTTTGCCACCAAAACAGGATTTCATTGAATGTTTATGAAAAATGCAGATGGTTGCTCTGATCACAACAAAGTGAGTCCTCCTGTTTTTATTCATGCCTAACTTGACTATTTGGCATCTCTGGCATGGTAACAGTATATTTCCAGAGAACACAAATGTGATCCCATACCTTCTGCAACTCAAGCAACAGCAAGTTTCTTTTCCAACTTGCCCCAAATTTGCTGGATGTGGGGTTGAGGAAGGACCATGATTGTGGAACATTGCGAAATAGCCCTGGCTTCTTTTTTGTAAGGAAAATCCTCTCAATCTCCTTACAGCGGCTCTATTCTATGGTTTATAGAACATAATGATGACTTGTAGACACTTCATTCATTTTATGGGCATTTTAATGGCCAAGTCAACAAAAACAACTGAGACCTCCTAAATATACCCAGAGTTGATGTGTATTAATATTAAATATTGTCATATTGTGTAACATCCCAGAAACATAGTGACGCATCCTACCATCCATATTCCCCAACCCTGGTCGCCAGGAAGCATTATTATCTTTCTGAAAGCCAACTTATTGACACAGCTCTCATATTGAATGCCTCGCCTTCTCTTAAGAGTGCAGCTACAAAAGGGTGAAGGTCCTGGCTCATTGCAGTTCAACTTGCTGTTTCCTCTCACACCAGACCGGACAGGCAACATGCATTCTTGATGAATGATGTCAATGTTACAGCTCACTTTCAGGGCAACCAGAACATGCACAGGAAAGAAAGTCACATTTCAATATGCCTAAAGGTGCTTAACAAGGTTTTGAAGCCTTAGTAAATAGTATTACAGTATATGCTGTAAATTAGAGCAATATCAATGTTATTTACAACAATAATACTGCAATCATCAATGCAGCAACAGTCTAAGACATGGGGTAAGTAAAGTGTCTATCTTTTTAGACATGTTTAATTGTATTGTGTATGTTCTTAGGTTGAACTTTGTTCAACATAGCGGTAGATTCCCCTCACTGTACTCCTCTGTCATGGTGCCGCTCTAACCACCGATTGTTGCTGAGGACCGTCGATAACTTACTATTGCTTGAAGAGGGTTTATCAAAAAATAAAAAGAAAGAAAGATCTATACCCACGTCAAACGATAAGTCCTACCCTGAAAGTATTAATAATGGCGGCTGAGTAAACAAAAGGATGGCGATTTATTTGCATTTTACTGCAAGCTATTAAAGAAATCTGATCGGATTGGAAGCCGTAAATAGTGGATTAGGATATCCCAATCATTCCCATTGTTGACCCCGCCGGTTTTAAAGTTTTTGACACTGCCACAATAAAGGCTCAGCTGCAGGAGATCATCCACCTTCCCGCAGCACACTTCCAAAAACTTGTCTCTTTTAATGCTCAGCATGGGACACTTGGAAAAGAGTGGTCTGCACGTTCAACGCTAATCGAGAATCAAAAGTGATAGAAAGACGTACCAATACGATGCTAATCTTAAAACAAACAACACCTTAGTGTTTGTTACTGTGCAAGTAAAAATGAAAGCCATTTTTCAGGGATAAACGTTGTTTTGGGGCAAAATAGTAAATATGAAATTGCATACAAGTATGTCTCCTCATTTTAAAAAAATCACCTTATTTGAAGTTTTTTTGTTTTTCCTCCACCACCCCCCCCATCCTTACCTTGGGTGATGCCCAGCAGCAGGGGGTTCGTCTCCGGCTGTGGGCTCCTGTCAGGCCCCGCTGGCCCACCCGGAGGATGGACGCTCTCCGCGGACATGGGACCGTCAGTCTTAAACGGGTCTCGCCGCTGTTGACGCTCCGCTTTCTGGGCGAAAAAGTCCCCTCATCAGCCTTGGCAACACAAAGCAGCTCGGTGCCCCCCCCCTTTTTCCTGCTAAAGTGGCACCGTCCACATGCTGTTTAGAAAGTCGCCGCTTACCTTTCCAAACATGTCATCTCCTTCGCCTCAAACCTGACGTGCTCGCATCTCTTCCTGCCGGCTGGCGGGAGGCGGAAATAACGAGTAATAAGAAACTTTTCAAGGGACGTTAGAGGCTGCGGCGTCCGAAGTTCGACTCCGCGCAGATGTGCCTGACGTGCTAAAGTTTCAGGGGTTGTCTTGCCGAGGAGAGCCGGGAACTTTTTCATCATTTCCGGATGCCTCTTTCCCGCCGGCTGCTTCCTCTGACGCCGGAGGGGATCATAAATCAACTCTGCTTCCCACGTAGAAAGAAAACCTACGAGAAATGTCAATCAAAAGGCAATGCAGGTCACAAACACCCGCACCGGGGAAAATGATGTTATATCTTGTTAAATCTAGCACTGATCAACAAAGGGGACACTGTGTTTGCCTCGTGGGTGGGCGTGTCCTAACAATTTCCAGGAAGTGAAAGTTTTCAACTTTTTACTTCCTACTTCCTGTTCCCGTCCATTGTTTTCAAAATAATTGATACTTTCAAAGGTGTTGGGAGAAAGAGTGTAAGCTAGCTACCCAGCATGCCTTGTGGCAGGATTATATGGATGGTCATTTGTGTTGGGATCGCCTTTTAGCACGAGCTAATATAGCTAATAGCACAGAAAGTCCTGCTGCCGGGTATATAATAAACAATAATACGAGTTTTAAAATAATCATTTGGAAAAGCCTGGTGGGCCGGATTACGACACGTGGCGGGCCCAATGCGGCCCGTGGGCTGCAGCATGCCCATCCCTGCTATATGACTATAAATGTAATAAAATAATTTAAGACAAAAAAATGTGACGAGTCTCTTGGGACTCTTTCAGCACTAGGTTGTGACTGGGAAATATTTTCAACACACACATAT
The DNA here is from genome assembly GCA_024372805.1 of Oostethus manadensis. Classification (NCBI taxonomy): domain Eukaryota; kingdom Metazoa; phylum Chordata; class Actinopteri; order Syngnathiformes; family Syngnathidae; genus Oostethus; species Oostethus manadensis. The sequence continues at coordinate 474,533 of QODF01000306.1, read as the reverse complement.
TTGAACCATAGGTACATTACAGCGATTAAATCGATCTCATTCTTTTATGTATTGTGCAAAACTATTCAAAAAGCAAAAAACAATTAAAAGCAAACGAGCCGAGACTCGGCCGAGTACCACAAATATGCAAAATAGCACGCAATAAGGCAGCGCCTCCCTGGGGGATCTCGGTGAGGTGACAGAGGGGCCACGACAGGCTGGGAAGACTTTCCACGTTAGTGCAGACCTGCCAACATGTACAAACTCATCATACTCAGCATGCAATTTGACTCTTGAATATGTTTACATGCTGCACGGCTCTCCATTTCCCTCGTGCAGTACAAACTTATATTCGGTTATTATCAGTTTCTCTATTATATTTCAAATAACAAAACGATTGCAATAAGGTAATTCAATCTTACCTTTATGCATTCCCACACAGTATCAGCATTTGAGAGCAAAAAGGAGGTGAAAGAAAAAGGGTAAAAATACAGTACAGTAGTCTGTCTTTGCAGAGTGGGAGAACCCTGGAAGGTGCACGCAAGGACCGTCAAACAAAGTGGGACAAATCAGCCCTCGGATGAAACCTGCAAAAACTCTGGGATTTGTAACTCTATATCATTGTTTGAATAAAATAACGTCCCAGATTGTTGTGGCCTAAGTACGGTTTAAGTATGTGGTGGAACTGGGACGTGTAGAAGTTCGACAAGTCTGTGGCAAGTACGCTCAGACTTCCTGTGTGAGGTCAGCTAGAAAAGTTGGCCAACTCAATTCCAAAGTTTCCTGCAATCTAAACATCCAATATAATTCTTAATACTGTCCAACTCATTTCCTGTATAATTCACTGGGAATAAATGTCCTCTGTGGAGTCAGTAGGGTATTGTTAGTGCAGTCAGTGTCTTGCTGATTGCCATCATAGCCATTGAACCCTACTGGTAACAGTGTAAGTGAGATTTAAGCCTTGGGAACATGCGAGTGTGGAGGTGATTGATGTGAAATATGCCCTCCCTCATTGACTGGTTGAACTCCATTTTCTGTTCCTAATGCAGAAATCACTCCAGGTCCCCGGCATAATGATTTACGATGAATCTGTGTCAATGTTGAACTCGGCAAACCCCACGTAATCCATCTTGCAGATGTACCTTGCAACCCCGCCCCGCCTCGCCTCGCCTCGCCTGCTCTCGCGAAGCCGGGCCTTGCCTGGGCCAGGGGAAGGTAAGGAGCACCGCGCACTCTCCCCCTCCCCCCGTATATAAGTGTTGAATCCATTACAGGCCTGATGTGTAATCACGGAGGACCCCCTGCGCCCTCTCAGACTGTAATTACCTGGATACAGATACTCCCTGGAGCCAAGAACTCAGTTAACCAGCATGCAGTGCTTCCTACCGATGCGGGTGGCCGTAGATTGAAAGATGTGGCCTAAAAGACAAAAATCGTGGCGGCAATTCAATTGAAGTAATAGGATTTTGACCTTGCCGTATGCAGCGGCTCACCTCCGAAAATCAACTGGAATCCGGCGCAGAAAATCCAGTGAGCGTGACGACGGCGTGAAATCAACCCCGGTTGGTGACAGCGCCGTTGCTGCTGACAAACGTGATCACGTGCGACAAAACACGTCCCTTCAAGGCTGTCACACGTTGTCAAGCGTCTGTGACGGTGATGCATCTCCGACGACGCGGGAGGCGAAGCGTTTGTTTGGCACGCCGCCATGGCTGCTGGAGTGCGGAGGGGAGTAGACAAGTGTACCCCGCCTTTGCGAGCCCAAACAAACACACATCGTTGTATTTAGCGGCGAGGGTTGACACAAAACTATGCAATCACAGGAGCGCCAAAGTGAAAAGGAAATACATGTGGAAATGTAAAGAGAATCAATAATACCAACACATACAAATGTATGTCCATTTTGTCTTTGCTTTTTGTGTATTGTCTTTGTTTTTTCCCGTGTAGCATTGATTTTCCTCTTTTTGTCTTTTACATTCGCTCTTCCTCTTTGCATTCAACTACCTGGTAAAAGCAATGTCAATTCAAGGACCCGCCCACAGCAACCTGATCACACGATTCCTGCTGGCAGTGGCTATGCAGAAGCCATGTTTGAAATGTAGCTCCTAGCGCAGGTGATCCGAAGCGGGTGACGTACAGGAAGTAACATCGCCATCACGCCCCCATGCGCGTACTTTGCACGCACGTCTCACACGATGGAGTCCATATGGAAGCTGCTGACAGAAGCGGCGCAAAAAGCGATAACAAAATGGAAAAAACAAAGACAAAATGAAATTACAATAAGACTACCTTTGTATATTTATTGATTCTCTTTATATTTCCATGTGTATATTTCCTTTTCATTTTGGCACTCCTGTGATTCCATACAAAACATGCTTTTGGTAATTCCCCCCAGCCCCACCCCAACCTCTTACCGCCCGGCTTTGCTTCTGCTTGTTTTTGTGAAGTTCCTCGTGTAGGTTGTGCAATGGCTCCTGGGAAATGTTTGTTTGGGTGTGAGGGAAAGCGAATTTTGTTTAGCTTTCCTAAAGAGGCAAGCATCAGGCACAAGTGGTGGGAGCGACAGCACCTCACACGGGACTGATTTGTGAACACAGACCAATACAAAGTGTTGCTGAAGTCAGACGGACCAAACATATATTAAATATTTAGGACCAAGTATGAGAGTAATGAAAAGTGGGAAAAATACAATATGGTAGTCTATCTGTGCAATGTGGGAGAAAGTTATACGGTGCGTTCAGGGACCGTCAAACAAAGTGGTACGGCTTTCTGCTTGCAACAACGTAAATATGCAACAACTGTGGGATTCCTAACTGTATATTGTTCTTTAAAAAAAAACAAAAAAGGCCCATATTTCCAAAATTGACAACTATTTCCGTAAAATTCAATGTAGGTATTTAGAAATATATATTTTTTTAAACATTTTTTGGATTTTTCTTTGTTTTTCAATTATTGCTACCAGTCCATGGGTGGGAACCCCTGCCCTAAATCATACATGTTGTCCGGGACCCCCCGTTTCTTTTCCATCTTATGTGTTCATTGAATGAAGCAAGATTTTTGCTTGAAAATAGGAAGACAACTTCCTAATAACCTTCAAGCCATCTTGCTTATTTCCAAAAGAGAACCTTCATCGAGAGCAGCCATTGAGAGCAGGGTGGTCCTTATGAGTCCTCCCTTGATGATCTTAGGTTGGCGTACTCGCACTGAAATATAAAAGTCCTCTTATGTCTACTTTGGCGGAGCTTTGAACGGGACGAAGCGACCCCTGTACCTGATCAAAGTTTCTCCGCAACGAGCACAACTTAACGAGTCAGGATTTTTTAAGCTGCCCGTGACACCAGCTGAACCGTGGCATCCTCTCGGCGCTATGATGTGCCCTTTTTTGTGCGGCTGCCTGATCAAAACCTTTTTTTTTTTTAATTGGAGGAAAACTGGATGGAATTAATGTAAATAAACAGCCTTTCTCCACCAAGGGTGATAATGACTTTGGATAATCGGAAGCAAATGGTCACACAAAAGCGTTCATGAATATGGAGAGTAGAAAGGATGGCGGCGCTGAATGATTAATACTGACATTAAAAAACAAAAGCACTCACGGCGGAAGGTTAGCGCAATAACTGAGGCCAGACGGCGCTACGTTAACAAGCAAGAGGGACGACGCCTGAAGTTGACACCCATCTGTTAGCGTTCCAACCCGAGTGGCCACCATCGAATGACTTCAAGACGTCGCGTCTAAACACGGATGCCGCTACGGGTCTGTCTCTTTAAAGTGACATTTCACGCAGCATGAGAACTGATGTGTTACTTTACGCGACCAACTCAGGCAGACACGACAGTTTATCACCTCACGTCGAGACAATGCGTAAACTGTACGTTTTGACAAGCATATGAGTAATCTAACAGGGTTAGATGGAGGTAATTGGACATGTCCGAATCTCAGTCTGGCCTCTTTGACTTTATCTACAAAACCTTTAACATGTGCTGTCCCTATGACGTGCTCATTCCTGATCCTGTCCATCCTGGTCACACCCAAATATGTATACGTATCATGTCCCACATATAGAGGGTTGTGTCAGGAAGGGCATCCGACTTAAAACTCAAATGCCAAATCAAAACATGCGAATCAAACAGAAGAAAATGATTCGCTGTGGCAACCCCGGATGGGATAAGAAGGGATAAGCCGAAAGGAAAAGAAGAAAAATATATTTTTGACCTTCAATCTGCACTGGCGGGAACATATTCAACTAAATATTGCTCTAAGTCAGCGTAACTAAGCGGACCAATTAATAATTGGGACCATGCTGTATTTAATCACCGATCTCAACACCTTTACTATACATACTTCTTAACATTTTTTTGGAAATGTTCTACCCATAATATTATGACTTTATCCACATAAGATTACAACCTTGATATTATTACCTTCTTCTTCTTTTCCTTTTGGCTCATCCCTTCGGGGCGAATCAATTGCCTCCATCTAACCCTGTCTTCTGCATCCTCTTCTCTCGGTCCAGCTACCTTCATGTCCTCTTTCACTACATCCATAAACCTCCTTCCTCTAGGCCTCCTGCCTGGCAGTTCAAAATTCAGCATCCTCCTCTGGACATGTCCGAACCATCTCAGTCTGACCTCTCTGACTTTATCTCCAAAACGTCGAACATGTGCTGTCCCTCTGATGTACTCATTCCTGATCCTGTCTATCCTGGTCACACCCAAAGAGAACCTCAGTATCGTAATGTTATTACCTAATTGTATCTACATTTTCATTACATATGAGAATATATGAGTTTTTTGGGTATTATTTCATCTCTATGGTGCTAAAATGACATTATTTTTCTTATAATCTATTTCATAAAATTGCAAATGTAATATTTTTACTTTATCCTGACAGCTGTTGTTTATTCCATTTCTGCTGTTGTTTTTTTAAAATAATTATTTCAAGTTTTTTCTGGTGAATTTTCTTTTTGTAATTTTATGACTTTATTCCCAATTTTAAACCAAATTTTCCAAATATTACAACTTTTTTGTTGGTTTCCTTTGGTGTCATTTTTGTTTGATATTTCAACTTTATCATACCTAAATGACATTATTTTTCTCCTAATTAATTTTCAGAAAATTGCAAATATTTTTGCTAAACTTTGCTGTTAATATTTAGAATTTATCCTCTGAAATGACATTTCCGCTGTTGTTGTTTTTAAAAAAAAAATTCTTGTACATTCTTGTATTTTTCCCATAATATTTTCACCTTATTCCCATAGTATAACTTTTTCCACAACCAAATTTTGGTTTGTTTCTTGTAATAATTTGACTTTTTGAAAAAGTAATTTTTGTTTCACATTTCAGCTTTACGGTCCTATAAATGATGTTATTTTTCTCCATATTATGACACCCCTGACATATAAAATCCTGCTTGTATATCGCCCCAAACTTTGTAAGGTTCCTTTTTTTAGTGCTCAACTGGTCCTGGTTCTCAACAGTTGTGCAATTTTTATGATGTTTTCCTGAACGCACATCGACAAATATGGTACAAGCATCATGACTAAAGGGCTACAGTGCATATAAAAAGAATATTTACCATGCAAAATTAAAATTGAACTCCGTGTATATCTTATTTCTGTTTATTTATTGCTTATCTCACAATGAAAGCAGTTGTGGTTATCATCTTCCATTGCCATTTTCCAACATCAATAATCGTCGTGTAAAGTCGACACTTTAATCCTGTGAAAAACTTTATCGACGTCGTCCTTCGTCCTTTGCTGCCTTTGTTGTCCGACGTGGAATGCTAATCAAAAACGTCAGGCTGTTTGGATTTCTATGATCCTCGGCAGATTTACGCGATTACCATAAAACCGTAAGCCACGCTAAAGCGACACTGGCTAAAGTCGCAGTGGGATCCTTACTTGTTAAGGCGTGACGCCTCATAGCTTGTGTGTCCTTACCCCTGAGTCCTGTTCCGTTCCCCGCCGCCCAACACAAAGCCCCCCATGTTGAGGAAGATAAAATTGTGACTCCACGTCCAAACACGCTAATTCTGCATAAATAAAGCTGACAAAAGGCTGCAAACTATATCTCCACACACACACACCTTGATTAATTGCATGCCCGGCCTGCGAGATTCCCAGATTAGGCTTTGACACGGCTAATAATTAAATAAGACAAATTCAGGAAGTGTTTGAAATCCCTCATTTCTCCGGCAGAAACGTGCGTATTAATTTACCTCACGCTGAGGCGAGCGCCGGTCACCTGCAGAGAGCCAATTCACTGTGCATCGGTTGGAGCGTGATGTCTGGATCGGACATCGTTAGAGTAAACCTCCCCCGCCCCCCATGCCAATTTATGAAACTGCGGTCAAATATTTATCCAGTTGATGAGCAAGGCGGCGCTTCCTTCCTCTGCAATAATTAAAGACAAACCCGAGCTAAAGGTGAGCATCGGCCGTGACATCACATGACAGTGGCGCCCTGGTGGTTGCGATTGAACGGGCTGGAGGTGGGCAGTGTGGGAAATTAACGACATTTGTCAGAGTCACACTCACATGCCTCAAAATGCACAGAAAGGACAGGGAGAGTGTTGATTTTGCACTTTGTTGGGAAAAACGTCTTCTATTCCGCGCAGCAATATGGTAGCGTGTGTGAGAATGCACTTCCTGCTACATCGGCTGTGTCAGCTGCAGCATGAGGAAGCAGACACCGGTTGCGAGGGCCTTGCGAGGCGAGGTTCCCAGACAAGCTATCACAGCCTCGGGTGGCGCTCTCGTCCAACGAACAGCACCCTGGGATAACAATAAGCGAGCGGCGCAGTTGGGAAAAATCAATAAAATCACTGCTGGAGCTCTCGGTGGAGAAATAACAGGCTGACAGAGTCTATAAGCATCTGGCAAAAATCTCTCTTTTAACCCCTTCAGAGTCCCCTTTCCAATGGGCTAGATGTAATCTATAAAGTACGTTAAGTAAAAACACACAATTGCACAGTTGGAAAAACACATCTCTTTAAAATGTTATGCTTAGAGTAAAAATCGGATGAAAATAAAACAACATAACATCGCATATTATGACAACAACACAGAGGATAACATAACAAAACATAAAATAAAGTAGCAAACTATAACATTGCATAATAAAACAGCGCATCAAATAAGCGAAAGTACTATAAAGTAACATAACATATAACATAGCGTTGCATAACATAACAACAATCATAATGTAATATAACATACCATTGCATAATATAACAGAGCAACACATAACACAGCATAAAATAACATAACGTAGCATAAGACAGTGGTTTTCAAACTGGGGGGCGCGCTCCCTAGGAGCACGGGGCTACCACGTTTTATTATTACCATATTTTTCGGGTCGGGGAGCGCTAAAAAAGGATTTTATCACCGAAAGGGGAGAGTTGCAAAAAAAGTTTGGGAACCACTGGCAAAAGACAACAATTTCACATAGCACAACATAATATTAAGTCATGTATTACATAACATTATATAACATAATAAAGCATAAGACAACATAACAACAAAGTTATTATAACATAGCATTGCATAATACTGTATAACAGAGCACAGCATAACATAAAATAACATAACGTAAGCATAGCATAAGGCAACAATATCACATAGCACAACATAATATAAAATGTATAACATAACATAACAAATCATAAAATGACATAACAACAAACCTAACATAACATAATGTAGTATAACTTAGCATTGCACAATATAACATAGCATAAAATAACATAAGGTAACATAGCCTATCACATAGCACAACATAATATAAAATCACGCATACCATAACATTACATAACATAAGAAAGCATAAGCTAACATAACATTGCATAGCATAACAATATGCTCTTACGGGACATAAAACAATCTAAAACGTAACAGTGCATAACATAACTTAACATAATGTAATATAACAAAACATTGCATTATATCACATAGCATAGCATGAGAAAGTAACATAAAATAAAGTTGGCACATCCCCACACATCCTGGCCGGAGCGTGAGCCTCATTGACCTAGATCAATATCTGATACAAAGGTTTGTATTTGTTGTCGTTATGCAAGTTTAAATCCTGAAATATTGTCCTTCGATGCCAACCCGGGATGCCTTAAAGGTCATATATGTTTGTCATGATCAAAGTTACGGTGGGAAATAACAATAGCATAACAATAATACATCAATCACGGCTGCATAAATGCAACCTCCGAAATGTCACATCTAATCCTCGCAGCATTAGCACGCGGAAACAAGCCGGGACGGCAGAAAGGGAGGATTTGGCAAATCTCCCATCAAAGTTGTCTAATTATGTTAATGAAGAATTCTCCAAATGTCAGAGTTGCTGGATGAGATTTGGAGAGGGAGCACAGTTAAATGATGGCCATGCTGATGGCTGGGTGGCAACAATATTAGTGATGATTTTAATTAATGGAAGTTGAACGTGCAAAAGACATGAGTGGATTAGATGGCACTCCACAAGGGTGATTATCAAGAATCAATTTGTTGCGAAGATAAATATTTTCTTAAAGCTGAATCAGCCCCTTATTCACAGTTTTGGAGACAGAAACTTTCATGCAATATTATTTTTATTAAAGGAACATCAGTACTTTTGCTGTTTTGCTCAGTTTTACCCCATTTTTTTTCATCTCATTGTTACCAACATAAAAGAAAAAAAATGTGTGAGTGAATGAACAAATGTTATGCATTTTAGTTTAGAACGAATGTAGACTTTGTTGACTTTTTGCCTATTATTACTCAAAAATATTGTTATATGTATATAAAATGTATACAAAGTATTACATGTTATATGTATTATTGTGCTGACATGACATCCGACTTGATGTTACATTACTTGACCTTTCACACTCAATGGAGACTGGCTACTCAACCAGCCCACATGCCATGGCTGAGGGAAAAAACTTTATCCTCTTATTCTGTGTGGAAGTGGTACGTTTTTGCCTTCATTGACCTCCTTCCCCACTTTGTTTAAAATACTTTCTTAAATTCTGAATGAACTACTTTGTTCTGTAGCTTGCCATACTAGCGGTGGCCATCTGTTATGTCCCTGCAGTGATCCCATAGCCTGTACATGTGATATAAAGAAAGAATAACTTAAGTGTAAAACTGACTATTGTGGTGTTATTTCCTGTCTACAGATCTCTAATACTGCGATTGACTGGCAACCAGTCCAGGGTGTACCCCGCCTCTCGCCCAAAGCCAGCTGGGATTGGCTCCAGCATACCCCGCGACCCTAATGAGGATAAGCGGTATAGAAAATGAATGAAGGAAAAAGATATCCAATTATGTTGAAATCGGCATTTAGAAAGTCACTATGAAATTATTCACTTTGTTAATACCGTGGTGGGGTCTGGACCCAATCAACTGCGTTAAACGAGGGATGACTGTATAGTATATACTACAGTGGAACCTCAGTTAGCGTATTGTTTGGTTAACGTAAAAAAATCTATTGCACAATTTTGCCTCGGTTTTTTGTGCATTCTCCAGTTGGGGTACACTGTGCCGCTCGTCTTTTCATAGTCGGCATGTGTCCAAGTGTGTTCTTTTTCAATCACAAAACATCCTTCCTTGGAAGCATTCTATTAGCTATGTAAGAAGAACCGGAACCAGAAGTGAGCTACATTACTTTGCTCCTCTATCGCCTGGTGACACTCAAAAGTGTTAACACAAAACAGGGTTTTATAGTTTTTCAATTTTACTTAAACATGCATGTGTGTTAATGAAAGGCACCCAAGAGGAAGAGTGAGGTTACTGGGAGAAGACATTAAAAAGGTGGAATCTTAAGAACTTCGGGTCAACAGTCCAGAGCAATGGAGAGTGTGGAAAAGGGGTGCAGGCTGGAATGGGTGGGAAAAAGTGTCGGGTTTGATGTGGGATAGAAGAGTTTCAGCTAAAATGAAAGGAAAGGTGTACATACCTGTGGTGAGACCACCGATGGTGTTTGGTTTAGAGACAGTGCTGCTGAGGAAAAGACAGGAGGCAGAGCTGGAGGTAGCAGAGATGAAGATGCTGAGGTTCTCTTTGGGTGTGACCAGGATGGACAGGATCAGGAATGAGCACATCAGAGGGACAGCACATGTTGGAGGTTTTGGAGATAAAGTCAGAGAGGCCAGACTGAGATGGTTTGGACATGTCCAGAGGAGAGATAGTGAATATATTGGTAGAAGGATGCTGAGTTTTGAACTGCCAGGCAGGAGGCCTAGAGGAAGACCAAGCAGTAGGTTTATGAATGTAGTGACATGAAGGTAATTGGAGGCCTTGATTTGCTGCGGCGACCCCTGAAGGGAGAAAAAATGGGATAGATGCACATTTAAGGTTACCTCTACCTTCATTGACGATGACTGTTCCCAAAACGATGACTGTTCCCCACTACCTTTTTGTTTTGCCATGAATTATTTCTTGGATTGAATATCTCAGGGCAAAACAAGACGGCGGTGGTGGTTGATCTCAATGTCTTTGGGATTAGTTGTCAGTAAGAAAAATTCAATGTGCATTTATCCCTTTCATTCGTCATCGATGCTCATTTATTATGTTCAATTGTTTTATGCAAATAAGACTAAAATTGTAAAAGTCTGCAACGTAACGTAGTTCTTCCGCTTCGGTTGCCATCCTGCTAGCTAGCTAATCGGATGTGTATCAACGCAGCGTATCAACAAACAATTCATTTTGCTGTCATTGAAGGGCACTGTTCCCAAAGATGTGGGAACGACATCAACCACCACCACCTTCCTGTTTTGCCATGAGTTACTACTCAATAACTCACCAGTAGCGGTAATCTGAAAGATTAGGCCATGCAAGTCTAAGTACACGCCGACCTGTACAGTGAAACCGGGAATGGCTCATTATACTGTAAGTAACTCATGGGAAAACAAGAAGGTGGTGGCTGATCTTGCTGCCACATCCATCCTTTTTCTATGCCGCTTATCCTCACTAGGGCCACGTGTTGTTCATTGAAATGTTCATTTATCCCTTTTATTCGTCATTTAGATGTTGAATTGCTTTCTGCACGTAAAACTATAAAAACGTGTGTTGTGTCACATTGTTGGCTTCCTGGACGGATGAATTGGATTTGGATTATGGAGAGAATTGATTGGGGTTCAAGTCCGTTTCAGTATAAGGCGGACCTTCTGGAATGAGTAAATCCCACTAACCAAAGTTATGCTGTAATACAATAGAGAAAATTCAAAACAAATTCCAAATAGTGTGCCCAACTCAATCAACATAATTCATCCGAAGATGTATATTGTATAATCATTCCACCCTGCAAAAAAAAAGGTTGAAATGATTAGATATTCAAAGCCATGCTGCGTGCACGAGCAGACGGTACATGCGACATAACAGCGCAGTGCATGCTGGCGAGGTGGGAGCAGCGGCTGCCACTGCAGACATTAAAAACAATCAAGCTGTTTATTGTGTTTGCAATAATTAGATCTTTAACAGCGGGAGCAATCGCCTGCCTCTGATTCTCTAATTTGATACAGTAGCCTCATGGGGAGGGAGCTATCTATCTAATCTAATTCTAGCACTTAATTCAAAACTCCAGGGGACGTCTGCTAAGTGTTGCGGCGACGACGACGGCCGACTATTAAATCAATGTTGTTGTTTGTTTCTTGCTGAACGCCTCTGTGGCTGTGCCGCTGAGTCTTCATGAACATATTTACAGTTCTTTGGAGACAAAGAAGGAGCACAGTCGATTTCCAAGTGTTTTTCTTTGCTTTTTCTATTTTTGCCATAATAGAACGTAACAACATATGTACGAACATATGCACAAAGTAAGCACGTCAGCTTTCCTGACATATTGCATGCATATCAGAATTTTGTCTCACTCACACAGGCTTTGCTTTCACTTCTACACAAACTGAAGTGTCACTTTCTAAAGGGGTGTTGCTAAAGAGACGGGTATACTTTACGGAGTCTGTATCGTCATCGCTCTCAATGTCGCGGTTTGATTAGCTAGATAAGAAAGAAAGAAGGTGGACGATTTAAAGTACTTAGGGTCAACAGTCCAGAGCAATGGAGAGTGTGGAAAAGAGGTGAAGAAGCGTGTGCAGGCAGGCTGGAATGGGTGGAGAAAAGTGTCTGGTGTGATGTGTGATAGAAGAGTTTCAGCTAAAATGAAAGGAAAGGTGTACAAAACTGTGGTGAGACCAGCGGTGTTGTTTGGTCTAGAGACTGTGTCGCTGAGGAAAAAAACGGAGGTCAGGAAGAAGATGCTGAGGTTGTCTTTGGGTGTGACCAGGATGGACAGGATCAGGAATGAGCACATCAGAGGGACAGCACATGTTAGAGGTTTTGGAGATAAAGTCAGAGAGGCCAGACTGAGATGGTTGGGACATGTCCGGAGGAGAGATAGTGAATATGTTGGTAGAAGGATGCTGAGTTTTGAACTGCCAGGCAGGAGGCCTAGAGGAAGACCAAAGAGGAGGTTTATGGATGTAGTGAAAGAGGACATGAAGGTAGAGGACAGGGTTAGATGGAGGGAATTGATTCGCTGTGGCGACCCCTGAAAGGATAAGCCAAAAGGAAAAGAAGAAGATTATCGCTTCCTCGCTGTATCGCGTTAAACAAATTAATAAAGGATTGCTGTTTTGTGGTAGACTATTGTCTTATTAATGAAAACATGTGGAAATACAAGTAATATGTGTATATGTCTGGCCACTGGGTGGCAGTAATGACACAAAACATTAACTTACATTAGTCAGCCGTGGCATGTCCCAAATGCTAAAGTGAAAAAAGAAGTTCTCCTCCCATTCCGTGTGGAACTGGTAAATTTTTGGCTTCTTAAGTTTATAAGAAATCAGAAAATTTGAGGCTCGTCAGCTTGCTAGCTTGTTAGTTTGTGTAACTCGCCAGCTCGCTAACTAGCGGCCGTCACGAGTCCCTGCAACATAAGAGCTGAGCAATGTGGCGTAAAGAATGCAAAATAAAAGTGTAAGGTCGACTACGATCGTGTTCCAATCACTCGACGGTGACCAAACAGAACATACCAACAGGGCAAAAGCTCTAAAGTTCTTTTTAACTAACAAGTTTGAACACACCCTCATCTCCATAATGCTGGGAATGTGCTTTGGTGGAAACATTACAACCCATCATTTGCATATCGTTAGCAAAATGCAAAAAGACCAACATCACCCTGCAACCCCTTTGGGTTTAAGGCCTTATAAGCATATTCACATATATAAATATCATGAAAACAATCATTGAAAAGCACACCGCACGTCTCTCGGGAGGGCGAAACCCGGGCACACCTGCAAGCCAAAATGACGGCCAACTTTGGAACTTTTCCCCGCACTCGTAAACACGCCCTCCATATAAAACTCGGAGGTTTGTGGCTTTACAAGCCAGACGGCTTCGCTCTCTGCCGTCTTTGCTCCGCCGCTGTTTTCACGGATCAGCGGTGAGAGAGCAATTAGATCAGCGCCGGGGCCAACACCTGCATCGAGCAGCCCTTTTTCGGGGGGGTCGGGGGTGCCAGAGAGGCCCGTCTCAGATCCACACTTCCACAAATCCAAGCCAATCTCTGTGTGCTTTCTGTGCATCCACACCGTTAGCCACATTAGCAACACAAAAAGCTTGCAAACGTGCACCAAACGCATCACACTGGAAACCACTGACAGCCACAAAATAGGAATGAAAGAACATGAGGAATAAAGAGAGAAGGGGAAACAGGGCGGGAGGGGGAAGGGATAGAAGACCTGCTCTTTGACCTCTGTCTGACCTTTTCGACACACCTCAGACGCACATGTGGTTGCCATCTGGCTGGGATTTCCATTCCATTACGCCCAACCATTCAGTCTGAGGGTCTTGTGCCAAATTCTAACTTAGCTTACAATTATTCTGAACATCAGTGAATATTCTCATTCATCCACGTCATTGTATTCTCAGGGCATTCAATCGATTGCCACCGGACTGTTGCCTGGTGCCAGATCCAATCTGTCTAAGGAGGCAGTTCCAGACAAGAATAGTTGGCTCTTTAGTGGTGTCAAATGACAATCGATAGGATACAATGGAGTGGGGTCTCTGCTCGCCAAAGACTGGTTATTTGGGTGGAATGACTTTCGTTAGCATCCCGTTCAGGTGTAATGATGGTCGTGGACCCCGCCAACGATGGTCGTTTGGGTGGTATCACCTTTATTAGCATCACACTCAGATGCAATGATGATCATTGACCCCGCAAACGTTGGTCGTTTGGGTGGTATCATCTTTATTAGTATCATATTCAGAAGTAATGATGGCCATGGACCCTGTCAACGATGGCTGTTTGGGTGGTATCACCTTCATTAGCATCCCAGTTAGATGTAATGATGGTGATGGACCCCACCAGCGATGTTCATTTGTGGGTTATACCTGCATTAGCACAAACACTCAGATGCAGTGACGGTCATGGACCCCGCCAACGATGGTCGTTTGGGTGGTATCACCTTTATTAGCATCACACTCAGATGCAATGATGATCATTGACCCCGCAAACGTTGGTCATTTGGGTGGTATCATCTTTATTAGTATCATATTCAGAAGTAATGATGGCCATGGACCCTGTCAACGATGGCTGTTTGGGTGGTATCACCTTCATTAGCATCCCAGTTAGATGTAATGATGGTGATGGACCCCACCAGCGATGGTCATTTGTGGGTTATACCTGCATTAGCACAAACACTCAGATGCAGTGATGGTCATGGACCCCGCCAACAATGGTGGTTTGGGTGGTACACCTTCATTAGCATCGCATTCAGAAACAATGATGGTCATGGACCCATCTGAAACCAAAGTGGCTGTGCATTGTTTATTTCTTAGAGGCTAAATTCCTGGATCTTTTGGGAAGGGATGAAAGGAAGGCATTGTCTGTTGGAGAAAAGTTGTGTCATAGACACCTCCCCCTGTCTATAAACTATTGTTTTAAGCAAAAAATGTGTAAAATAATCTGACACAGATCTACTTCCCACCCTAGCACCGTATGCTGCACGTGACGTGGCGCCAACTTGTTGCGGCGCCGCGCACGGAGCCTGGCCTCTCCTCCTAGCCAATTAACAGCGAAATCAACCCAAACAGATTTCCGATTGATAAATCTTTAATGATACGAGGGACTTTACACGAGACACACGCTTGACGCGGCTAATTTAAAGCAAATAGCTCGCTTGATTAAAAATTCCCAAGGCACGGCGGCGGAGAAGATAAATGTTTGAATAATTTATCAGATTTAATTGACACCCCTTGGATGTTGTAAACAGAAATGTTTTGATGTTCATAATGCAATTTGACATGAAGAGATTTTGGGGGATTTGCAGATGGTAAGACGGAAGGAGGCGGGGGTGGAGATACAATTCAATCGGGTTAAAATGGAATAAAAATATAACAATAATTACACGCCAGAGGGGATGCAGCGTCCTGGGCCCATGGCTGAACAGCTTCTGACCCCCGGAAAGTGGCACCAGCCTGGGATGTAAATATCATGAGCCACAACCCAAACAGACAGGCAGGGAGAAGGTGAGCACTGATGGGACCTACCAAGAAGCCCAGGGGAAGGGGTCCTGCACAGGCCGCCAGGTCTTTGTGTCGACACTCTGATAAGAAACTGATCTGCAGTGTCTGCAGCATGTCCAGCCCAAACCTGGTAAACACCAGCGTTCCCTGCAAACAAACACAATTTCCAGCCCGGACTACCAATGAATATATCAAGACTTTGTTGCTCTGCATCTGTGATACAAAGTACACTCGGGAATACGTGGATAGACAACCACAGGGAGGACCGGCAGCGGGAAATAAAGCTCAATTTTTCCCGGCCCCATGTCATGAATGTGTTTATTTGTTTATATGTAAATTCTACCCTCTGTTCCTTTTCAATAATCGGTGACCCTGTCGTCCAATCACCACAGTTTATTAGTTTTTCCTATAAACATTTTAGCCTTTTCTGTTTGCATTATTCCTCGTTTCACGGATGGCCCAAGCGCCACACTTTGGACACCCGTGTGTGTCTTGCTGGGAGGGCAGAGGGAGTTAAAGCTCCGTCTTCTTGGAACTGTTGGTCTGGGTTGCATTGTGGAGGCTTTTTCCAGCTTTGCTGTGTCACGGAGGTGGCTCACCCAAATGCACCGAGCGCCAACAGAAGCAAGTACAAATGTTTGTGGGGTTTGACCTGACAAATTTGTATTAAATGTAAAATTACAAGAAAAAATCACGTTTCCAAAATAAAAGAAATTGGTACACGCCTGTTATCTTACGTCAAAACTGGGAAACAGTCCACAAACTTTCACCTTTATTGTGAAAGTCCCTGTGCAAGAATCAGTAATAGAGCAGTCCTATCATTTTATGTTATCCTCTGTAAACCAGGAAGTGGTTTGTGCATAAACACCGAGTGAAATAAGAGCAAATACGGCAGTTAATGATTTTTTTTTACTTTTGCAGGTCTGCAGCTTTGACAGTCATATATATAAATATATAGCGAGTGCGTGTGAAGATGTCAGGCGGCAGCCACGTAAACAGATCCAAGCATGACAGGCTAACAGTGACATGAAAGCACCAACATGTAAAGCAAAGCATCCATAGCGAACGCGGAGGCGTCAGCATTACACACAGCAGCATCAAGTCGCCTCGACAGCCTGCAGCTACGTCAATTGCAGCCGTTTGTTTCCTGCTAACACCTTTTTCATTTATCACAATAAAGGGCAAAAAAAATAATAATAGGCGCCGCATTGCAACATCAGCGCTGTTGTTGCCTGACGATGCATCGCTCTCACATCAAAAGGGACGAGGAAAGTGCTTTCTCCCGCCCCTTTGGCGTGACTAACTCGCAATCAATAAACTCGCAATCGGGAAGCGCCGCCATATTGGCCTGACAACGCATCAAAGCTGCTGCTCCGAGGCAACGGCGCTCCGGCTGACAAGCATTTTGTTAGTCGCAAAATAAGAGAGCTGAAAAAAGGGAACGTTCCTCTTTTGTGCGACAAAATGTAATCGACGCGCTGCGGTGATGTGTTTCTGAGCTCGGCGCATAAAAATAGCTTTGTCCAGCGCGCTTCCTTGGAAAACTTTAGTAGTAAAATTCTGTACTGCAATTATCCATCCGTCCCTTTTCTATGCCGCTTATTCTCATGAGGGTCGCGGGGATGCTGGAGCCTATCCCAGCTGACTTTGAACGGGAGGCGGGGTACACCCCGGACTGGTCGCCTGTCAATCACAGGGCACGTTCTCATACCGATGGACAATTTAGAGTCGGCATTGAAGCTAACATGCATGTTTTCGGAATGTGGGAGGAAAGCGGAGTACCCGAGGAAAACCCACGCACGCACGGGGAGAACATGCAAACTCTGGATCTGGATGGAACTATTTACTAATCCGGCACGGTGTGAACACAAATTATTTTCCTTTTCAAATCCCGGGAACATTTCTGTGTGGACGGGGCCTACAGAAAAATGTTTACCATTATTGACACATTTGCATCCTATGATGCAATGCTATGATGGTGGCAAGTGTAGCATCCTTTTTTAAAAGTTTATTCCTAACTTAACACGCCAACAGCGGCGCTCAGTTCCAGCACCCTATAAGTATGTCCAATTTGCAAACACGTCTCTCCGTTTACCCTTGGAAAAACACTTTCTCTCATTCCCCACCACACTATCGTGATGGACACTCCAAATTCCGAATATCAGCACGACAAACGCCGGTCATAGGAGACCACAGCGCAACAACTACTAAAGTTCATTCGATTTTCCTCACCAAAAAAGGGCAATGGCTGAGAAAGCCCAATTTAATTGTGTATCGCTTAGTTTTACTATTCTTAGTGAGCCGCGTTTGAAAATGACACTACTGTTGTACGTACCCGTAACTCCAGTCTATAGCCTGGTTCGGGGGAATTGCAATTACGGCGTGTAGTACATTTTAGCTTGAGCTCAACGTTATAATATGTTATAATAAAGGTTATAATAAACATGCGGTAGGTTAACTACACATAATTGTTTCCCTTTCAGTCAATACAATACAAAGAAAAAGGGCACCTTTTAACCATACCTGCAAATGGTGATTAATTCACGATTAATTTAGGCGCGGTGATTAATTGGATCGTTTCACAATCGAGAGGTGTTTGGTAAACGATTTTCTACTTTTAAATCATATTTGTGTTGCTGTGTAGGACCAATTGCTTTTGACTAAATAGGACGAATTATCCAGAGTTGAATGATCAAACGTCGTTATGATTTGTTTGTGCTGTCGTGGGACAGAGTTGGAAGACGAGGCGATGAGTTTACCAGCCTCAGGTACGGGGAAGAAGTAGATGCGGGAAAAGAAAGGAGATCAAGCAGAGAAGGAGGAATAATAAAAAAAAAAAAATCTCATCCACATAATTTCCAGCCTGCGGGCGCTAAAATGCAAATGACAGATCAAAGAGGTTGGGAATGGGAAGGCGCTTGGAGATTGGAGGGGAATATCATCAAACTGAGGTTATAAATGTATGTTCACCTACGTGGGGGCATGTTGGTGTCAGGTAATGGAGGTGACCTGTGCCTGAACACAGTCACTATCATTTTCTCCCAACACGCTCACATCGACACCAAATTTTCTATCCGCAATTGTGTCAGGATGCAAAGTTTGTCAGTCACTTCCTCTTTGTTTGTTGGCAAGCACGATTACGCTGAAACTTCCCTACAGGATTTCCTCAGAACTGTTAGGTAGAAGAAGAATTAGGTACTGTCAGTTAAATTTTGGTACCAGTCCGGATAAAGGTTCGAATTTTGTTTTGGCAAATGGAGGTGGTTCATATTCAGGACCGCAACCGGTTTTTGCAAAATACTACAGATGGGTGTGGCTTGTGAAAAGGAAGAACGGATTTTTGTTGTGGCAAAAGACACAGATCCATATCAAGGTCCAAATGTTTTTGTTATTTTGCATTTTTTTGCAAAATACAGTGTACTGATGATTCATAGCAAAATCTGAAACACGTTAGATTTTATCCTAATAAAGGTCAACGGATCAAAGTTACAAACTACTCTGATTTTGACAACATTTTGTGAACCCATTACATTTGGTCTAAATTAGCAGCAGACAAAAGTGTGTTTTGGTCTGTTTGCATATTTTGGGAGTCATTCTTGTTCATTAGCAGAATTACGTAAAATAGATTCCCAATGATGATGAACATAAATACACCAGGTTTTTCCTCGGAGCCCCCCCCTGGAGCCAGGCTAACAATGCAAGCGCCTGGCGGCCGGGCCTGCACCCATGGGGCTGAAGAGTTAACGTGGGTCCCCCTTCCTATGAGCTCACCACTCGTGGGCGGGAGCCTTGGCGCTCAGAGTGAGGTTGGGTACTACTACCATCCTTGACCAAAATTGGTCCACGTATGATACATAAGCCACGGAAAAACCTGCTCAAATTTGGCATGGATCTGGATAAAGGTACAAATCCAGGAATGTTAACTTCCGCTTCCAAACAAAGGCTGAGGTTTTCCCGGTGTCATTCTGTTCGAATTCTGCATAAAGCTACTACTTCCCGGCTGCCTCTCCCAGTTCCACTGGGAGGACCCCAAGGCGTTCCCAGGACAGCTGTGAGACATAGTCCCTCCAGCGTGTTCTAGGTCTGCCCCGGGGCCTTCTCCCGGCTGGGCATGCCAGGAACACCTCACCACGGATTAGATGTCTGAGCCGAGCTCCTCACCCTATTATGCAAAAACTACACCTCTGATTTTTGCAAACATTTGTCAAAAGGTGGGACATAAGTCAATTCAGTCCTAGATCCGGATGAAAGTTTTGTTTACTTCCGCTTTTGAACAAAGGTATGGATTTCACTTGCATTTTCCGGATGTCATTCTTGTTACTTAACTACAAAAACTACTTGTCCAGTTTTTGCAAATATTTGTCCAGAGTTGGTGCATAACTTTCCCCTTGGCTGTCTTGTTCTGTGGCAGGATTATGCAAAAACTACTTGTCCAGTTTTTGCAAATATTTGTCCAGAGTTGGTGCATAACTTTCCCCTTGGCTGTCTTGTTCTGTGGCAGGATTATGCAAAAACTACTTGTCCAGTTTTTGC